>NW_004624763.1:4988767-5050265 GCF_000247695.1 Heterocephalus glaber
TTGGAGAATAAGAATAGCTCCTGAGAGACAGAAAGGGTCCCGAATAGGTTCCCAATGAGCCCACTCCTCAAAGGAAGTTTTATAGAGAAAAGTCACCAGGAGTGGGTACAACGTGGGTAGAAGTATAATCAACCAATAAGGTTACAAGTATAGTCGCTTAGGTAATATATATATATGTATTTTTGGTACCAGGGATCAAACTCGGGAACTTGAGCTTTCGAGGCAGGCGCCGGAACCACTGAGCTAAATCCCCAGCCCTTGCTTGGGTAATACTGACCCAATAGTAACAAGGGTATATGGATGACATCATTATCCTCGGTCGATGATCTGTAGTCCTAGTGTTTTCAGTGGGTGGGAGAGGATGGCCCACCCCCAATGAGATCATGTTTTATATATGGGAAATCCCAAAAGGTTGGTACCAGTAATCTCAAACTTCTATTCATCCCATAGGGAAGTATGCAAATCTGGCCACAGTGACTTCTGTCTTCTTCAGATGCCCCTCCAGACACAACTTGGATGTGTTCTCATCCTTGGCACTGACTTCCTCGAGGGCCCGGCCCTGTCTGACTGCCTACAATGTGTCTATCTAGGATCCAGGATTTAGCTCAGTGGCACTGTGCTTGCCTCACGAAGCACAAGGTATTGAGTTTGATCCCCTGTACCAAAAAAAAAAAATGTGTCTACTTAACTTAGCTGTCTGTATCAATTTCACATATCAAAAAGTTTCCAAGGTAACATCACTTCCAAAGAGTTTGTTTATAGCTGAGAATTTATGTAACTCCAAATGAATCAGTTTTATTATCTGAGGAACTGTTGGAAGCAAATAGTCATGAGAAGGGAGCCCAGTGAAGAGTGCACGGATACAATTTTCTGGTCCTTTGGTGCAGCTGTTCTGCCTGCATCATATGTGATCAACAGGCCTCATACGATTGTGCCCCATGGGCCCAGCTCAGTGGTGTTGCGCCTGCCTGGCAAGTGCAAGGTCCTGAGTTCAACCCCCAGTACAAAAGGAAAAAAAAAGTCCACTTATAGAAGACCGTACTCCAATCACTCCCTTCTGCATCAAAACAGGTAAACCACGTATTTTCTGGGGGTTTTGTTAATTTTTGGCTGAGAGATGGTCTCCTATGTAGCTCAGCCTGGCCTACTAAGAACTGTACAAAAGAAAAAGACAAGTCCTTAAGTACAAAGGATGGGTCCATGGGTAGTAAATCGGCACACTGAGATCTTCCCATTGCTAGAAATGGCTGTGACATAATTAAATATTAATCTATTTCCCCCGTGGTGGGGATTGAATGCAGCCAGGGCCTCTTATGTGCTAAGCCAAGAAATGCTCCATCGCTGAGCTAACCCTGCAGCTCACACAAAATGCAAGGTCCTAGAGAGAAAATTATCTCCAGTGCTATGGGAAACAAAAGCTAAGCTTTTATGTTTGATGTTTCTGGTTAACTCCCAGGACAAAGTTGCTTATTATTTCTGCTCAAGGGCCTGCACTTGGTATGTCCGGCTCTCCTTCTCCTCACTCTCCAGGTTTAAGCTATTTAATGAGAATGCGGCAGCTTGAGAGCCTTGTAAAAGTACCCAGTCCTGGACTTAGCTTTATCTAACACCATGTTTCTTACTATACAACCTGCCCTTAAGAAATTTAATTCGACAAAATGGGATCAAGATGCGGTATGTATCTGTTCCAATTCCCCGGGACGAATGTCTTTATTGTGTATCGCAAACATATACTAATAAAAGAAGAAGAAAAATAAAACCCAAATAAAAATCAAGTCACTTATGCTAAGGGTGCTCCTCGAGGGTGCTCCTCGCCAAACTGGAACAAAGCTGTTTATCTGACTTCCCAAGCACTCGGGATTAGAAAGACAATAGCCAAATTTCCCAAACAGGCCAGTTTCAATTGTCGTGATAACGAAGTTAATCCTTACACAAAAGAAATAAACGGAAATAACCCGCGGGAAAAAATTTAAGTCGAATCCTTTTTTTCTCGCTCAGCATCTGAAATCAAGCTTCCATTCGTGCTAAAAATCTAAGCTGAGATTCTCGGCTTTCCCGGTGGTCCTAGGCTAACCTTGGATGAGGACCGAGGAGACAAACACCAGCTGCGAGGAAATCCCCCTCTCAAAGCTGTGTTCCTATCAGCTCGGTGTTGTGTCTTGGAGAGACCTCAGGGCAGCAATCGGTTTGATAACTGTTTCCCCTGAGCTGTAGTCACGATTAAAAATGCTGCAAGCACAGCGAGGGTGCCCTTGACACACATCCCATTTTCTGGGAAAAGATTATTTCCACAGTCATTGAGCTGGGAAGCGGAGACAAATTACTCTCAGCAGGCTCGGCAGCGTTTCAAAGTACTGCGGTGGAGCGGAATCACACTACGCAGGTTTCCTTCCTCCACTCTGCAAGATAATCACAGCATAGCACTTCCCCTGTGGATCATCTGCAAGATAGAAGGAGAACGTAACAGATTAGACTGGAAATAGGCCCGGAACCCTGGCTAGACTAGAGGGGAAGGCCCGGAACCCCACCGCAGTCCCCGGCTGGGGGCGGCGGCGATGGATGTATTTACTTTCCCCACTGCTCCCAGAGCCCGCAGCTGGCGGAGCCCACGGTGACGTCACGAGCCCAAACATGCTCACGTGACAATGGCGGCCCCGCCTCTTCCCACTACCTCCCCGCCCATGTCCGTGCTCTCCCCGCCCCTCCCCGCCCATACCCTGCATCACCCCGCCCCTCCCTGCTCCTCTCCGCGTCCTCCCCACCCTTCCCGCCCCGCCCCTCTCTGTGCTTGCCCCGCCTCTCGCCGCCGCGGTCTAGTCTCGGAGCGCAGGCAGTGGTCCGGAGCGCAGGCAGTGGTCCGGAGCGCAGGCTGTGGTTCGGGCCCCTTTGCGGTGCGGGTCCTGCAGTCGGCGAGCAGCCCGAGAGCAGGAGCGCGGAGGAGCCGGGAGGGGAGTCCGGGAGCCGGCGGGAGGCAGCGCGGGTACGGGGCGGCGTGGCCGTTGCTCTCACCAACTTGGAAGCGCGCGGCGGCGCGGGAGCCGGAGCGATGAAGATGGTCGCGCCCTGGACGCGGTTCTACTCCAACAGCTGCTGCCTGTGCTGCCACGTGCGCACGGGCACCATCCTGCTTGGCGTGTGGTACCTGGTGAGCGCACCTGCCTTGCCCGCCGGCCTCCCCGAAGTCGTATTATTAGAAATTTAATCCCAGCTGGCTGGGCCGCGGGGGCGGGGCGCCGTTGGGCCCGGGCCTGGGGGGATCCTGTCCTGGTCCGCGCCGGGGTTGGGGGTGGGTGGGGAGGTGTCCGACTAGCCCCTCTGGCGCGTGCTGTCCCTGCACGCTGGGCTGCGCCTTGAGGGTGCGCGCGGCCATCGGGAGGGGGACCCGGCCAAGAGCGCCCAGCTCCCTTCCCGCGTCGCCGGGGGTGCGGGGCGCCCTCTGCTCCCCACGTCCGCTCCTACGCGGCCACGGCTGCGGGGCCTGGTCCCCTGGTTAGGAAGGGGTCCCTTGCCAGTCCTTAAACCCTTCCTCCAGGGCAGCATCCGCCTGGGGTTTGCTGCATTCCTATCTGCCCCGGGGAAGCCATCTTCCACCCACTCACTCCTTCCCGGCCCAGGGACCCGCGGTCCCGCGCTTCGTTTGCCTGGCGCATCCGAGTTTTGGGGTTTCCCTTGGATTGGCGCGTTGAAGGTCTTGCTTGTAGGAGAGCAGTACTGCTCTAAGCCGTGAGGAGACCTGACGGTGTGCTGCCCCGGGCCCCCCGCGTGGGGGGTCGGCAGCCCCGGACCGTGGCAACCCTGAGCGCGGAGTCCTCTGTATTTTGTGCTTCGTGATATCCTGGTGGAGAGTTCGATCCGAGCTCCTGACTCGGCAGTGACTAGCGCTGCAGCACGATGAAAATGATGGTCAGGTAGCAGACAGGACTTTGAAGTGAGGGTGCATGATCTCCTTCAACATGAGTCAGGTTTTTTTTTTTATGTTGGCCCATTTTTTAATACTTGATAATTTTTTGTTTTTGTTTTTGGCACCGGGGATCGAACTCGGGACCTTGCGCTTTCGAGGCAGGCGGCGGAACCACTGAGCTAACTCTCTGGCCCAATACTTGTGGACATTATGTTGATTCGTTGTCATTTTAAATGAAACATTGCCCCCCTATGTGGTGTTTATTTAGTTTTGTGGTACTGGGGATTGAACCCAGGGCTTTCACACTGAGCTACATCCCTAGTTCTCTCCAAATTTTTTGAGACTGGGTCTTGCTAAGTTAGTGGCCCAGGCTGGGCTCAAACTTGTGGTCCTTCCTCTTGCCTCAGCCTCCCATCGTGCTGGGATTATAGGCATGCATCACCACACCCGACTCACTCTGCTGTTAAGTTTCGACTTTCCTTTAGTCAGTGCCAGTCGTGGCCACAGGAGAAATTTTTGGCATTAAAAGCTTTGAGCCAGATCTTTAGTGTGCATGGGTCCTTACCACAGTGTGAATGCAGTTTGAACATCAGTGTTTGGCTTAACGCTGACTTTTCTAAAAGCAAAGGAATTATTTACAGAAATTCAAAAATCATAGCGGAAACCTAGTAAGTGGGCTCAAAATAGTACTTTTATCGATGATCAGGGAAGACCATTTTATGCAGGTATCTTGTGTGCTCCTTGAAAATGCTCCAGTCTGCAGACTTGCAAATACATTAGTGAATGTGAATGTCATTTGTAAAAATCTAGGGCACTGCATTAGGCAAATGTACTCCGTGATCTACAGCAAAGATAAATCTACTTGAGCCTGGTTGTTGGCTGTGGTCCAGCCTGGCCATACTGGTGTGATTAAAAAAAGTTCTCAGCCTGCTGGGTCATAGGCCTAGCACGAGCTCTTTGTGGGAAGTTGTTGGGGTGTGTTCCTGTGTCACCATTTGGAAATGTGGAAATAGGTGATGGCTTTTTGAAAGATCAAAAGTCTCCTAAGGGATGTGAAAAAGAATGCTGCTGCAGGTAAACTCCTATGGGAAGTGGGGTTTAAGTACTGTGCATTGAATAGCACTTCACAAAACTTGCTGTGGTGTAGTTTTTTGTCCCCCTTGGGTAAACACCTAGAAGTAAAATTGTTGGTCATTGGATAAAATGTTTAATTTTACAAAAAGTCTTTTGCATTTCAAAAACGATTTAGACTTTTCTCACATCTTAAATTAATTTGGTTAGGGCCGGGGATTTAGCTCAGTGGTTCCGGCGCCTACCTCGCAAGTGCAAGGTCCAGAGTTTGATCCCCAGTACCAAAAAAAAAAAATTAATTTGGTTATCCAAAACCTTAAAACTCTATGAGCATTTATTTGTAAGACTGTCCTGTGGCTAGCAGCAGGGCTCCCCCCTCTGTCTCTTTCACTAGGCATTTAGAGATGGGGAGAGATTCCAGGAAAAGGGGTGTGGGTATGGACAGATAGTCGAGGAAGAGTCTATGCTAATAGCTCTTCCTTAAACTAAGCCCGAAAAATGATATTTTAAACGAGTGTTCTGATTGCTGCTTTTTTCCCACCACTGCCTTTTTTTTAAACTAAGCTCTCTGTGCCAGGTACTATACTAGATTCTTTGCATAAGCTTCATTTGTGTATTCCTGGTGAAATCAGTTGTCTTATTCTCTCTCTTTTTTTTTGGTACCGGGGATCGAACTCGGGTCCTTGTGCTTGCAAGGCAGGCAGTGGAACCACTGAGCTAAATCCCCGGCCCATCTTATTCTCATTTTTATAGATGAAGACCAAGGTAATTTACAAGGTCCCTTGGTTGGTTTGTGACATTGTAGTCTGTCCTATTTCTCTTTTATTTTTTTGGTACTGGGGATCGAATTCAGGACCTTGTGCAGCACCACTGAGCTCAATCTTTTGCCCCCTTATTTCTCTTTTTCTCTCTCTCTCTCTTTTTTTTTTTTTTGGTACCAGGGATTAAACTTGGAACCTTGTGCTTTCGAGGCAGGTGGCGGAACCACTGAGCTAAATCCCTGGCCCTTCTCCTTTTCTCTTAAAGTTATGTATGTATTTTGGTTTTTGCCTTGGAATAACAAAAGTTTTAGTGGAGTGATCAGTGGCTACAGGTAGTTATTGAGATCCTTTTTTGTCTTTTATTTTACCTCTTACTGAACTGTAATGTACATACAGTGAAAGTCACAGTCGCTGTGTACAATTCACTGAGTTGACATATGGCCACACCTCTGTTACCAACCCACAGCACATTTCCAAAACCCCAGAAAGTTCCTGGTGACTCTTCCTAGCTAACCTCAACCTCCCCTCTGTCACTTTGGGTGACTGCCTATTCATATGCATGGAATTACACTGTGACACTTTTGTGTCAAGCTCCCCGCACTTAGCCTAACTTCAGAGTCACTGTTGGAGTGTATCAGTAGCTTATTCCTTCTGTTGCTGAGTAATTTATTCTGTGAATATGCTGCGATGTGATTGGAAAATGGAGTGAATGTTTACATTTTTTGTGTTTTTTTTTTTTGTACCGGGAATCACAGGGACCTTGCGCTTGTGAGGCAGACAGCAGAACCACTGAGCTAACCCCCACCCCCAGCCCGAATGTTTACACTTAAAAAAAAAATTTGTTTCAGTACCTGACACATTGTCATTAATCCCCTCAAAATACGCTCTCTTGCTTTGAACACATTTATCCCATCTTTGCCATTTTCTGAAGCAGTTCTGGAAGTTCTCTTTCGTGTCAAGGTGCCTTTATCGATTAAAAGCATTTTCCTTTCATGGTCAGTTTGATTTGGGGAAGAGCCAAAAGTTGCACAGTGCCAGATCCAGTGAAAAAAACAAAAGAGGACACATTGTAATTTTTTTTCTTTTTTTTTCTTTGGTTCTGGGGATTGAACTTGGGACCTTGCGCTTGGGAGGCAGGCGGCAAAACCACTGAGCTAAATCCCCGGCCCCCATAGGAACTCTATACACATTTTGCACACCACCCAGCCTCAAGGCTGTGTACCCCTGGGCCTGGCTTGATGGGTTCTGTCCATCCTGAGAAGTTCTGGTGTTATAGCTATTGATTTTTGCCTGGTGCAGGACTGTAAAACTGACATCTTACATTAAAGCGATTGATGGCTTTTAGTGGGCTTTCACATTTGTTCTTATTTAGACCTTAGAGTAACCCTGAGTCAGGCTGGGTAAGTGGCAGTGTGCTCATTCAAGATGAATAGCTTTCCAGCTGTTGGAGTCTGCAACTTGGCCCTTAATCCCAGGCCAAACTATGGGCTACATTTCTAGAGCTCCTTGCCTGGCGTTTTCGTACTACATTCGATCAACAAAAGACTGACGCACAAGGGTTTGGAGTTTATTCTACAGGCCGTGAGGAGCCCTTGAAGAATTAGGAACAGGGTTTAAGGAAGCTTAAAATGGCAAGCTCATCTGTATGACAGGAGGACAAGACCAGACCAGAGTGTGGGTTACACAGGCCTGGCGTTCTGCTCAGGTCTTCCGTTTGCTAATGCTATGAGTAATATAGGCGAGGGTTTTTGTTTTGTTTTGTTTTGCAGTACTAGGGATTGAACTCAGGGCATCACACATGCTAGATAGAGGCTTTTATCAGTTAGTGAATGGTACATCTCCCTTTGATACAGGAGATAAAATATGGAAATATTATATCTCCCAACCTGTTAGATGTCTGATGCCGAGCTCGTGTTCTCTGCAAATTGAAGAAGGATGAATTCTAGGAACAATGGAGGTTAAGAGTAGGAAAGTATTTATTAGGAGGATAGCTCCTGAGAGGCAGGAGGAACCTGAGTGGGTAGCCAGGGACCCCACTTTACAGGGAGATTTTTAGAGGAAAACTCACATGGGTACAATGTGGGTTGCAGCTATGATTAACCAATAAGGTTATGAGTATAGTCACTTAGGTAATAATCTAACGGAGGAAAAGTCACATAATAAGTGTGCATGGAAAGAACAAAGACTTTCCTAGGAAATGATGGATCCAGAGGTCTTGGTCACCCATGGGGTGATTGATATCTATCTAGACTTCATTAGGCCCCTTGTTTGGCTTTTGAGGAAATATGCAGACCTAGTTGCCATCAGATGTGTCTTGGGCCACAGTTGTGATGTGTTTCATCTTTGTCTGACTCTCCACGGCCTCCCCCTATCTGACTGCCTGTACTGTTTCTGTCTAACTTGGCTGTCTATAATACCTTTGCCACCCAGACTAGGTAACCATGTAATTGAACCGATGGAAACAGTTCAGATAGTGGAGGATACTGGAGTTTTAAAAGTACCCCCCCACACCCAATATAAAGGATCTAGGACAGTGGTATGAAATATTGGCTGGTGGTTTTAATCTTTTTTAGCTTATATTGCTAAAAAGTTATTGCCAAAAATTATTATGCTAGATCATCAGAACATTTTATTTATTTATTTATTTTTTTTGCTTTCTTGAAACAGGGTCTTGCTGTGTAGTTCAATTCAGGCTGGCCTTGCCCCAGCCTACAGAGTGCTGGGGTAATAGGTGTGCACCACTACACTCATAAGAACATTTTATTTTACTTATTCATCAGAAGATTCATTTTTCTATTTTTTCATAATACATGGGGGGCTGGGAGGTCAGTGGCTCACAGTGGGCAAACTCCCAAACTAGCATTATTTATTGGGTACACACGGTAATTGGCTTTAACTTTTTTTTTTTTTTTTGGTACCAGGGATCGAACTCAGGGCCTTGCGCTTGCAAGGCAGGTTCCAGAACCACTGAGCTAAGTCCCCGGCCCTACACACAGTAATTGGAGGAAGTGTCAGGTGACTTAGGACTCAGAGGGCAGCAGTAATCCTGTGTGCATCAGAACATTTTAAAGGCAAAACTGGGAAAGAAAAAGATTGCTGTAAAAGTTGTTTATTAATATCAATCTTCCTGGTATCCAACTTTTTTTTTTTTTTTTTTTTTGTACCGGGGATCGAACTCAGGTCCTTGCGAGGCAGGCGGCAGAACCACTGAGCTAAATCCCTGGCCCACCAACTTTCAAGTATTAAAGCAGTTAATGTGAATTCTGTGCTGCAGAGTGTATTATGTTTAGCTAAATGTGTAGCGTATGTTCTGTCAACTGAATTTTTAATCTCATCCCTGACCAAAGAGGCTATAACTCTCCTCCCTACCCAGCCTGTCTTGGGGAGCTGCACTGTTACTCATCCAGGCTTGCTGGTGGAAACCCTGAGGGGGTGCCCTGCGTGCCCATCCTCTGCCCATCCTCTCTCTCTCCCCCCGCTCCCCAGGCTTCTGGAGATTTGGGTGGGGATTGTTGAAGAGCTGTAAACTGCCCAATCCATTGTACTTGAAGAATACAAACCTTAAGCAAAGATTACCTCAGTTGATCTAAACAAACTTTTAAGGGTTTAAAGTTTTTTCTTGCAGCTTCCAAGGGAAAATTGTAACAATTTAAAGATCTTTCTTTTTTTTGGTGCTAGGGATCAAACTTGGGACCTTGCTGCTGATGGTACCACTGAGCTGAATTCACCAGCCCACAATTTAAAGATCTTAATTTGCATTGTTTTGGATTATAGAATTGGTAGCACTTCAGCATCCCATGAACTAGAATAAATGTTTTGTAGAGCAGAAGAGTTTGTTTTTTTTTTGGTACCGGGGATCGAACTCGGGTCCTTGCACTTGCACAGCAGGTGGCGAAACCATTGAGCCAAATCCCTGGCCCAAGCAGAAGAGGTTTTTACAGACCGAAAAGGGCCCAGGAAAGTGAAAATAAAGAACAAAAATCAGATTGTACAATTTAATTAGCATCTGGTTACTTCAGATTAACTTTTTTTTTTTTTTAATGAAAGGCTGAAGGAACTTCATTATTGTCATGCCTGACCTGGGTGAGACCCTCAGCAAACATGCTGTTATCAACAAACAACAGGAAACCACTAAGGGCCATGCTGCCCTCAGTAAACAGAGCAGGCTACCATAAAGAAAATTTAGGACAGGATGTGCAATCTCCAGGCTCTGATAAGTCCAATATTACCTACACACCTGCTGTGACTGTCCTGGGAGCCTCTCCAAAGCATTCCACTCAGATTCCTTAAGACAGCACTCCCCTCCCCAAACCCTACGAGACTTTGCTGCATCTCCGGCCAATTTCTCCATCTCAACCCATCCGCGCCGAGGTGGAATAAAATCAGCAGTTTTTGCTCACAAAGCCTGTGTCCTAGTGGCCTTTCGTGCTTCATGTGTCACAATTATGCCAGTGAAACTGGCCTGTTTGGGAAATCTTGCTGTTCTCTCTCTAATCCTGATTGCTGAGGTCAGGTGCAGTTTAGTTTCAGTTTGGTGATAGGATGTTAGTTTGAGTGACTCCATCTTGATTTCTAGCTTCGTCCCTGGGAGCATACTGGGGGCTTAGTCCAAAACAGTGGCCCCCTGTAATTTTTATTTAACGGTGGAAGTGCCTGGTGTCGCAGGGGCGATGAACCAGTGGCCCTGGCTTGGAGGGGGCTCTCTTACGTGTGCTCACAGTGGGCTGGGGGCTGGCAGAAGGGGATGTGTGACGAGGCCACGCTGGGTGGGATGGGATGGTTGCAGTCTGCCCTTCCTGCGGGAAGCGAGATGGGATTTTCTCATTGCCTGAAGCTGAACACCTGGTTTCATCCTGGCTGACCTCAGTGAGTGGATTCCTACATGAAGCCAGGATGCCAATTTATTAATATCAGTGAGGAAATATGACTGTTGCTGAGACGAACACCTGTCCTCAGTGAAGGAATCTGACCCGACATCCTGCTCAGAGACTCCTCTAAACCACCCCTCCCAGCACAGCTGCACCCAGGGGCTTCTAACACTATCAGCCCTGCTATTGATAGCAGCCACCACTACTTGCTCTTTCCCAGGCCTCATCCTTGGGCTCTCACCACACTCCCCACTGCATGGCCCTACGAAGGACCCCGTAGCCTGCCTGAGAGCAGCTGGTCTGGTCTCTAGTGCCACAGGGCTTCCTCTCAGGTCTGTTCTGCAATAAATCTGACCCACTGAGCTCATACCTCTTGTTTCTTTTGTTCCTTTTTCCTAACAGGGCTATGTGTTTTCTTTTAGAGGATGCTAATCATGATGGTGGAATGAATTGAATATTATAGCCTTTCATCAGGCCAGCCTGGTGAATCCATCTTCACAAAAGGGGTCACAAATAATCAGGATGGAAAGGAACAAGTCTCCAGCCAGCAGCGCCTGGCTGCTTCCTGCATGCTTTAAAAGACGGTTGGCCTCTGGGAGGCCCTTTTGTTGTGGTCCCAGATTTGATGCCTTCTTCCTAGTTCTAGGCTGCTGATCTGAGTCCTTTGTTTTCTCTTTAAGGTAGCGCTGGCTTCTTTGGCCTCTGTTCCCCTTGTTCTTTGTGTTGGTGTTTACTTTTTTAAACCTCTGCATTCGTCCCAGGTAGAGCTGCTGTAAGAGGTGCACAAGTGCAGCACTTTGGTAGGAGAGAAAGTACGTATCTCCTCTTAACGGTGCAGGCGCACACACACACACCCCCGCCACCCGCAGTCTGTGGATTCCCACTGGGTTCTGAGGCTGCTTGTTTACCTGAACGTAGCTGCACGCTTGGAGCCAGTGCCCCGGCACTGTGTTTGTTCGGCACTGTGGAATGCACAGGGCCAGTTGTCGGGACAAGCACTCCATTATTTTAATAATGTGAAGTAGAAATGACCCACCTGTCACCTGTATCCCAGGAGCCAGAACCAAGATGTGACTGGCTTCCTGGAAGGCTGGGAGATGTCCTCTTTAACTGAGGGGTTCAGGACATGCCCGCCAAGCCTGGGCCCAAGAGTGGCTTTATTCCTGAGTCCCTGGGGGAGCCCCGTCTTCCCCTAGAATAACTGCAAGAGGCTTTCACTCCAGCCTACACGAGAAGACCTGTTTCAGGATTTCAGTTTTCCTCTCTAAGTTGGAGTTAATACTTCTATAAATTGTTCAGAGAGCATCACAGAACAGCTCGTAAAAATAGCTATGATTATTGATCAGGCAACATGCAAATGCATTTTCCTTGAGGTGTGCTTCATTAATAGAGCTTTTTTTCTTTCTTTTTTTTTTTTGATACCCGGGATAGAACTGAGGACCTTGGGAGGCAGAACCACTGAGCTAAATCCCCGGTCTTAATAGAGCTTTTAATTGACTGTGGAAACTATTTTAAATGTAAAACGAAGGTAACACGAATAGCCATTTCAGTAGGAAACATAGTCCTGTGAAAAAGAAAATGCAGTTAGCTTGTGGGTCAGAGAACCTTGGCTGCCTGTGGATGAGCTCTTGGCGTCTGAGAAGAACAGTGTCAACAGCTTAAGCCTGGAAGGAATGTTGATCCTTATTTGGTTTCCTTCCTCCCTCCCTCCCTCTTCATTCCTCCTCCAGAAGCAGGTTTCACTGAAGATGGCCACCCTGTGTGGTAGGATGGCTGAGTGCGGGCAGTTCATTTAAGGCGATTCACAGCACACCAAGTCCCTGCCAGTGTGGATTCTCTGGTCAAGTAGAGGAAATAAATATCAACTGACAATTAAATATTAATTAGTATTGAGGTAACAACACAAATCTCTGCATTCTTATCCATTTCCCCTATGTGCTATTTTGGAAGTTGCACTCTTGTTGGTTTGTTTGTTTTTGGTACCGGGAATCAAACTCAGTTCCTTGTGCTTGCACAGCAGGAGGTGAAACCACTGAGCTAAATCCCCGGCCCTGGAAGTTGCACTCTTATTTGAATGGTTCAAGCCAGAGATTTTGTAGCATGTAGTTATCAAAGTCCAAAAAATGTTAACATATTTAATGTCTTTTTTTTTTGAGACAGGGTCTCACTCTGTAGTTCAGGCTGACCTTGAACTCGTGTGTATCCCAGGCAGGCCTCCAGACAGTCCTACTCAGGTGCGCTCCACCATGCCTGGCCAGAGTCAGTACCTTTGCCTTTCTTTTGAGTAATGTAAGTCCTTTAACTCCTGACATCCCTTGACTTGCATTTTTAGTGTCCATATAAAAGTTCCCCCAAAACATTGACTTGTATTTAAAACTACCCACATATTTACACTCTTTCTTTGTCCAATATTGTTATATTTTGCAGTCACTATAATTTTTGTGTAAAAAATGGACATATCACCCAAAACATGGGTAGTACGTGGTCTGTCATTCTCTTTTGTCCCTCAGACCTGTTGTCTAGGGTCCTGTCCTTCAGCCTGAACTCTTTAGACGGTTCCTTAGTGAGGACCCCGTGCTGGTGAATTCTGACGGTTGTTTGAAAGTCTGTGCCTGGCCCCCATTCTAGAGATGTACTTCTGCTGGCTGTTCTGGTTTAGGCTGACAGCATCTCTTGACACACTGAAGCTGCCCTGTAGTCTTTTGACCTCTTATGGTGCTGTGAGGTCAGTCTTCTTACTTTTCCCTGTTGTGGCAGTAGTTTAGCAGCACATCTATTTCTTTTTTTTCCCCCAGTATGGGAATTGAACCCAGAACCTTTGCACTGAGCTACATCCCTTTTAATTTTACTTTATTTTAAGACAAGGGTCTTGCTAAGTCACTAAGTTGCCCAGTCTGGCCTCAAACCTTCTGGCCTTCTGCCTGAGCCTCCTAGAGTGCTAGGATTACATGAGTTCGCCACCATACCTGGCTGGACACGTAACGTTTCTGATCCAAAACTCTTTCTTGTCTGCATAATTAAAACTTTGATTATTAATTTTGGGGGGGGGTACCAGGGATTGAACCCTTAATTTTTCAATTCTTTTTTTGTTGTTGGAACTGGGGATTGAACCCAGGGCTTTCCTATATGATAGGTGAGCACTCCACTGAGCTGCTTTCCGGGTGTTCATTTTTTTTTTTTTTTTGGTACGGGGATTGAGCTCAGGTCCTTGTGTTTGTGATGCAAGCGGTGGAACCACTGAGCTAAATCCCTGGCCTCTATACTGCCGTTTTTATTATACTGTGAACAGTTCACATTGTACTGTGAACACTTTCTGTGAATATTAAATATTATTTTTATGCTTGCATAAGTTAATGATACTTTGCTTTAATTGTATTTGGGCATTGTCCTAATTTCAAGTTTTAGCATGGAAAAGTCTGCAGTGATCATTTTTGGATTTGATTTTGTGCGTTAACTTCTGGTTATTGTTGAATACCATCCCTGAGGGTGTGAGTGTTCTCCTGGGGCCTGCAGTTCTTCTGGCGCCCAGATTCAGGTTGCAAGGCTGGGTCTCCACTTGGGAAGTGCTGGATTGTTTAGGGACCCTTGAGGAACTTGCAAAGCCTAACGCCATTTCAGGAGTTGCATAAAGGTTGAGCTTGTTTACATGTGGAAGTCATGGTCAAGAATGGGAACGGGAACATAGGCAGCACTGCAAGGACACTTCGGATGCAAGTGGCAGGGCAGAGGAGGGAGGAGAGGGAGCGAGCATGGGGTCAGCTTTGCTCCCTGCAGACACTCCTGCCTCTTGGTGGGGACCGATGACTGGGTGATTTCCATTTTCTCTTGGGAAGTTCTTACTCAATCCTCTTGAAGCTTCAAGGTTTTTTTCTTATCAGATAGGCTCTTGCTGTAGTTCAGGCTGGCCTTGAAGTCCAAGGTCTTCCAGCCTCAGCTTCCCAAGTGCTGGGACTACCGGCATGGGCCACCATGTCCACCTGAGGCTTGAAATTCTTGTTAACCTTTTCCATCTGACAGTGTTCAGTAGTTGCTGTGGCTTGTCCTGCGCCTACTCCTTTGGGTAGTCTCCAGCCTTCCTGAATTCCCCGTTGTATTCCCCGTGTCCGGGCTGTGCCAGTTTCCCATATTTCAGCACAGACCCTGTTGGGGGCATCCCGTCCTGCTGTGGAGTGCACTGCAGTAGCACATCATCTCACTTTACTCCAGCCCCGAGATCTTTGTCTGGACACCCATGACAGAGCATGGAGGGGACCATGTGGATTGAGATACAAGGGACATGGAAGCCTTCCAGGAGCAGCAGAGCACAGGTGTGGGGCCCAGGACCCACTTTGGAGAGAAAAGGCCACAGTTTCCTCTTCTCAAAAGAGCTCACCAGCGAGGGTGACTAAAGACCAGGATGCCACCTCATGCAGGCTGAGGCAGGAGGATCACTGCAAGTTCAAGGCCAGACTGGGCTTCCTAGTGAGGTCAAGGCCAGTTGGAACTTCATAGCAGACTCTGTCTCAAACAACAATGACAAAACAAGAAAGACAATGTCTTTGTCTTGTCAGGGTCTTGTCTTTTCTGCCCTCCCTTTTCCACCTTGCCTTTAAAGCTCCACCTGTGATTTCCAAACTTATGGGCTTGCTCTGTTTTGTTTTGGTGGTACTGGAGATTGAACCCAGAGCCTCCCAGACTGAGCTACATCCCCAGCTCTTTTTTGTCTTTTAGTTTCAGACAGAGTGCAGGCTAGTCTCAAACTTGAGATCCTCCTGCCTCAGCTGCCTAACCATGCCTGGCTTCCAAGTTTGTGTTTTTCAAAGTGTATTCCCAATGTTATATGGATTCATATGAAATTTTGCTGATCTTTTGTATGCCTTTTTCAAATGTATGCGTGTAGAGAGAATGAAATGCCAAGGACTGTGCTGAGCACCGCAGTGCCTAGGTGGCCCCACGGCCCAGCCTGTGCTCTCCTGTAAGCCTTCAAGTGTCTTCTGCACAGTTCCTTCAGATGGACTTCACTAGGCATACTTCTTTTTTTTTTGGTACCGGGGATCGAACTCGGTCGGGTCCTTGAGCTTGCACAGCAGGCGGTGAAACCACTGAGCTAAATCCCTAGCCCCAAATTTTTTTTTTTTTTTTTTTTTTTTTTCCGGGAATCAAACTCAGGTCCTTTGCTTGGGGCAGCGGGCGGCGAAACCACTGAGCTAAATGCCCAGCCTGCTAGACATACTTCTTAAAGTGTGCTGTGAAGTGTTTTGGATCTTTGGAGAGAAACAAAGAATGCTAAGAACCACTGTGGGCAGGGGATCAACTTCCCACCATACACCTTTGCACATCTAAAAGCTTGCAGTCTGTTTAAAGTAGTCCTCTGTGCTCTGGGGAATGAATGGCTGTCACATTGCTCTACTGTAAAAAATCAGATCACAGTAGACAGCGCGGAAGATAGAGGCAGGAAGATAAATCTCAAGCCCTACAACACCAGCTCACTGCTTGAGGTCGGCAGTTTGAAATCAGCTCTGGAGTGGGCGGGCAGCCCCATAACCTGAGCCTTGCAGGAACACAGGCCCCTCCAAGGACAGTTTGGAGCCCTGGGATGTGCTGTACCTCGTGTTTCGTGCACAGCGAAAATCTTTTTTTTCCTTCATTTTGAGAAGAGGAAAACGTAAGTTTCTGAACTGAATGCAGAGAAGGATGCGGCCTCAGCCTGCAGATGCTCAGGCCCAGGCCACCAGGGCTGCACACAGTGAGGGCGACAAGGAGGGAGGGAGAGGTGGCTGGCAGAGGTGAGGTCTGGGAGCCTGAATTCCTGATTCCCATCTCTGCGGTTTGTTGGCTGTGCAGTCTTGGGTGATGTTCCTCACACTGAGCCTGTTTTCTTGTCAGTAACTCGGGGTCTTTCAGCACCTGCTTCATTAGGTTATTGCAGGGTGGAAGAGAGAGAAGAGCTTAGCATAGTTCCTATGTGCTGTCCATTTTTCATTATTAATGGAGATACTGTAATAATATGTATTTTGTTTGTTTGTTTTTAGAGACAGGGTCTTGCTATGTACCCAGACTATACTTGAATTTGCAGTGATCCTCCTGCCTCAGCCTCTCAGAGTGCTGAGATTACAAGCATGAGCTACCATGCCCAGCATAGTTGCTAAGATTTTTTTTTTTTTCCCCACTAACTGGGATCAAACTCAGGACCTTGCACTTGCCGGACAGGCGCTGTGACGCTGAGCTAAATCCGCAGCCCAGTTACTAAGATTTTAAGGATAGGGAACAGAAAAAGGAAGAGCTGAGATGGAGATTCTGGGGAAGATGATTTCCACGTGGCTAGGCTGGGTTCCCAGTGGCTGAGGGCAATGTCCTCAGCAGAGTGGAGAGGACAGACGTGGCCCCCCAGCCTGCCTTGTCACTGTGCTGCTGCAGGAACTCTGTTCGCTCCCGAGGCTGGCTCCTGCTGTTCTTGGTCGCCCTGGGTTGATCCTGTCAGAGATCTCCCGGACTTGGGGCGCTGGCCTTCAGCTCCCCAGCTGCCTGGCCAGCGGGAGCATACGTGTGCTTTCCAGCCAGTTGCAGGTCCTGTGCTGAGCCCTGTGTGGGTGTGAGTGTGAGTGTGGGTGGGGGCCCGGGTGGGACTCCTGCCCTCCCTTGGCCCCGGGAGCCTGTCCGCCTCCCTCAGCCTGAGGCCGGGCGTCACACTGGGTTTCTCGCCGGCTGCCTCACGTGTGTCTCCTCTCTGCAGATCACCAATGCCGTGGTGCTGCTGATTTTGCTGAGCGCCCTGGCCGACCCGGATCAGTACCACTTCTCCACTTCTGAACTGGGAGGGGACTTGGAGTTCATGGATGATGCCAGTAAGTGTGGGTAACAACTGTGGATATTTAGGAATTTTTCAAGGACAGGAAGGGTGGCTGCTGTCCCTCCTATTAGAGTACAAATATTGATTCATGGTCTCTTCTTTTTTTTTTTTTTTTTATTTGGTACCGGGAATCGAACTCGGGTCCTTGTGCTTGCGAGGCAGGCGCCGGAACCACTGAGCCAAATTCCCGGCCCTTCATGGTCTCTTCTTTCCATCGTTACAAATCAAACAAAGGAATATTTGCACACTGCTCACGTTCTCCCTCTGATCTAAGAGTCTAGGCAAGGCCTAACACCAGCTTACTGCTTTTTAAGTGATTGTTGTGGCATAGACTTCACCCTGGGTGCTTGGCCCCTCAGGCGAGGAGGTGGTGGCTCAGTCACTGCCTTCTCCCCTGGAGGCGGCCAAGCCGCTCCTGTGCGGAGAGGGCCAGGGTTGCGAGTGCCCTGGTGAACGAACTGGGGACTCTTCCCACAGACTGACTGTGTGCCGGCGCCCCGGTGGCCCAGGCAGGAGGGCATGCATTGTTCTTCCTCACTGGCTTTGGGGCAGTCCTTGGGTGTGAAAATAGTGTGGCTTGAGGGCAGGTGAGGAGGAAAGAGCGGCTGGGGGCAGAAGTGGAGTTCGAGGGACGCCGGGAAAGTTGGAAGACTCAGGAAGGCTGGACGTGTGCCCTTGGCGGTCCACAGCGTGTGAGAGAGCTGGCAGACTGCTGAGTGCTGCGGGGGGAGGGGTCAGAGCCGACCTGTACCTGTCTCACCACCGGGGTGAGGAAGGCTCGGGTCGGGGTGGGAACATGCCTGGGCGAGGAAACCAGCCCCTTGTTTTGGTTCACATTAGGGATTTTTTTGTACCCAAGCCTTTACACTGAGCTTTGATTTCGGCCTTTCAAAATTTTTTATTTTGAGACAGGATCCCATTGTGTCACTAAGTTGCCATAGCTATGTTTGAACTAGCAATCCTCCTGCCTCAGCCTCCCAGAGTGCTAGGATTATAGCTAGACTTTTCAAAGTCATCTTACCCACACATCCTTGATAGGTAAGTAGCTCAAGCCAGAAGGCAGTTTGAATCCTGGCCCCGCCAGGTTTAAATGTGCTACCCTGAGCGAGTTACTTTTCTGTGCCTTAGTTTCCCCTTCTGAAAGAGAAAATCATAGTATCCACCTAGATGCTCAGTGTGACACAGAGCTGTTACCATGGAGATGGGGGAGTGCCCTTCAGGGGAGAAATGGGACTTCTCAGGCAGGAGCCCTGGGAAGAAGTCTAGACTGCAGAGTACAATTGAGGACATCAGCCTAAAAAGTGACATTTGTGTTAGGGAGATGGGACGAAGGAGTCTCAGTCCCAGGATTGAACCTGAGGCTGAGCTAACGGGGGGGGGGGGCAGCTGAGGACTCAGTGCTTTGTGTCCACCCTCCTCCTCCTCTACATGGGTGTTTCACAGCAAGGGTACAGGACCCGGGACCATGTCATCCCGAAACAGAATTCTGCCAGACCCTTCTTATTCTCTATTCTGAATAACCCGATTACCCTTAGGAATTCGTCCAGAAAGGATGATGAGTTTCATTAATATTAAATTAATAGCTCTCTGCCTTTCTTCCCCTGAGTTTAAAGCCTGTACAAGCTACACACACAATCTTTTATTTTTTATTTTTTTATTTTTTTGGACTGGGGATCGAACTCGGGACCTTGCGCTTTCGAGGCAGGCACCAGAACCACTGAGCTAAATCCTCAGCCCCTATCTTTTATTTTTTTTACACACACAATCTTTGATTGATATTTTTTTGGGGGGGTGGTTTTGGTACTGGGGATTGAACTCGGGTCCTTGCACTTGCGCAGCAGGCGGCAAAACCACTGAGCTAAATCCCCAGCCCTGACTGACATTTGAAAATAAATTCTCTTTCATGATTTCCAGGATGAGGATTCTTTTCCTAAGGTAGCTGAGGTTAGAAAAAGAAGTGTTAAATGACCCCCTGCGTGGCTCTGTCCTGGTCCAGTGAGAACACGGCAGAGCTCAAGCTGCTGCCTCTGTGGGCTGCGTGGTGCTTGTTAGGACTTGAAAATACTAATTCATAATGTCCTGGAGATGAATTCCAGTGCATGTGAGGTTTCACTTGTGTTTCACATACTTGAAAAGATTGAATGAGCAGTTAGTTTGTAATTACTTTGAACGCTTTTTGTTTTTTTTTAATGATGGTTCTGAGAAGTGAACATCTCCTGCCTACCCCCCTTTTTATTTGGGGTCTCCCTAAGTTGCCCAGGATGGACTTGAAGTTCTGATCCTCCTGCCTTAGCCTCCCAGAATGCTGGAGTTGTCAGCATGCACTACCGTGCCTGGCTACATTTTAATAGTTTGAAATCAGAATAGTTTTAAGTCAGCATAGATTTAATATGAGGATCATTTTTTTCTCCAGATCTTGAGTGTGTGTGGGGGGGAGGTACTTGAGATGGAACCCATGGCCTTTCCATGAGTTACATCCCCAGCCTTTGAAATTTAATTTTATTTTTATTTATTTATTTATTTGGTACCGGGGATCCAACTCAGGTCCTTGCGCTTGTGCAGCAGGCGGTGAAACCACTGAGCTAAATCCCCTGCCCTAAATTTAATCTTATTTTGAGGGAGAGTTTTGCTGCGTTGCTTAGGCTCGGCTGGAAGTTGTGATCCTCCTGCTTCAGCCCCCCAGAGTGCAGAGATAAGGAGCAAGCACCAGCTCTCCTCCAGAACTTAGGATTGAAATGTTAAATCTTTCGGGAAAGTTGCATGTACAGTGAAACCAGCCTTACTTTTTCATTAACAATGATCTGTAGTTCCTCATCCTTCATAGAATTATCTCTTACTAAATATTGAGTAGGTACAGAACAATATTTATAAAATACACCAGATAGTTGGTACTGCAAGCACTTGTGAGCCTGCCATGCCAGTTGGTTTAAGAAGTTGAATTTTACCTCAATTTCAGAGCTCTGGCTACCTCTTTCTGATTGCATTGCTTCCTCTGCTCAAAGAGAGCTGCTTTCTGAGTTGTCCTGCCTTTTCTTTATACATTTACCACGAACTTTGTACATCTAATTGATCTATTGCATAATTCTCCCAAGCTTGAGCTTTGTAGAAAGTGCTCACGGACGGGGTGCATTCTCAACATTTGCTTTCTGGGTTGCAGTGTGTTAGAAAAAATGAGTCAGCCGCTTGTTACAGATGGTGCAGGTCATTCCGAAGGGACCCTTGGGTGGGGTTTGCAGCTGGGAAGGTGGGGCAACTCCCAGCCCGGCCAGTGGGGGGTGGAGATTTATTTGTAGCCAAGGAGTAGCCATGGGTCATTGGCTAGAAAATGACTAAGAGGGAATCTTGAAAGGGGGAGGGAGCTCTTGCAGTATGGATTTGGCATGTTTCTTGCTGAGTGCAGACCGGTGTGATAGGGTAAATCCAGGGAAAGATAAATGGAGGGATTTGAGCAGACACTGAGCATGATCAGATACCTCCTAGGAGGAGAACTTCTAAAACTGCCTTAGGAGGCTTCTTGGTCAAACTGGACCAAACAGAACAGGAACAGAGCCCAGGGTTGGCCCAGTCACAGAGAAGACTCAGCTGCCTGACCCAGTACCCACCTGGGAAGTCCGAATCCACTGCAGTCTGTGGCTGCAACATACATCATGCTCTGCAGGTTTGTTTCAATGTGTGATAAGCTCAGGCCTGTCCTCTAAGAAATGTTCTAGCCTGGTGCAGGGGCACATGCTTGTAATTCTAACACTCCGGGAGGCTGAGGCAGGAGGTTTGAAAGTTCCACCCCAGCCTGGGCCACTTAGTGAGAAGACCCTGTTTCAAAATTTAAAAAGAAAATAAATGGCTGGGCATTGGTGGTGCACGGCTGTAATCCCAGTACTCAGGAGGCTGAAGCAGGAGGATTGCCATGAGTTTGAATCCAGCCTAGGCTACATAGTAAGTTCAGGCCAACCTGAACTAAATAGCGAGACCCTGACTCAAAAAAATTAAAAGGGGGCTGAGGATGTAGTTCATTGTAGGCCCTGGGTTCAATCCCCAGCGCTGCCAAAACAACAAAGAGAAATGTTCTGCGCATTCTTGATAATTTTGCTTTTTCTTTTGTGTTTAGCATCAACTTGTCCAGTTCACAGGAAATCCTTTTGTAAATTCCTGACTGTTAAATTTGACAATTTTCCATTTTGTGTCTTGTCTGTGACATCTTTTTATATGTCGTAAAAGGTACCCTTTTAAAATATACAATTCAAGAATCGTTAGTAAATATGCAGCTTGTATAGCACTTTGGAAAGTCCCCTTACACCATATGGTTTCCAGTGTTTTGGGTCTTCCTTGGTTGAGTGTCCAGTGAGTCCATGGAATTTTTCCATGTAGAATATGGGTTTTTTTTTTAACTAAGTTTATTTTCCTGAAGTCCAGTCATACAGCTTGGTTCCCTACTGAAAATGATCACAAAAATGTTTATTGGTTTTTCTACTATTGAAGAACCTTTATGAAAGTTAAGTAAATATAAATACTTAAGTGTAAGATTGTAGCTGGCAGGAGCTAATCACTTTATCTTCGAGAGCAGAGAGAATCTCCAAAATTGATGTTTAAGTATATTTATTTATGTATTTGTTTGTTTTTGTTTTTGTTTTCGGTACCGGGGATCAAACTCAGGACATTGCACTTGCAAGGCAGGTGGCAGCACCACTGACCTAAATCCCCGGCCCTAAGTATATTTATTTAATAAGCTAGCCCTTCCCTTTTTTCCTAGCTCCTCTGAAATCCTCAGGCGCTCCAGCATGAATGAACTGTGAAAACCAAGTGGATGCAAGGCCACATAGCCTGCAGAATAGGCAGCTCCTCAAAGACAGGAAGGAGGTCTGGGTCGTCAGGAACAGGGTGACTGCTAGAGGCAATAGGGGATTCTTTTTGCAAGGGTGAAAATATTCTGCCACTCATGGTTGTGCAGCTTTGTGAAGATACTGAAGAAAGCCATTGGCGTGTACATATTAAAAATGATGAATTTTGTGGTACGTGAATTATGAGGGATGGGAAAAAAGACTCAACCCACATATCAAAGACTTTGGTAAATTCTTCATTCTTCCTTTGGAGGAAAAAAATGCGGTCCCCTCTGAACTCTCCCTCCTCCTTTGTTTGCTCCTAAATTCCTGTCTTCCTTCCCTGCTATAACTAGTAGCTAAGCTTCTGGATTCCAAGCTCTGCTGTCCGGTAATCTTCCCAGTCTCCTCACCTTGTTGTTGGTCTTAAGTTATTTTGTGGGACATGGGAGGTGGCCAGGGGTCTGAATCCGCCAGCCCACCTTCAAGAGTACAAGCAAAGGAGCTGGGGATTTAGCTCAATGGTTCTGCCGCCTGCCTCGAAAGTGCAAGGTCCTGAGTTGGATGCCCAGTGCCAAAAAAAAAAAAAAAAGTACAAGAAAATCCCAGAATTGGCCGTCATGGGAGGGCCATTTGGGATATATTAAGTGAATTCAGTGTGGTTAGTAGAATCATTTATAAGAATAGTATATTTTGAAAATTTCCTCATCTCAATTTCTTTTTTCAGTACTGAGAATTGAACCCAGAGCCTTTGCACTGAGCCAGTCTCCAGCCCATTTATCTATCTATCTTGTCTATCATCTATCTATCTATCTCTCTATTTACTTATTGGTACTGGGGATCGAACTTGGGTCTTTGCGCTTTCGAGGCAGGCAGTGGAACCACTGAGTTAAATCTCCAGCCCTTCAGCCCTTTTATTATTGACACCACCATGCCTTGCTTCAGGTTAATCTTTTCATGGTAAATAGTGTCTTGTGAGTGGTGGTAGTGTCACCAGACACGGTCTGAGGATGTTCCTCAAAGATGGGGAGCTCAGTGTGCCCCACTGATGGGGTAGTTTGTAGGTTCCCTGACTACATCACAGAGAGGAATTACAGGACACCGGTGAGAGGCAGAGTTACAGAGGGCACAGCAGGGCCCGCTCCTTGGTGAGGTGCATGAGAATTGGGCCAGGATGTGTTTTGGGGTGGATATCTGTAGAGTTTGTGAATCTGTAGAAACCTGGCACCCAATTTACAGTTGAGAAGCAATGAAGGGGCATGATCTACATGTGAAATACAAAGAAGGGACTGTTCTACAGACTGTGGGTATTTTAGGCTTTTAGGAATATTTTTGGGGTGCATTTCCTAGAAGGAGAAAAATTTTGCAATCTTGGATAACTTTGTGTCCTGAAGTTGCAGCTTTCCTGAGTACAATTTTAAAATTAGTTTTAATCTTTTTTCTACCTGCATTTATATCTTCTACTTCAAGAACATACTTTAAAAAAAAATTTATGCCTTTTAAATTTCTTTGAGTGTTATATCCTTTAGAAAAGATAAATTTAAAAATTTAAAATTAGGATAAAACTGGGGAGGTGGCAAATACCTGAAATCCCAGCACTAGACTGAGGCAGGAGGATCGCTTGAGTTTAAGGCCAGCCAGGGATACATAGTGAGTTCCAGGCCAGCCTGAAATGCATAGTGAGACCCTGTCTCAAAAAGAAAACCACAAAGCTAAGATTAAGTGAAATTTAGTTCTGGAGGGTTTTCTGTGGCTGGGCTCCTGGTTCCTGGTCAGACTTCTTGGGTCGAATAAATATCTCAGGCTCCACTACTGGGCAGTCCTGGGTAAGGTCCTTGTCCCATTTTTTAGTTTCCATCCTCACCTCACAGGGTTGTTGGAAGAATTAAGTGGGGTAACAGTGGCTGCTTTACTGGGGAGAAATGACACTTAGAGATGGGACAGGAGAACGAGGGCCGTGGGCATCTGATGTGGTGCTGGCTCCATGCAGGAAATCCAAGCCGCCCAAACACAGATGCAGCCCAGGTATGAATCTGTGTGATATGCCGTCAGTGCGGGCAAACAGACTCCACGTTTGAGGAGTTAAGTCACTCAGCCTTAGGTTTTGCATGTGAAATGAATTGAAGCTTATCCTCCCCATTGACCCAAGAATAATGTGAGGCTGAGTAAGCATTAAAGTTATAAAATAAACTAAAATATGTATGTCTCTTGAAGAGGGCATACTCTTCTAAGTAATGAGAGGTACTGATTGTCTTCTGATCCTGTCTTACCTTGCCTTTTATCTTCCTTTTGAGTCTCACCTATTCACCTTTTAAGAGTCAGCATCTTCACGCATCGTTAGAATCTGTAGACTCATTTAAGGAACAGTAACATTTTAAAGACGGCATCTGGGGCCGGGGATTTAGCTCAGTAGTTCCGGTGCCTGCCTTCCAAGTGCAAGGTCCCAAGTTTGATCCCTGGTACCAAAAAAAACAAAGAAAAAAAAGACGGCACCTGCATTTCTGACCTCAAATGTGCTTTGTACACCTCTCGTTTAAAATGTTTTCTCATCCAGTACCGGGGATTTAGCTCAGTGGTACTGCACCTGCCTGGCAAGCACAAGGTCCTGAGTTCAGTACCTGGTATGGGGGAAAAGTTTTCTCAACCCTAAAGCTGAGGAATCAGAGCGGGTGGCTGTAAATCTAACATGCTGGCCTTGGAGAAAAAGTGACAGGAAGTTCGGCCCAGATTGGTCTTCGGGTAGTTAGGGTTGGAAGCAGCCTGGTACAGTGTGGTAGGAAGGGCCAGGGATTCGAAGTCACAGCTCAATGTGTTTTTTTTTTTGTACCAGGGATCACACTTGGGACCTTGCACTTGCGAGGCAGATGGCGGAACCACTGAGCTAAATCCCCAGCCTGCTCAATCTTTTGATGCAGATGCTATCTTAGAAATTTATATGGCCTCTGAGCCTTAGATTTATAATTTGTTCATAACACCAATAATATCTAATCCAGTCAAGAAGATGAAACATTTGTAAAAAATGCCTTGAAAACCATCAAGCACTGTTCAGATTCTTTCCTGAATGGGTCTCGTGCTCACATATGTTGCCCTAACCATACTGTACTTGTAATCAGAATCTCCTAGCTGGGTGTGGTGGTACACACCTGTAAATCGAAGCACCCAGCAGGCTGAGGCAGGAGCACTGCTGCAAGTTTGAGGCAAGCCTTTATTACATAGTGAGACCCTGTCTCAAATAATTGAAAAAAAGAGAGACTCTCTTAGATGTATAGACCTGAATAAACAAATGTTCAGTTAGTGCCTACTATGATGTATGCATTGTGCTAGATTAGCCCTGTTCAATAGGAATATATTGTAACCACATAAGTCACAACAAAATTTTTTGGTAGCCACATTAAAGAAAGCAAAGAACAGATGAGATTAATTTTAATTATTTAACTCTGTATATCCCACATAATAACCTTACTATAAAAAGGTTGAGTGTGAC
The DNA here is from genome assembly GCF_000247695.1 of Heterocephalus glaber. The sequence goes on from NW_004624763.1 coordinate 5,014,496, forward strand.
GTTTCACATTCTTTTCATTGTACTAAGTCCTTGAAATCTGGGGGCATGCTCATTTTTTGCTCATCTCAGTTCACAGTGACCTATCAAGTCCTCAGTGCCTCCCTGCAGCTCAAGACCACTGTGCTTGTCAGTCCTCAGCTAGCTGAGGTGGCTGTGGTGGGGAACAAGATGAAGTCCTTTCTGCCAGGAAGGTCACTCTGCTGGAGGGAAACAGACAGTACACAAGTAACAAGTGGAAACGACCATTGTGATCTGTGCTGTAGAGATAACATCACAAGAAGGTGACTGATTGCCAGGCTGTGGCAGTAGAATATTCGGGGAGCTCTGAGTGCTGACATTGGAAGCTGGAACCTGAATGATTAAAAAGGGGTGCTGAGCTGGTGACAATATGGCTGAGCTGCTCTTAGTCAATGGGATCTGCAGGTGCAGAGCCCCATGGTGCTGTGATCTTTTTTTTTCTTTTCAATACTGGAGATCAAACTCAGGATTTTTTTGGTTTATTTTGAGACCTAGTCTCACTTTGTAGTTGAGTCTGGCATTGAACTCACTATGTAGCACAGGGTGGCCTTGAACTTGTAGTGATCCTCCTGCCTCAGCCTTCCCAAGTACTGGGATGACAGCCGCATGCCTCCGAGCCTAGCCAGTATGTGATCTTGCTGTGGGTGATGAACTGAGTGGAGCTGCTGGGCTGTGCTGAGCAGGGCTAGAGAGGCAGGCACACAGTGAGCAGGCCATCAAACCGAGCCCAGAGGAGCTGAGAAGCCATGGAGAGGTTTCAGTTAGAGCCCCGAGGTCCACGTGAGTTTATGAGATATAAGTGAGGCACTTGTTGAACTCTAAAAAAAATCTAACTCATTATTCTGTATATAATTTATATGTATATAGTAGGTCAGAAGGCCAAAGTTATTTTGACATTTGTAAACAACGTGTCTTTCCTGTTTTCCTAATCTCTTATTTACAGTCGTTTTTATGTCTTTGGAAGAACATCTTTTGGACACTTTACGTCCATCAACTATCATCTACTCAAAAAAACTGGCGGTTTACTTAGCATAAAGTTTTCACTTACAATTGATGTATAAACAAAATGGCTTTAGGGAGAATCTCAGACTGTTTAAACAGTGGCTCTGTTGCTAATTGTCTTTTTTTTAACCCTTTGACAGACATGTACATTGCTATCGCAGTTTCTCTCCTCATGATCCTGATCTGTGCCATGGCGACTTACGGAGCCTACAAGGTGAGATGCCGGCCCTTTCCCTCGGCCGCTGGTGCATGTAAACCAGGGATGGCAAACCTTTCCAAGCTTTCAGTGATGCAAACAGCCCGCTGCGGCACGAGCACTGTAGGTTCACCACCACTGATGTAAACCGCGTTTATCCCCAGTAAGCAGGAAGGAATTCCTCCCAGGTTTTCTGCAAGACTCTGGAAGTTTAAGTCTAGCACTAGTATCACATGGTACCAGGAAAACCAATGAAAGCAGCATTATACTCTCCTAGACGTGTTTGCTGAGTTTTGTCGCCTGCTTGGGCGTGGCAAACCAGTCACTGTCTTGACCTGCTCAGTCTCTCTGAACTCAGCAACATCCTGCTTGGTCACATGGAAGGCACTAACCTCCTGTTTTCTCGTGTTCAGCAACATGCAGCCTGGATCATCCCATTCTTCTGTTACCAGATCTTTGACTTCGCCCTCAACGCCTTGGTTGCGGTCACTGTGCTTGTGTACCCAAACTCCATTCAGGAGTACATAAGGCAGCTGGTAAGCAATTTTCATTTTTGTCAGTCTGATTAAAGAAATGTCTTTTAATCCTGATATAGTGGCACACTTCTGTGATCCTAGTGCTCACGAGGCTGAGGCAGGAGGATTGCCATGAGATTGAAGTGAGCTTGGGCTATATAGTGAGCTCAAAGTGAGCCTGAACTGTATAGCAAGACCCTGTCTCAAAAAAAAAGGTCATTTGTAATTTATGCTTATGTGCTACTAACAGAGAATTCTCTAATTTGTGTGTGTGTGTGATGCTGGGGATTGTACTCAGGGTGTTTGCACTGAGTGAGCTGTATTGCAACTCTGTATTTTTCCAGACAAGATCTCACTGTTTCCCAGGCTGGGCTCCAACTTGGAATCTTCCTGCCTCAGCCTCCTGGAATGCTGGGATTATAGATCTGTACCACCTTGCCTGGCTGGCTTTAAACTTTTAAATGTGAATATTTTTCAAGGCTCTGATCCTCAGCATTACAAAAACTTTAAAAAAGTAAAATAAGTAAAATATAATCATAAAACCAGTATTTACATTCTTGTGGTTGTCCATTTTTGTTAGAAACAGCTTCCCTTTGTTTTAGAAAACAGGTCCTTGTTTTGGTAGTGCATGCCCCTGGGAAAGTCCTATGTGCCGATTTTACACATTACCTGCTGTAGCTCTGGCGGCATAGCTGAGTGTCCTGCAGGAGGGAACACGGAGTACCTGATGAGCAGGTGCAGAATCACCTCAGTGCCGAGGATGTCTTGGTGTCAGGATTTGGTGCTGGGTCCTTGGCCCAAGGAGGAAAGACTGCCCTTGTCATGTGAGGGCAGGGCTGGGATTCAGGAGACAGGAAGTTGACCACGGGTTCAGTTTGGATGGTGGCCTGCAGAGATCTCTTGGAGAGGGGAGGCCTCACAGTGTTAGCTGACTTCCTCCCACCCCATGGTTGCTCATCTCCATCCTGTAGAGCCACAAAGCTCAATGATGACGTTGGTCAGTGGTGTAAGATCAATTTTAAAAGACATCATCTACTTTTTTTTGGTAGCAGGGATCAAACTCAGGACCTTGTGCTTGCGAAGCAGGCGCAGTGTCACTGAGCTAAATCCCCAGCCCCTAACCATCTACCTATATTTGTAGTTGCAAGCCATTGACAGAAGTAAATGGTCTCCTGTGTGTTGTATTAAAGACAAGTGTAGGCTATTCATGAGGCTGAACGTCGTCAGAATCCTAACACAGTTGACACAAGTTTGTGTTTTTTTGGGTTTGCTTTGGTTTTCTTTTTTTTTGGTACCAGGCATTGAACTTGGGACCTTGTGCTTGCAAGGCAGGCACCCGAACCACTGAGCTAAATCTCCGGCCCTTGTTTGCTTTGGTTTTAAAAGTAGATCTCAACTTGCATTAAAAACCATGTCCAAGTTTGATTTCCTGTACCTCAAAAAAAAAAAAAAAGTCCACTTTTCTTGGGGAAAAGAATGTCAAGATCTTTGTAGAAAGGATAGTGCACTTCTTCCACTTGGATCTCTTTTAATTAGACCACACGAACAGTATGGTCCCTGTCTGTCCCCTCCCCGCCTTTAACAGTAGAGAGAATTTATTGAGAAAAAGATAGCTTCTGTCCAAGAGAAACAGAAGGGGGTCTCGAAAGTGGGTTCAGTGTCATCTCTTCTTGATCTTGTAAGCAACACCAAGCAGTTCTTACCCTTTCGGATCTTTTACTACAGAAACACAGGGTTTTATGAGCTGATCACAGAAAACGACTTTGATTCTGTTTCTTGGAAATTTTGCAACAAGTAGAAGATGTGAGAGCAGCGTTGAGAGTGGCGTTGCTCAGCAGCAGCAGGCATGGGTCTCAGGGTTGTCTCCTGCTCTTTCCTAGCTCTGCCCTGGCTCAGAGTTCTGTTCCTGCAGGGCACAGACACGGTGTGGGGTGGTGAAGAGGACACAAGTATGGCACCGGGACAGCCTTTTGTCACTTGCACCCCAGCCATCGAGTAGGCACAGGGCAGGCCGTGTGGGTGTGGGGAGAGCCCTGTCCTGTTAGCCATGGCAGGGTTGGATCCTCCAGCAGGTTCCTGTGACCTGTGGTCGGATGGCTGGACTTGACTTGTTTGACAGTGGTTTGTTCATTGCATTGCTTGGACCAAACCCAAAGCCTCACACATGCTATGCAAGTGCTGTACCCCTGACCCACACCCCAACCCAAAAGTGAGGACTCCTGTTACTGTAAGAGAACCTGCTCTCTGGGAAGAAGTAACATCACCAAAGGCAGCCTGCATCACCAAGAAGACACCATGATAATAGATCTCTCCCCCTTGCCTTCTGCAGGGCCCTTCGGAGGCTCAGAGCTTGCAGCAAATCCTGATAGCAGAGGTGTAGGGAATAGCCCTGATGGAGACCCCACATTCTCACTGTATGCTTGGAGGGCAGAGCACCATTTTCAGGCCTCGCCTGAGCCCTCCTTTGCTTTTCATTTTCTGGAGTTACTCCCGGATTAAGAACAGACCTGCCTCTCTCTGTTACACCTCTTTGGCTTTCTCATGAGTAGAGGTAGATGAGAAATTTTGTATTAGTCCTGAATAATAATTGCCTTACTTGTTGCTTTTTGGTAAGCCCATCTGAACTGATGCCTAAGGAATATTATCTGGATGACTGAGATTTGCTAATGAGGTCCTTTTCTTTTGCAGCCTCCTAATTTTCCCTACAGAGATGATATCATGTCGGTGAACCCTACCTGCTTGGTCCTTATTATCCTTCTGTTTATCAGCATTATCTTGACATTTAAGGTAAGCATTGATGTCTTACTGTTTTGTCGCTGCAGTACAATACCCAGTGCCCACAGCTCCAAGGAAGAAAGGTTTATGTTGGCTCATAGTTTGTAAAGGGCTTGGTCCATGGTAGATTGGGTCCAAGGCAGGGCAGCGGGAGAGAGAGACTCTTCCGGGCCACGCCACCAGGTTTCTCCTCCCAACATCAGATCCACCTATAAATTCATCAGTGGACCCATCCACTGAGAAGCATCACACCTCTGGGATCCAGCCACCTCCCAAAGCCCCCACCTGTGAGCACATGAGGCTTGAGGGGACATCTAGATATAAACCATAATACATGAAGATTTTAATTAGGGTTTAAATGTCATTAAATGTATTCCTGAATGGCACAGAGAAACTGGTCAGTTCATTTTTGAACTGCTTTTTGATTTCCTAACATTATAGTTACTTCCACAGTCTGTATGAGGGACACACTAAATGGAATCAAGACCACAGCCAGCCAACGGTTATTCCAAACTATATTTGGCTAGGAATAAATTAATACAGTGTTGTGCATTACATAGTATATAATACTGCAACATGCAATACAAGGTCCATGTAGTGGACTTTTTTTTTCCTTTGAGATAGGGACTTACTATGCAGTTCAGACTGGCCTTGAGCTTGTGGCAATCCTCCTGCCTCAGCCTTCTGAGTGCTGAGATCACAGGTTTGCGCCACCACGCCCAGCAGGCTTTGGACTTTTAACTCTCGTACTTTTCATTGCCTTTATTCTGGTATAAAATTGCCCCATTTTTCAAAAATCGAGCTTCAGGAAGCTGCATTTAGGGAGAAAAGTCATCTTAAATAGGTCATATGGTAAGAGCAGAAAGATAATGATGCACTGAAGAGGAGCTGGGTTACAGTCCAGAAGTGGGGCACGTGCTTGGCCTGCACAAAGACCTCAGTTCAATCCCCAGCACCAAGAAAAGCCTCCTCCTCCTCCTCCTCCTCCTCCTCTTCTTCTTCTTCTTCTTCCTATTATTATTATTATTATTATTTTGGCACTGGGGATCAAACTCGGGTCCTTGTGCTTGCGAGGCAGGTGGTGGAACCACTGAGCTAAATCCCCGGCCCTCCTCTGAACTTTTAAGTATTGTACATGTAGCTCAGTAGTGCAAGGTTTGGAAACATGTTGTCCGTGGATGTTAGGGCATGGAGTATGTACTGCTTGGTAGCTCCCATGCTGCACTCCATTGTCACTCAGTTCCCGTCACTCGGTTGACCCTCGTGCTGTCCACTGACGTCCAGCCTGGAGGTGTGTCCATCTACCACCTGGGCTGCCTGTAGACCTGGTGATACCCCCGGAAAAGGCCACAGATGTTCTGAGGCTCCTCTCTCAAGGGTAGATTCCCTCTTCCCTTCTGTCTGCTTTTTCCCCAACCCTGGTGCTGGGAATTGAACTCAGGGCCCTCACTTTGCACTACATCCCTGCCCTTTTTTATTGTTTGAGAACAGGGTCTTGCAAAGTTATTGAGTTGCCGAGGCTGTGCTCAAACTTTCAGTCCTCCTGCCTCAGCCTCCCAGAATGCTGGGATTATAGGCCTGCACCACCACACCCAGCTTGCGCTTGCTTTTGATCACTTGGTCATGCCTTAAAAGTATGTTTGTATAGTTCAGATTTTGTAATTTTTGCCTGCAGGAAGGTTACTGTGTCCTGGTTGCCTCTGCCACTAGCAGGAGCCCAAAAGCTGCGCTTAGGCTTTTTTGACTTAGCAAAGTGACTGTAATCCCAACACTTGGGAGGCTGAGGCAGGAGGATCACAAGTTTGACTCCTCTCTGGGCAGCTTAATGAGACCTCATTTCAGTAGATAAAAAGAGCTAGGGATATAACTCAGCGAGAAGGCCCTGGGTTCAATCCCCAAGACCATGGCCAAAAAGGAAAAAAAAGCGCCTTTTGATTTTGTAGACATTTTTGTTTGTATCAGAAATGCTTATCTTGGGTTCTGAGTCAGAGGACCTTGGGCTGGCTTCTGTCAACGAAGCTTCTAACCACAGCCTCAGTTTTGTGATTCACCGAATAGCAGTAATAATTAATAAACAGTCCTGCGGGGTGGCTGACTAAGATGATGGGTGGGAAGGTGCATCATTTATTCAGTGAGCACGGTAGTCCCCTCTCCATCTGAGGTTTCATTTCTTGTTTTTTTGTTTTGTTTTGTTTTGGTACTGGGGATCGAACTCGGGACCTTGCGCTTGTGAGGCAGGCGCCGGAACCACTGAGCTAAATCCCCTACCCATGAAGTTTCATTTCTTTATGAAAATGAAACCTCTTCTTGCTTACCAGTGGTTGAGCAAGGTCCAAAAAACATTAAGTGCGGAGTTCTGTATTTTGGCAGCATTGTCACAGCTGTCCCAGTTTATTAGGGTTCCTCTCACCATGCCTGACTTACAGATTAACTGTTATCATAAGTGTGTGTGTATAGGGAGCAGATGGGAACTCCAGGCTCAGTGCGTCCCCAAAGATAAGGGGTCGGCCGTGTTGTGGGGCTCGTGTGTGCCATGCTGTGTTCTAAGTGCTGGGCTTCAGTAGTGATGAGAAAAATCTCTGCAGTGTATTAATTGAGCATAATTGTCTCAAGCCCAGTGTGTTGGGGTGTGATTTTTATCCCAGCACTGTGGGAGGCTGAGTCAGGAGGATCACAGTTTTGAGCCCAGCCTGGGCAGCCTCGGTGAACCCAGTAAAATTAAAAGCGTGGCTGGGAATGAAGGCACCATACAAATGGTGGGCAGGGTCTCTAGCCTGAGAGAATGAGAGAAGGCGCTCTCCTCTTCCATGTGTTTATCTGCATCTCCGCCTCCTGCTCCGACTGGACTGTATTTCCTCGTAACACTCCTTGCAGGCACAGCTTCTCCTTCCTAGCACTAAGCTGCTGCCTCGAGCTCATTATTCATTCAGAGGAACACCGGGTGGGGTTGTGGCCTCCCGGAGCAGCTCACTGGATCAGTGGCTCTCACCACCTACTTTGCTTATCACCGCATCGATTTGGAGCCCAGACGGGACCTTTGTTAGCTCAGCTCTGTGCCAAGATGGAACAGGAAGCAGCCCCACTGCCCTGCTCTGCAGACAGAGGAGGGAAGGGTTGCACCCCTGAGGTTACTTGTGAGAGACATTAAACATTCCGTTCTCTAATCCAGGATTACAGAAATGCCAAACAAGAAACGAGGCCACTGAAGCATGTTATGTACTGTCCTTTAGAGTCAGCAGACAGACTTGTTAAGTTGCCTGGGCTGGGCTCGGACTCGGGATCTTCCTACCTGAGTCTCTCAGTGCCAGGGTTGCAGCGTGTGCCCTGTGCCCAACATTGCCATTCATTCTTACACCCACCCTCTCGCCCTGACCATAACTCAGCTGCCTTCTCTGGGCATGGATTAACCTGTTGGGGCATTTCACAGAAATGGAGTCCTGCAATATGTGGTTCTTTGCAGCTGGCTTTCTCCACTTGGCCTCACATCTCAAGGTTCTTCCATGTTGTTCCAAGTGTCCGTTTCCTCCTCTTCCTTGGGGAGTAATATTCCTCCTTATCCATCCACTGCGCTGTGTATCCACACAGCTGCTGGTAGACATTTTGGTTGCTTCCATATTTCATCTGTTGGGAAAAGCAAGGCTGGCACATTCACCTTCCTGTGTGTGTTTTCATTTCTCATGTGCCTCTCTGGGCAGGATCGCTGCTCTGTATGTCACTCGGTGACCTTGTGAGGTCTGCCAGACTTGGACGTGGCTGCTCCATGTCACATTCTCAGTAGCAGTATGGGCTTTCCAGTTTATATGTTTAAATTTCTTTTAATCAAAAAATTCTAAAGGCTAGAAAGGAATTTTGAAATAATTCAATTCTAATTCATTTACAGATGAATGCAGTCATGGTTTGAAACATTTCCCACAAACTCATGCTTTATTTCTAGCCTATCTTTAGTGGGGGACAGGGCTGGGAATTGGACCCAGGGCCTTTACACTGAGCTAGATCCCCAGCTCTTCTATTATTTTGAAACAGAGTATTCTTACTAAGTTGCCCAGGTGGAGCTTGAACTCATGATCCCTCTGCCTCAGTCTCCTGGAGTGCTGGGATTACAGGTGCATGTCATCATGCCTGGCTAGCATGTATGTCTTCATTTTGGACATTATTTTAATAAATATCCTTTTTGATTATGTCATTATGAAAATGGAAATGTTTTAGTGAATTTCCTGGACCATGAAGTAAATTTGTATGCTGTGAAGTTGATTTTTAAAAATTGACTAGTGTGGTAATATCACAGACAATCATGTAGAATAAAAAGTCCCAAAGAAACAAGAAATAAAATATAGTGATAAATCAATTAATGACTTCGGTTGTTCTGTGAGTTTAGGGGTGATAACTATTTGTGGTGGTTGTCCCTTTTGTTAGGGATCCCTTTTACCAGAAACCTGGAAGCAGAGGCAGGAGGATTGTGAATGCAGGACCAGCCCGGATGCAATAGCACGATCCTGTCTCTGAGAACAAAACAAAATGAAAAGGCAGTTTCTTCTTCCACTCTGACTTCCAGTCCCCTGCCCTTCTACCACCAATACCACCACAAGGCTTTTGCTTTAGTGGAGGCAGCATGTGCATTTAGTTAATGTAAATAAAAGTTTAATGATATGACTTTGTGTGTGTGATATTTTAAATTGTCTGTGTTTGGAAACTAAAAGTCTGATGACCTCTCTTTCAGGGTTACTTGATTAGCTGTGTTTGGAACTGCTACCGATACATCAATGGCAGGAACTCCTCCGATGTCCTGGTCTATGTCACCAGCAACGACACCACGGTAGGTATAATGTTACCGGAGAGCTCCTCACTCTCTGTGTGGTGGCTCCTAATGCTTCTGTGTCTGATACTTTCTCTTGGTGTTGACATTTCATTAGCTGCTTGCTTAGTCATCAAGATTCATTGTGAAATGAAACACATTGTTTTCCCTGTATTCTGTATGGCTCAACTTGTTTTTTTGTTTTTTTTTTTTGGTACCAGGGATTGAACTTGGGTCCTTGTGCTTGCAAGGCAAGCAACGGAACCACTGAGCTAAATCCCTGGCTCAACTTGTGTATTATAAAAATATTACAGATAGATAATATATATACATTGGCCATAGTTAAGGAGTCCAGTTGTTAAACCATGGTATGTAATTCTACATGTCAGTTCTATACAGTATGACTGTTTCATGTTACATGTGAAATTAAACCAAGAAATACAAATTTATACGTCAATAAGAATGGTAGAGGTTGCCATGTCTTTATAATTAGCCCTGTATATGAAACCTTTAGTCAAAGCAGGGCATGCTGGATATACACTTGTAATGTCAGGTGAGGCAGGAGGCTCACCCTAAATTTGAAGCCAGCCTGCGCTACATAGTTGAAGCCCAGCCTGAACTAAGGAGGCAGGCCCTGTCTTAGGGAAAAAAAAACAAACCTTGGTCAAAAAATTTAGATGATTTCTGTTCTACTAGTTGTTTTGTACATTAAAAACTTTTAAACCTATCAGGTATGATTTTATGGAACATTTCTTCACTGGAAGCATCCTTGAACTTGAACTCAGTTGTAATTTGTGTAAGTGATCTGGAAACTTCTTTTGTTAGATAGAAGTGTAAATCCCACCCCCCCAACTGCATCATCTGTATCTCACACAGTACCTGATGCAGTGTGTGGTTCAGGGCCCAGAGCGGCTGGCGACAAGGACGGGGGTGGATGGGACAGGACCGGAGAACAGGGTCAGGTCTGCAGACCAGGATGTGCAGAGTTTCTGCTTTATGGGTTTTTTTTTGGTACCGGGAATCAAACTCAGGTCCTTGCACTTGGAAGACAGGCGGTGGAACCACTGAGCTAAATCCCCGGGCCTTGTGCTTTGTTCTTTAAATTCTGCTCTCTTCCTCACTGAAATAGTTGGACCACCCTACTTTCTTGTGTATAAAGTGAGAGTAAGACTCTGTAAAGCTTTATGGTACTTGTGTGGGTGGGAGCAACATCACTGCATGCTCCTGGCTGTCGCCTGTCTCTCCCGAGTATTTCCCCGCCTGCCCGAGCGGCTCTCGGTCGGGTAAAAGAGCAGTGGCTGCAGAACAGACCCCGAGCTGCAGAGCAGGGGTGAGAGGCCTCTGGGATTTGCAGCATCTCTGCTCAGCCCTTTGAGGAATTTCTCTTGGGTCAGTCTCTTTTAAGAAGTAACGGCTTATAATTTTGTAGCTTTGAGAAAATTATTTTCTCAGAAGTTTTTTATTTTTCGAGGTTTTGGGGGAGGCATTTGTTTTAATTTTGAGATGCCCAGTCTGGGCTTGAACTTGTGGACCTCATGTCTCAGGCTCCAAGTGCTGGGATTTCATGGGCATGCGGCACCACTCCCGGCTTGTTGTGTTTGCTTTTATTTTTTGGGGGTACTGGGGATCGAACTTGGGACCTTCACTTGTGAGGCAGGCAGCGGAACCACTTAGCTAAATCCCCAGCCTTGTTTGCTTTTGTTTTTGAGACGGCGGCTGGCTTCAGCGTACTACAGGCTGGCCTTGAATGCTCTGTAGCCCATGTTGGCCCCAAACTCCTCCTGCCTCAGCTTCCAGAGGCTTCCTACCATACGTGGTCAGGTTCAAGACTTGCATTTGAGAAACCAGTGAAGTTGTTAAAGGAGATGTGTGAGCGCGTCCTCCTGGTTTCTGGTGTGCAGGGCTGCCGAGAAGTTGATGCCCACACTGCACGTGCTTGTTTCCATGTGCTTCTCACTGGGGTCTTTTTTTCCTAGGCGAAATTTTGTAGAATGGGTGTTTAGATTGTTTAAGAACAATGAGAAAGTCCCTACAATACACATCCCACCGGCTTTTCAGAGGAAATGATTACTTTTCCCTTTGAAAAGTACAAAACAGTTGTGGAGTGGCAGATCAGTTTTATTTAGACTTATTATGAAGTTCTTCACAGGAGCTGCCCTGGCTCTGGTACCAAGGGCCACCTGCTCCTCAGAATGCTTTCTGCAGGGTGGGCCCTGGTGGCGGCTGCAGGGACTGTTCTGGCCTGCTGGTGTAAGGAGGTTGGGGACCTGCTATTGGCTGACATTTCCTCAGCCATTTTGTGTGAGGCCGACATGTTTTAGAGGAGGAAATGTAGTTGCTGATAATGCACTGTTCTCCCAAAGTTCCCAGTGAACTTTTTTTGTCTTTTTAAAGCTTCAGTGTTTGTGTTCCTAGGGAAGGGAAGTTTATCTTTTCTTCGGCTTCCTCCATCTAGTATGACAAGATTTTTAGGCTCATTTTGTATTTGTATAATTTTTGCCCCAGGCCTGGAGGCTGCCGTTTTCCCAGGGAACTCTGCTTCCTTGTGGTGGATATGATATCTGGAGACCATAATCTGGAGGATACATAGTTTCTTTTTTAAAAGTAAGGGACCGGGGATTTAGCTCAGTGGTTCCAGCGCCTACCTCGCAAGTGGCAGGTCCTGAGTTTGACCCCCAGTACCAAAAAAAAATTTTGTATTTTATTGATTGATTGAGACTCAGTAGTTGGCTGGCCTTGAATTCACTGTGCAGCGTAGGCTGGCCTCAAACTTCTGCCTCAGCCTCCTGAGCACTAGGATTATAGGCATGACTGGCTGAATCAGAGGTTTGCATGTTTAAAGATTAGTTTGACTAGAACTAAAGGAGTCAGTGTTGGCTGAAATGACCTAAACTTGTTATTTTTCCTGGTTCCATGGTTACGATAAGGGTGTTATTTTGTATAATCATGTGTGTTTCTCTTTGTCCATCTCCTGTTGGAACCAATGTCATGCTTTTGCTTCCCCTCAGATTTTAGGCCAGATGGCTCTTCTCCCAGGCAGAATGGATTCATGTTGACCTCTGTTGAAAGAAACATACCGGGGCTCTTGCTGGTAGAAAATAAGTATCTTCCCTTTCCTTCTTTAGAATGGCATCCATGTTATTATCCAGATGTGTCCTTCCCAGATTCTGCTGACAGGGGCATGGATAGGAGTTATTAGATATTGGAGACGATTGCCGGGATGAATCTCCCATCCAGTTTTCCAACCAAATTAGTCCAGAAACCTTGGTGTGAGTGTAGGCCAGAGTGAGAGCTGCAGGCTCTCAGCTCATGATGCCTTTGGGGTGGAATGATTTTTTCCACGCTGCCCTTAGGCCATGAAAATAAATTCCCAAGTGGGATTAAGTAGTTGTGCGTAGATGCTTAGTGGTCGCAGTTGGTGTGGCAATGCAGGCATGTAGCTGCAACTGTTGAGAGTTCGGGCCCCCTGTGCAGGTGGCGCTCTTGCTGAGGGAGGTGCAGAGTCCTAGGGTGGTGTGTGTTATATAACCCCACATTCTCCTGCTGCCGTCACATGTGGCTTTAAGAGGAAAGGCCCATTAAGACGAACATCTAGGTTGGAGAAGGCAGATTTCTTTCATATGAAACTCTATGCAGATTGAAGTTTCAAAACTATATCAGTGCAGCCTTGCTTTGCTGATAGTAAGATTTGGGCCGTGGCAGTGCCCACTATTTTGTTAAATCTGAAAGCTGGGAATCTGATTCCTGTGGATTTGGGGCACTTGAAAATCAATATTAATATTTAGCCAAAATGGTATTTTGATTCCAGATAAAAAATTATAGTCTTGGATGGTATAGGAAAATTCCTAACTGTTCTTGGAAAAGTAAGAAAAACCTGAACTTTATGGAGTCTGTTATTCGATGTCATAGTCAGGGCTAATCCAGATGAATATTAAGTGCCAGTTTATTGTTGTGAGTTTAGAAGTATTGCTGCATGGGGCTTGCTTTCAGGTCGGGGTGCTTGAAAACCACAGTGAAGAAGGATGTCCCTGGCGAATGAAGACCCATGATCTCCCTGCAGCCATTTCCCATTAGTTTCTTTGTTTTCCCGGAGGTTAAAGATGACCTTGGCCATCGAGAGGCCACAGAACAAGGCAGTGGTTGACTAGGAAGGTTTGGGGTGGCATTTCTAGGCGTCTCAGTGACTTTCAAATACTTTTATTTTTTCCTTTCAGCTACTTAAAAACCAGGTCAGGTTCTTTACTTCCTGGTATAAGGTGGTTGTGGTTCTTGATGGTGTGACACGAGTTCTGTGTACTTTTGCCACACAGCAGAGAGACGGAGGGGGAGGGAGTGAAGCCACTTGTAGCAGGGGAGCCTTTGGTTGGGCCTCAGAAGCTCTTTCAGGCCCGAGAACCGACTGCTGCACAGTGACCAGGGGTGGCTGTCGCGAAGGCCTTGCACACCTTCCAGGATGGCCAGAGGGGCCTTTGCCTGAAGCGCAGTTGCAGGATGTTTCCTGCGATGGATTTCAGAATTATGGACATGAAAAGTACCTGGCCAGAGAACCAACTTTCCATATTGTCTTCTGCCTAAGGGAACCGACGAGTCCTGAGGGAGCGGAGGGAGAAGGGAGAAAAATCTCCAAGTCCCAGAGGGAACAGTGAAAACTTCTGTAGAGTGTGAAACCCTCACCTGTGATTAATTGGCTTTGGTGTTTCTAACCTATTCAATTCTGTGACATAAAAAGGGAGACCTTATTTGTAATAGCTCAGATTTAGGTATCTCTTTTCCCTTATAATTTAATAGTTTATGTTACCTCTGTAAGTTTTTTCTTCCTTTGAACGTAAAAGAGCAAGAGAAGTGTGAAGGTTTGATGCTGAGAGATCAGAGGTTGGAGAGGCGGAGGCCATTGCAGGGGTAGTTGGGGATTGATTGACAGGAGTTGGGGTGATGTGGCCCTTGAGGATCTCTCCTGAGTGCAGCTGTAGTGCCTTTGATGCCCTCCACTATGTGCCCACGGTGTCACCCTGCTGTGGGCTGGATGGGTCCAGTGACATGTTTCTTACCCTCCTGGCTTTGGAGCAGTTTCTCTCTAGAGCCCTGGGTAGTTATGAACTGTATTCATAAGAGTCAAGTCAAGCACTGAATGTGTAAATGTGCATCACTACCATTGGTAATTGTGTGCACGCAGCTTTATAACCATGGTGACCTGAAATGCTGTGGCAGACAACTTAAGTTCTTTGATGAGATCTGTGGGTCACCACAGCATATGCAGTCACCTTGACAGAGCTGAGATGTCAAGAAAGTGTCTTCTCAAATGCAGATGGACAAAAAGGACATTCCTCTGTCTCTTGAGGTCTCAGCATTTAACACACAATACTTACACAGCCAGCACTGTGACAACACACTTTCATGGAGTCAGATTTGCAAAAAGTATGAAACAAATTTGAACACACAGTTTATATCTCCAAAAACAGAAATGATGCAAAGATGAAGTACATACATGGCATATTGAATTGTAAAAGGTGATGTTGACCATTTAAAATAGTGGAGAAAAAAACGAAAAAGAAATTTCGACATGAAAACGTGTCACCAGGATGGAGTTCAGGTAATTCCATAGGGGCTGGCCAACTTTGCCGATCACTGTCATTGTTGTGAAGTCTGCATCGAAATACATGGTTGCTTTTTTTCTTGTAGAGACTGGCTGACTTCAGATAGCACATTCCATTAATTTTCTACAGGGTGCTACTGAGTATTCACTTAGGCCAGCATGATGCACCTACCTGTGTTCAGCCAGAAACGCACTAATCTTTTTTCTCAAGATTGGACTTCCTGCCCATCTTATACAACTTTTCCTTTTTTCTGTAGGAGTTACGGTTTTCGAGATTTTGACATTTGAGATTGTGAGCTTAACGATTCTACATGTCAGAAATTTTGGTCTTTTGAGATTATGGCATTAATTTTAGGAGGAGTTTCTGGGAATATATATTAAGGAAGAAAAAAGTGTAAGATGTTCATACAGCATTGTTTTTAATTGCAAAAAAAGTATTCAGTCTAATTGTCTTAGTAATTGGAGAATTGGTTAGATTAGGGTATACCCAGCTGAGGGATGGGGGCATATACCTATAATCCCAGCTCTCAGAGGCTGAGGCAAGAGGATTGTGAGTTCGTGTCCACCTAGACACCTTAGTGACTTAGGGAGACTCTGTCTCAGAATGACAGATCAGAAAAGGGCTGGGATGTATGTCAGTGCAAAAGCTCTGGGTTTAATCCCCAGCACCCCCCCCCCCAAATATATCTACTTTGTAAAATGCCTGTGTTGTCATTAAAATTATTGTGGACATTATAACAGACAAAAGGCATATGTTATTTTAAAATGCAGAATATAGAAATTTGTTGGGCCTGGGATTTAGCTCAGTGGCACCGCACCTGCCTCCTAAGCCTAAGGTCCTGAGTTTGATCCCTGTACCAAGAAAAAGAAATTTATATTGTGATTACAGATATGGAGAAGCCGCTTGTAGACACTGATTGAGTTGTAATAGAAAATTAAATAGTTGATTTGTTGGGTACTAGGAGAAGGAGCTATTTCTCCCTTCCCATGAATTTGGGGGAGGGAGGCAGAGAAGTGCTGGAGTGGGGGCGGGAAAAGTAGGGACCTGAGGCTCCCAACAACTCTCCTCAGCCTCCGCCCCAAAGGGAGTGTGCGTCGTGAAGGAGATGTACGCTAGGTGGTGCTGCACATTCAGGCTTGGGGACACGGAGAAGCAGCAGCTGAAATGCCTCTGTGACAGGGTTACCATGGTGATAGCTCACCCTGCTTTCCTTCTGCTTTCTCAGTGCTTGAATATATAATGTTTAAATAAATACTTAAATGCGCAGAGCCATTTTAATCTGCAGTCTATTATTTTCGTCTTCTTTGCCTTAATATCTCACCAGTGAGAACTTTTGAACCCAATCTGAAAGCTTTGCAGTTCAAATTTTATATTATGAATAACTGAGGAAAATGTGTATAGCTTCTTTGCTGAGAGTTAAAGGTAGCAGTGGCATCTTTCTGTAATACGGGGTGAGGGCAGCTTAGAGTTTTGCAATGAATTGAGCATAAAGTCAGCTTTTATCTCATTTGCCTTTGTCCTTTGCAATAGGTGGTAGTAAAGCTTGGAGGTTTCAGCCCTCCTCACCCCTGGGAGGGGGAGGGGATGAATAGTCTGTAACACCCCCCCACACACAATGAATGGGTCTGGGGAGAACGGAGGGCACACAGGGAAGGCAGCGACCCCCAACTTCATGGAGATAGGAGCCCCTGCCCTCCTGGCTAGTCATCCCTCCCCCAAGTGACTGTCTCCCTCCTTACCATACCCTCAGTGATAAGCGGTAGATGTCACAGCAACCGAATGAACCTGTGGAGCAGGTGTCATGGGAACCCCCAATTTGTAGCCAAGGCAGACAGAAGTGTGGGTAGCCTGGGAGCCACCACCAGGGTGGAGCTGGATGTGAAGTCAGGCACTGGAGAGTCAGGAGTCCGAAACTGGTGTGAACTGCTGTGAAGGTATTGGAGACAGGCGTCCCGTCCCTCGTCCCCGCCCCTTGCACCTCTGTGTAGAAGCCTTGGGGTTCGGCCACTTGTCAGCGCAGCATTTGTCCACCTTGGATCATTCTGCTTGGCGCGTGGCCGTTATTTGTAACTTGTGGGGTTGCATTTCAAATCTGAGTTTGCTGCTCTTTCCATAGATGGGAGCAGATTCTGGACTGTCCCTCCAGTAAGGCCAACCTGGTCACCTGCGTCCTGTCAGGGGAGTGGAGTTGCAGCTTCATTCTGCACATCGCTGCCTTCTTGTGAAGCAGCTGTGAGGGGCTCTTCCTGCTGTGTTGTCATCAGTGGCTGGGGCTACGGACCAAATCCCCAAGCCCCCATTTATCGTGATATTTTCTCACTTTTCCACATTTTTGGGGAGATTTCCCAAAACAAAAGCCTGAGTTGGCCCTCAGGCAAGACGACTGGATTTATAGGAGGCTCCACTTTCCTTTGCTGCCGCCAAAGCCAGCAGAAGCCTTTCTGGGGTCCCAGCCCTCTCTTCTGATCCCCCCCCATGTAGTTACTGCCTGCGCCTTTGCAGGCTCCTGGGTCTTAGGACCACTGGGGACAGGCGCGGTTTCCTCCTGTGGTGGCTCCTCCTCCAGGGGCCAGAGTATACTCAGCCCTCCGCTGGTCACCTGGCCTGTCAGCACTCAGGTGCCGGTGTGAACAAAGCCGTGTTCGCTCCTCTTGCAGACCGGCAGCTGCAGGAAAGTCTGAGTGCAGTTTGTCTCCCTTCTTGCTGAGTTACTTTGGTTGAGATTTGGCAGAGCAGGAGGGAGGGGCGGGGATGGTGGGCTGGGAAATCCAAGTTGTAGGGAGACAAATTCAGTGCCTTGCTCCCGAGGGAAAGAAACCAGTTCCCAGTACTCAGCCGGAACGTGAAGGCACTGGAGAGAGGGTGTGTCATGCCTGCCAGGGCTGCATTTGCCTTCCCTCACCCTGCAGTGGCCCTGGCCTTGGCTGGTCGGCACTCCCCAGCGTGCGGCTCTAACCTTGCAGGACCTCAGTCCAGCAGATGGCGCAGGCATGGGGCCTGTGGTGATGGAGCCAACATCCTGAAGCCACTGGCCTTTGGGAGACTCAGGGTATCAGCTGGGTGGCTGCACCGCATGAGGCTGGCCATGCATGGAGTCCATGCTTCTCCCATCGCCAGAAGCCGTGGTCTCCAAATCCTTCGGAGTTGTTGCCCAGCTGCCTGCTTGCTTCAGTGTGTGTAGCCGTAAGAGCTGAGAGAGGAGAAAGAACTTTCCTAAGCCATGTGAATGGATTTGAATCAACTGCTCTGTTGTCAGTGTCTTTGGGAAGGAGTAGAGCTGTGTGGGTGCAGAGCCCCAAAGATACAGACAAAACTGCCACTGCAGGCTCAGCCTCACCCACCAGACCTGTGCTGGCTGCCTTGGATGCGAACTCGCCCCAGGCCTGCAGCCCCTGAGCGGGAGCTGTCATGGGCCTGCCTTACACGTAAGGAGGCTGAGCTTTGTGTAGAGTAGAGCATGCTTTGCAAGGGAGCATGGAAATCGGCAAGCTTGAGCCAGATACTGGGCTGCATAAGGGGCATGAAGCATGTTATGTTGGATAAGGGACTCGCTCCTGTGCCCTGGCACACACTTGTTTCCTGGGGGCCCTGAACGGCATCTCTAGCTCTCTAGTCGTGTGGAGGTTCAGAACCTTTCAACAACCTTTTCCCTGCTGCCTCGTTGAGTGTCTGTAGTGCATGGGGCTTGTGCTCTGGGGCCCTGCGGAACTCGAAGTCAGTTCACCCCTTGTCTGGAGAGAGGTCAGAGCACCTTCCGAGACTGGCCTGCAGTTTCCAGGGACCAAAAGGGTCCTTGCAGTCCATTTGTGGGTCCCCAAGAACCAGCAAGTAGCATCAGCATATCTTGTATTTTTTATTTTTTTGGTACTGGGGATCAAACTCGGGACCATGTGCTTGGGAGGCAGGTGGCACCTCTGAGCTAAAACCCTAGCCCCCAGCATATCTTTTAACATCTTGCATACATCTTTGTGAATATCTCAAGACAGCTGTGTAATTTATAAATAATACCTTTGGGGATATAATCCTAGCAACAGAATTCTAAATTAGCCTTTAGTGGCTAAAATATTATTGTAAAAGTCCAGTTCTAACCCTACCACCTAAACATTTCCTACTTTCTTTTTCTTTTTTCTTTTTTTTTTTTGGTACCGAGGATTGAACTCAGGACCTTGCGCTTGCGAGGCAGCCGCTGGAACCACTGAGCTAAATCCTCGGCCCTCTCTTGGGTTTTTTTGAGACAGGGTCTCACTGTGTAGCCCAGGCTGGCCTCGAATTCACATTGATCCTCCTGCCCCAGCCTCCTGAGGGTTACAGGCATTCACCACCATGCCTGGTGATATTCTCTGCTTTTACCGGTAAACAGTGTGCAGTCGTGAGCTGTGTAAGTGTTTCAGTCTGCAGTGAACCGCGTGTACAATGGTAGGCCCCTTGGCCAGGCTGCCCATGTTGATGTGGCCATCGAGCTTCTGTGGGTTTGCACTCCTAGTGCTCATCAGGGACGAGACCACACAGTGATGTGTCTCGGAACACATCTCTGTTGTGAGTGCAGCGTGGCATGGCTGTAATTCTTTTCCTTTGAGCATTTCATCCTTTCTTAACATTAGATGAAGAGAATTGGTTTCCCTTCAAGTTTTAATGACTTGAGGATTTATACTCAGGTGGAATCACCTCTTAACTTTTTTTCTGGTACTGGGGATTGAACTCTGGGCCTCTGCACTGAGCTATTTCCCTGCCCTTAAGTTCATTCCTTCCTTCCTCCCTCCCTCCCCCCTCCCCCCTTCCCTCCCCCCCTTCCTTCTTCACAGGGATGGGATCGATCTCAGGACCTTGCCCTTGCCAGGCAGGCACGGGTGCCACTCAGCCAAATCCCCAGCCCCAAGTTTTTTTCATCTTGAGGCAGCACTTGCCAGTTTGCACAGGCTGGGCTGGGCTCAAGCTTGCAATCCTCCTGCCCCAGCCTCCCAGAGTGCTGGGATTACAGACTGCGCCACCACACTGGGCTCAGGGTCTAGGTCCTGTTGTCAGGGTCCCCAGGCCTGGTTGGGAGTGGGGACAGCAGCAGTGACACTTCCTCTGCCAGGCTTCCCCGGCAGTTTCCGGAGCCAGTGGCCCTCTGAGATGGACACCTGGCAGCAGCCAGCCCAGCCTGTGGTGTTCAGGACACACTGGCCTCGAGCTGCCAACTTTGAGGCTCTGGCCAGTTCTGCCTGGGAAGCTTGTCTGTGGTCCAGCAGGTTCCAGCCATATCCTCTTAACAGCTCTCCATTCTCTAATACCCTGTTGATAATTGTTAAACTTTCTTCACTCAAATTACTATATGACTTTTGACTTCTAGTTGGTTCAGTTCTCCTCCCCACTGACTGGACCAAACAGGGTGGTGGTGGCGGTGGTTGTTCTTTGCTTGTTTTTTGAGATACTGAGGAGGAAACCCAGGGCCTCGCACCTGCTAGGCAAGTGCTCTACCTCTGAGGTATTAAATTGTTTTAATTCAAGTTTGTAGATCTTGCTAGGTTGCTCGGGCTGGGCTCAAATCCTCCTGCCTCAGACTCCAGGTAGCTGGAATCACAGACATGCACCGCCATGCTTGGTAGGGTTTTTCGGGGCCAGCCTCAGTGATGCCCTACTTGTTCACACCTTCCGAGCCTCTACCATTGTTAGGCACTAGGCCTCCCTCCGTGAAGTAAGATGGCTTCAGTCGTAGCATCGCTCCAAGACTGGAAGAAGAGACACAGACAGGTAGTAAAGGGTGCTGAGACAAATCCCAGGGTGCTGTGTGTGGGGTTAGGAGTGAGGTGTTGATGGAGGATTTCAGTGTTGCTACTCTAGGAGCCGAAGGACAGACAGTAAGTGAAAATTTACAGAGTTGATATACTCCAACTTGAAGTCTAAATGATGTTCATAATGGAAAACATGATAAAGTATGGTTTTGTCAGTTAACGTTCTCTTTCCACACAGCATCTGAAGTAGGTAAGGTTTCATTTGATCTTGTCCCTCAGAATGCTTAAGTGGCAGAGGCATTTATCTCTCTTCTCTGTGATTCCAGTCATAAGGCAGCTGTGTAATAAATGTTAGTTGATGGTACAGGTTGATCCTGTTGTGTTGCTAAATCTGTTTTCTTTTGCACTCCAAGAAAGCCAGCATCAGCCTGCAACAGTTCATAAGCAACTGCAAGTGATTTCTTTGTACTTGAGATGTAAACACAGAGGTTATGGATCAGCGCGGTGCCCCGTGTTTGCTCCTGTCCCACCACTGATGGGTAATAAACCCCTTGGCTTCAGGCCTTCAGACCTCCTGGAGTATTTACCCAAGACTGTGCTGCTCAAATGTAGCCGAGCCCGGCTTTGGACCGGGTGGACTCCCAGCCCTTCATTCAGTTCCTGTTGCACATCACACAGGCCTCTCCACAAGTGGCGCCTTAGGTGATTGAGGACCTGGCCCGTGGGTGTGCACGCGTGTGCACAGTCACTGAGCAGCCTTCTCTCCTTACTCCTACACACATAGCCCTCTGCCATGCAGGCCCCTGGAGAAAGTGGCAGGAGCACAAATGTATCCATGTAGTGCAACATCGAACGTGGTACCGATTATGGGAAACATTCTCTGGAATGAAAGTGCAGTTCCAAGGGCCAGGGATTTAGCTCAGTGGTTCTGCTGCCTGCCTGGAAAGTGAAAGGTCCCGAGTTCGATTCCTGATACCAAAAGAAGAAGTGCAGTTCCTGTTGAACCTCCGGGCAGTGTGTGCCCACCTTTAAAGACTGTGTCTTCTTTCCTTCTCAGGTGCTGTTGCCCCCATACGATGATGCCACTGTGACTGGCGCTGCCAAGGAGCCACCTCCACCCTACGTGTCAGCCTAAGCCCAGGGGTGGCTGGACCAGCGGCTGCCTCACAGACCTCGAGCAGTACTTGGGGATGTCCCTCTGTGATGAGCTCTTGGAGCTCAGCTGCTGCCTAATGCCGCAGTTCACAGTTTAGATGTTCGCTGGAGGCCCTCTGTAGTCCAAGCATAGGCTTTAGCTGAGCGCCGTGTAGCTGAGCTGTGGGGTTTGTAGGGGTGGGAGTGGGGTTAATGGGCTCCCCTAGTCTTTCCCAAGAAACATAGATGGACCTTGAATTCCCGAAGTCTGATTTTGTACCTCCTCACCCCCGAAGTTGGGCAGTTAGTCACACTTTTTCTCTGTTTCCTTTATCACTTTTGAAAGTATAAAATAAAAACCAAAATTGGGTCATACTTCCCTACAAACATTCTGGTGTACAGAACAAACCCTTAGGAACACTGGTTGTGTAATCATTGCTATAAGTGGGTAAATGAGAGTCTGTATATATGTTGCAAGAATTTCCTTACTATTCTTTCTGACTTATATTTGGTGGTGGTCTTAATTTGCAGGTCGGGGATTTTTCTCAGTGGAGACTGGGAGGCAGCCCTGGCCATGAGAACAGGAAGTCCTTCCTGGGTGGGTGTGTGTGTGTGGTTTATTTGGCACCGTAGGGCACCTGGTGCTCTTTTATTCTGCCCCCAGTCTGATCCTAGAGGATACCCACCGTGTTTGTCTAAACTGTGGGGGGGGCGGTATTTGCCTCCAAGGTACATACAACCTCCTGCTTTGGAATCCTAAGATGCCCACTAATCTTTTAAAACGCTCAGGACAGGGCTGGGGTGCATGTCGCTGCCAGGTCCATGCATGACTGTCCCATCAGGTGGCTTATTAATTCTGTTGGTGAAAAGGCCAATAAAAGTGATTAGATCCAGTGGTACAAGCTGCCCAGTGGATGGTCATGCATATACCATGGATGGTTCGTGCTGGTACGTTAAAGTGTTGAACAGTCTGCGGAAAACCTGAGGAGCATTGTTTCCCTTGGGGAATGCTCTTATCTGGCTACCTGAGTTGTAGGGGACTCACATGTTCCGGTGTTCAGAAGCCAGAGAGCTCGTGCGCTGTTCATGGCTGACTTCATGAATGAAGGCTGGAGGACCAGGACCTTCTGACTGCAGAGAGGTTGTGCCCAAGCCTTTCCTGTCCACAGAGGGCCATGGGGGTGCACACAGCTCCACCTGCGCAGGGGCTCTGGTTCACTGCACATGGTTTTTCATATTTCTGTGCTGATAAAATTAGGCAGACTGGGGCGGGGGGCAAATGGACACAGCTTCCAGCAGCCCCCATGCCACCTTTCCAAAGTGTGGGTGCTCGACCCTGGTGCACTTTTAATAAAGACTAACTTTGTGGTGCTCTGAGGGAGATTAAAATAACACGAGGTTGGGGGATTTTGTTCCTTTTAAGGTCTCATCAGTATTCTTTCTAAGTCCACCTAAGAAATTTTGTTCTTTGAAGCTGTGTCCAGAAGACTCACAGTTAGGCCCTTATAGGCTCTTGGGAGTGGAAAAGCCCCGTCACACGGCCTGTGCATCCCAGCAGCAGGCACATGGGAAATCCCAGGTCCTTGCATGTTGCTCCTTGTGTCTTTCCAGCTCTTTGCCTGACACTTTGGGGAACGGGTACTGGGAATCGAACTCAAGACTGTATGCTTGCCTAACACTTTCTGCAAATGAACAATGATCACGTGGAGAGGAGTGCTGATCTTGAAAGTCTGCGTGGGGCCCCTGGGGGAACCATGGCCACTGAGATCCACCCTGCCCTCACCAGCACGGGTTCCTGGTCACCACTGCATCCCCAGGGGTCCTGCAGTGTGCCGGTGAGGCCGGCCTCTGCACTTGCTCATATCTGAGCTGCCCCCATGTCTAACTCTGCAGAGTAAGGTGGTGTGTTTTGTTTTAAAGATGAGTTGTCACTGTAGTTCAGGGTGGCCTTGAACTCACCATGTATCCCAGGTTGGTCTCACCCCCAGGGATCCTCCTGCCTTGGCCTCCCAAGTGCTGAGATGATAGGGGGTTTTGGGGGGGGGGTTTGGTACCAGGGATCGAACTCGGGTCCTTGCGCTTGCACAGCAGGCGGTGAAACCACTGAGCTAAATCCCCGGCCCCAAGATGATAGTTTTATGCTGTGGTACCTGGCAGCATTATCTCTTTTGTCTCCACTCTGTGGAGGTTGTGCTGTTTGGATTTGAACGGCCTTGCAGAGCACCCTACAGTTCCCTGGCAAATCTGTTTGTCTGTGAACCCAGATACATAATCTCTCCTTTAAGGGTATTTAAGTTCTGTTTTGATGTCCAGCCCCTTTCTATTTTATTGTCCACAGAAACACGAAACAAGTCGTCTCAGCCTTCCTCACGCCTGGGTACCTCCTGGTCACTCCGCTGCTGGGGGCTCTTTAGCTCTTCATCTTGACCCCAAGCCCTCGTTTACGGTCCCAATGCGGAGCCCAGCGCCTGAGGTTTGAGATGGACCCGCCAGGGGCAGCCGTGCAGCAGCACCAGGCCTCCCAGGGACGTGGCGCTGAGGGTGTGGTCTCGCACAGGCTGGTCACTCGGTGCAAGTGGAAGGGAAGAGGCTGGAGGCCGGGAGGCCCGCGCCGCCCTTACCTCGCGCTGCGCCGCCTCCCGGGAGGCCAGTGCTTCGGTCCCTGGCCTTTCCCAGCGGGTTCCAGAAACTTACCTACCCCAGCTTTTTTTTTTTTTTTTTTTCCTGTCTACTTAAATGCTCTGTTCCGACCCTAAGCATTTGTTTAGTTTGCATGCTGAACCAAACCACATCTTTGTCCTCTCCAGCCTCAGTTCTTGAATCCACGGCACTTCTCAGTGATGGTCTCACTGGACCGTCTTTGAGACTGTGGTCATGGGAGCTATTTTCTCCATAGAGGGATGCTTGTATTTGAAAGATTCATCATCTGGGGAAAAAATCCCGCTGGGCAAACAGCTTTTGTGATAGAGGAAAACCAATGAGACTATAGAAACATTTGTTTCCTGTTTATTTTCCTCATTTGAGATGAGTTCGTTGTTGCAGCCATCCTGGAAGCTGACTGAAATCATTACGCCGTGATGCTGTCGGTCTGTAAATGGCCGGGGGTCCTGGAGGGGAGAGGCAGCTGTCTGTCCAGGCACTGAGATCCAGGGTTCCTCCCCCGAGACCTAACAAGCACCAGAAATAGTCCCTGTGGCTGCGTTCGATGGGCTTTGGGCGGCTCACATGTGGATTCCAAAAGAGGGGAGGGGAGAGGAGGCACCGCATCGGTGGCTGCACACCCGGGATTTCGGTGTTTCTGCTCACTCGCTGAGCGGCGCTCGGGTGTGGAAGATGGCCAGGCCTGCACCCTTCTGTCGGAGCCCATACAGGCCTCAGGTGGACTCCAAGACAGGCAGAAGAAAAGCAGACTTGGGTCCAACGCAGAAAACGTTACATGGCCGCAAAAGAATGAGCCCCGCAGACCCATGGGGGTCCTAGCAAAACAGCTGCTGCTTCAGGATGAAGATTTAGGCTTAAAACAGCAGCACGGTGTGCTCGTTTTGCTTCATCTAACGCATGCTTTACCCCAAAAGTCAGTAGCAGTAGTTTTATCATAGTAAGATGGGAGCCTCTTTAGCCAAGGATGGTGTCAGTTACTGTCACTGTAACAGATACCTGAGGGAGCTGACGTAGAAGATTTATCTCAGCTCATGGTTTGTGAGGCTTCGCACTGGGCATAGTGTAGCAGCAGCAGCGATGGGCAGAACAGGGAGACAGAGGGCGCTCTGTCCCTGCGAGGACAACCTCCAGTGACCTGGCTGAGGAGAAACACTCCCCCCACCCCTGCTCTCTGAAGGCTCCTCCGCCTTCCTGCAGTGCCCCAGTGAGGACCAAGTTTTTAACATGGGCATTTGGGGGACATTAAAGATCCAAGTTAAAACAATTACACATACTTGCTCGATGTCCAGGGTATGTCGCTGCAGCAGAGCCAAGGTATTTCAAAAGGGCCTACATGACCCAGGGCAGGTTGGCCACAATTCACGTCTTGGGGTGGAGCCACAGTTTCCAGGTAAGGCTGGGACTGAATGTGTGGTTTCCACTCTAGCAGGAGCCCTGCACTTGCACTTGGTGGCTCAATTCACTCTGCCCGCTGATAGCTCAGAAGTGGCATCTAGTTCATGTTCCATTCCTGGGATCTGGGCTCAGGGCGGCCAGTGCAGGCTGCCTAAAGAGCAGGCGAGGCATCTGTAGAACCGAGGCTTACCCTGCCCAGGGAAAGCAGCCAACTGCCATGAGCAGCGGCAGTGCAGCAGACCCTGCCATCCTGGGTAGGGACCGTGATGTGGGTGATGTTTTTCTTCACCCACTACTGATTTGCGAGGAAGGAATGCATTTTTAGTTCCATTTTACCATTTTAACTCTAGGTCCTTTTTATTAAATTTCTCCCTACCACATATAGTCCCCTAATAAGTGCTAAGGAAGCTGGGCATGACTGCGTACACCTGGAATCCTAGCACTCTGGAGGCTGAGGCAGGAGGGTGGCTGCAAAGGGAAACCCTGTCTTAAAGCAACACAAGGATAATGGCAGCCGTACTTTCATCAGTCCTTCCCAGGCTTCTCTCAACTCCCTGAGCTCTTACATTCATTAGGCCCCAAGTAGAGCATTGCCCGCCCTCCCAAATCGGCCCCTGTTGACGTGAGTCTCTGGTGCCCCTGTCACTTCAGACCTCCTGACTTGAGGGCAAACGGCCTTGGCCTTGGCCCTTTCTTGCCTCCTATCTAATCAGTATCCAGGCCTATGGCTCCTTTTTTATGCTGCATGGTGGCATTTGCCATTTACTGAGCCCCACAGCAGGCCAGACTACAGTCCCCAGGTGCCTCCTAGGGAAAAATACTCCACCTGGAGTCAACTGTCACTGCCAGCGCCAGACTTAACGTGCAACTGAACACATCTGAATGAGTGAGTTGGAAACATCTACTAGAGTTTCAGAATTCTGTACATCTAGACTGGAAAACACTCTGCAAATAGCACCTTTTCAATCCTATACAGAATTTATTCAGGCAAGACAAAGGGTTAACTGACATGGGCATTTTAGAGTGGTTAATTGTCTAAGCAAACAGCTTCCTTTTGATGAAATGAGGTACCCTTTAAATGGCACTGATTTATCTTGGTTGGGAAGAAAATGCTCATAAAGATTTCAAGATGGGGCAGTAAGAACAGTGATGTCATTTGCTCCTGCTTGGAGGAACAGTAGGAAACTTGAGACCAGCTCCTGGCCTACCCTAGAAAGCCTGAATTTCTCCAGTTAGAGCAGAGCATTGGTTTTCCAGGGGGACGTAGGCTTTATCCTGCCCTGGGAACACAATATTACCTGTACCCCTGTGTTAACTTCCTTAAACAGCTCCATAGAAAACCTGGGCAAGAGGAAACACTGTAAACTTGTGGGTTTTAATAACAAAAAATGAGCTCCTTTGGGTCTCACCTGGAAGGTGACCCTGCTAGAAGCCTGCCGTGAGCCACTCATCTGGGAGTCATTTATGCCGTCCTACAGTGTCCCGAAGCAAGACATTCACTTGTCGGTGGTCCCCCAACTGGTGAGACATTCACCAGAGTATGTGTGTGGCATTTATTGTTTAGTCAAGGCCTTAGCATGTATTTAGCAAATAGAAGAAATAAAACATTTACTAGGAAAAAAAAAAAAGCACATGAGAAATGAGACCAGCTGTAAATCCACCCCCAGTGATCACAACCAATTCCAAACAACTCAGTGGGGCCACCGCCTGCCTGGCAAGTGCAGGTCCTGAGTTTGACTCCCAATACCAGAAAAAGGACAATTCAGAAGGCCCAGCTTAATTCCTGTGGCATGCAAGGGAAGGGTCCCTCCTCCAGCAGGCACCAAGGGTGGAGTAGGGTTTACTGCATGTGCGCCTGTGAGCTCGCATGTGTGCCTGTGTGTGTGCGCGTGTGTGTGTGTGTGTGTGTGTGTAGTTGTAAATGGATTACTCTGGAGAAAGATTAAAGCACCACTGAGGAGAGGCTAGCTAACATTCTGCTTAAATTTGACATCAGAGGGAAGCTGCATTTTTAGTTCTTACTGTTTTTGTGGTCAGGTCCTTTTTATGGCAGCTTAATTTAGTATAGCTCTGAATGAAAAATCGCTCGATGTACCTCTCAGAAGCTTGCACTTTTCTTGTTCCTAGTAATGAATCATTAAACCAATAAATGACTAAATCTAAACCCTGTGGAACCCTGAGACCTTAGATATATAGGAGGAAATTCTGAACAGCTAACATACAACTCAGATATGGTGACATGTTAACACACTTCCTGGGCACTTAGACTTAAATCCCAGGCAGGTTTGCCTGTAATCCCAGCACTTGGGGAGCCTGAGGCAGGAAAATCACAAGTCTGAGTCCCATTTGGACAAGTTAGCAGTTTATTGAGAGCCTTTCTTAAAATAATAAAAGGGGATGGGGTTGTAGCTTGGTCAGAATCCCTGGGTTTGATCCCCAGTACTGCAAGAATGAATGAATAAATCCCTGTGAGACTGCATGATAAGAGCACATTCTTCATCTTTAACAAAAATATCACAGGCTTCCAGTACCCTGGAAACATAGACACTAGTGCAGAATTCCCACCACCAGTCAAGTCCTGCAGTGGGCGCAAGGGGAGGTGGACAGACTCCAGAAAAGGTGGATAAAGAGCAGGAGTAGAGGCTGAGAAGTGGCACAAGAAGCCATTCCTGCCTCGTTCCAGAGGCCCGCTTCCGGAAACGATGAGAGGAGGGTGTGCAAAGGAGGAAGAGATGTCTGTTCAAAAGGAGACTAGGGCCGGGGATTTAGCTCAGTGGTTCTGCTGCCTCCTTAGAAAGCGAAAGGTCCCGAGTTTGATCCTTGGTACCAACCACCCCCCCCCCAAAAAAACAAAAGGAGACCAAAGTGTTGACAGGAGGGCTTTGAATTAAATACTTGCCCTCTGCCCATAACCAAAAATTTACTGAGATAAATTCTAGAAGTTTTTGTGGTACTGGGGATTGAACCCAGGGCCTTTGTACTGAGATACATCCACAGGTGCTGCTATTATAATCATCATCATTATTATATTATGGGACAGGGTTTCATTGAGTCACTTAAATTGCCCAGGCTGGGCTTGAACTTGTGATCCTCCTGCCTCAGCCTCCTGGCATGCAGCATGCTGGGATTACAGGTGAGTGCCACCACACCTGGCTTAGAACATTTTCATTATCCCTAAGAGAAACTATACCCAGAGGCAGTTCCTCATTTCTTCCCAGTCATCCCAGTTATAGGCAACCACTAATTTACTTGCTGTCTCAGTGTGTTTACCTGTTCAGGATACAGAACCAGACCACATGTGGTCTTTTATGATTGCTCGGTACTTAGCTTCTCTTCAAGGTTCACCTATTTTGTAGCAGGTATCAGTATTTCATTCATACTCCATTGTATGAATCTGCCATATTTTGCCAATTTATCAGGTGATAGTCACTTGGGTAGCTGTCACTTTTTGGATATTGAGTGAATCTTCTAACTGTTCTTTTTCAGGATTTTGTTTGATTGCTTTTGGTTTTTGTCTCACTTTGCTGTCCAGGCTGGCCTTGAACTCTCAGTAATCCTCCTGCCTCAGCCTCCCAAAGTGCTGGGATTAGAGGTGTGTGTCACCACTCCTGGCTCAGAAGTGTTCTGTCTGCTCTCAGTCCTTTGAATTTTCGTATGAACTTTAACATCAGCTTGTCAGTTTCTGCAGGGAAGCTGCCATGGTTTATATCCAGATGATATCCTGGCCTGATATCCTGGGAGAGCCTCATTACGCATAGGCAGGGCTTTTGGAAGATGGGGCTTGGGTCTGGTTGGAGGAGGCAGTCACTGGGGGCGTGGCCTAGGAGGGCCTACACCACCTAGCTCCCTTCCTGCTCCTCAGTCTCACTGGCTTGGTGTGTGCGTGTATGCGTGTGTGCGTGTGTGTGTTTGTGTGTGTGTGTGTGTCTGTGTGTGTCTGTGTGTGTCCCCGCCCATGCCCCTCTGTCATGCTGTCCTGCTTTGGAGCCAGCCACCTCTGGACTGGATCATGAGCCAAAATAAACCTCTCCTCCCTTAATTTGCAGGAGTCAGGTATTGTGTTTCACTGACAAGAAAGTGTCTAAGACCGAAGCCACCTTGGAATTTGGTAGGAGTGGCATTCAATCTAGATCAACTCAGGAGTATTGCCATCTTAGCAATGTTAAATCTTCCAAGCCATGGGTAAAGGATGGCCTGGCATTTGTGTAGGTCTTTTTACACTTCTTTCAACTGTGTTCTGTAGTTTCAGAATACAGTCAGCCCTGCATATCTGTGGGTTCTGCATTTGTAGAGTCAACAAACTGGACTGAGAATATTTCAAAAACAACATCTGTGCTGAACAAGTACAAAATGTTTCTTGTTGTTATTTCCTAATTAATCCAACATATCACCCATTTACACAATATTTACATTGTATTAGGTACTGTAAGTAACCTGGAGAGCGAAGTAATAGGGAGGATGTACATTAGCTATAGGCAAATACTCCACCATTTCCTATGTGGACTTGGGCATCCAAGCATTTTGGTACCCTTGAGTTCTGGGGGTTGGTCCCCAATAGACAGCAAGTTACGGCAGATAGGGTTTTTGTTTTTTTTTCTCCTTTCAGTACTGGGGATTGGACCCAGGGCCTGCATACTAAGCTACATCTCAAGCCCTTTCCTTTCTCTTTATTTTTGAGACAGGGTCTTGCTAAGTCACTAAATTTCCTAGGCTGGGTTCAGATTTGCAATCCTCCTGCCTCAGCCTCCCAGAGTGCTGGGATTACAGGCATGCATCACCATGCATGCCTCAGTGTTTCTACCTCTTTTGTTGAATTTATTTCTAAGTGATTTATTCTTTTTAATAAGCTATTGCAAATGGAAATGTCTTAATTTTATTTTCAGTTTGTTGCAAGTGTATAGAAATACAAATGATTGATTTGGGGGGGGGCAGTTCTGGGAATAGAACTCAGGGCCTTGTTCAGTGTTCTATTGCTGAACTACACCTCCAGCCCTACAAATGGATTTTAAAATATTGATCTTGTATCCTGAAACCCTACTAAAGTCATATACCTAATAGCTATGCCTTAATTCCTACATACAGATCATGTCATCTGCAAATACAGTTTTTACATTTTTTTTTCCCAACCTAGATGTCTTGCTATGTAGTCTAGGCTGGCCTTGAATTTGTGGCAATTCTCCTGCCTCAGCCTCCTGAGTGCTGGGATTATAGGTGTGCACAGCCATGCCCAGTAGAACTTTGAGTACAGTGTTGAATAGAGGTAGTGAGAAAGTATCTTGCTCCTGAGCCTAGAGAGAAAGGCTATTTGTAATACCTGGAGGGAAAACTTTCAGTCCTCCCCTATTAAGTATAATGTGGTCTTTTTATAGATACCCTTTATTAGGTTGAGGAGGCCCCCTTCTATTTCTAGTTTGTGGGTTGTTTTTGGTGTGAAGAGGTGTTGAATTTTGTCAGATACCTGTTAAGAGGATCATGTGTTTGTTTGTTTTTTTGGTACCAGGGATCAAACTCGGGTCCTTGCACTTGTGAGGCAGGCAGTGGAACCACTGAGCTAAATCCCAGCCCGATCATGTGAGTTTTCTCTTTCATTAACATGATGTATTAATAGATCAAAAAAAATTTTTGAGACAGGATCTTGCTGTGTTTTCCAGGCTGATCTTGAACTCACTATGTAGCCCAGGCTGGCCTCAAATTCATGGTGATTCTCCTGCCTCAGCCTCTCAAGTGCTGGGATTACAGGCTTGCACCGCCATGCCTGGCTGAATCTTTGGTTATTGCATCCTCTTTTCAACATCTTTTTTTTGGTACTGGGGATCGAACTCCAGTGCTTGTGTTTGCACAGCAGGCAGTAAAACCACTGAACTAAATCCCCGGCCCTCTTTTTAAAAAATATACATATTTTTCCCAGACAATGTGCACTTAGCCAGTGATTTTCTGACACTTTTTGTGCTTGGGAATTGCTTTGTTGACTCTTGTTTTAAGTGAGTTAAGATATTTTTATTGCTTCTTCCCAGAATCTTCTCTACCAATGAAATCGGTTTGCTTTAGTGCACTGCATCCTATTTCCCCCTCCTGTGATTTATGTGTGACTCTGGTAATGTGTCACATTATTCTTTCCACTAACCATTTGTGGTGTTTGCCCTTCTGTGGAACCCTGCTAATAACTATGTCCCAGTAATTTTCTTTGGCAAGAGAGAATGTGGAAAAATCTGATCTTCTGGTATGGTTATTCTTTTTTTTGCACCGGGAATCAAGCTCAGGAGCTTGTGCTTGTGAGGCAGGCGCAGTGCCACTGAGCTACATTTCCGGCATGATATGGTTCTTCTTCTTTTTTTTTTTTTTTGGTACTGGGGATTGAACTTGGGTCCTTGTACTTGCACAGCAGGTGGCGAAACCACTGAGCTAAATCCCTGGCCCCAATATGGTTATTCTTGAGTCCCTGTTTGTTGAGCTCTGCCACCGTGCTGGGGATCTTACAGGCAGTTGACATTGTCATTGCCTGAGTATTATGCAGCCTGATTTAACACCAGGCAACCAATGCAGACATAGAGTCATTAATGTCATTGAGAGAAGGTATTGAGTGTCAAAGGAATGAGACTATTGGCTTGTAATCAGACCACTTTGTCGCAGTTCCTAGATTTAGGGATTTAAGGAGTGGAAATCTGTATGCTGAGTGACACTTCAACATATGCCAGGCCCATGCAGCCTTGCCAATATCCCCAAAAGCAAGTCATCTTTCCACTCACTCTTGCCTCTGCTGAGGACTCTGCACTGCACCCTACTGTTTCATTCCTGACAGGCACCTCAATCCGATTCCACAAAAGCTACAAGGCTCTAACCCCAGGATAAGGCCACAGCTGTCCAGTCCCTTCCAATTATGGCACAGGGCACAAGCCGTAATCAGACAAAAGATCAGTTCCTTCCCCTCAGGACCTCATGGTTAAGTTCAAGGTCACATAAAAAACATTTGAAGGCTGGTGATTTAGTTCAGTGGTTCCACTGCCTGCCTCGAAAGCAAAAGGACTCGAGTTCTATCCCTGGTACCAAAAAAAAAAAAAAAAAAATTGAAGCAGGGGCTGGGGATTTAGCTCAGTGGTTCCAGCACCTGCCTTGTAAGCACAAGGTCCCAAGCTCAATCCCTGGTACCAAAAAAAAAAAATTGGAGCAGATCATGGTGGTGCATACCAGCAGTCCCAGTCACTCCGGCAGGAGGATCTCAAGTGTGGCCATTAATCATGATGTGTCCAGTTGATTGGATTAAGGAACACCTAGCATATTAATAAAGCACACTTTCTTGTGTGTCTGTGTGGCTCATGGAGGTGTGACTTTGGTACTGTATATATGGCCCCTGACCCCCTCCTCTCTGATACTATTCTGCTCTGTATCCTGGCTGTTATGGACTAAGCTTTGCTCCACCAGGCCCTTCTGCCATGTTTCTGACTTGGAGCCTGTGACCATGGACTGAACCCTCTGAACCTGAGAGCCACATTAAGCCTCTCTTCCTTTAAGTTGTGAATATCACATATTGTGTCTCAGTGGTGGGAAAGCTGATGAATGCAGCAAGTTGCAGGCCAGCCTGGGCAACTTAGCAAGATCTTGCCTCAAAATAAATAAAAAGGACAGAGATGTAGGTCAGTGGCAGGATACCCCTAGGTTCAATCCCTAGTACCACAAAACAAACAAAAACTGAATCCTTTTAGAAAAGCACTTTTTTTCCTGAACAGAGTTTTGACTTGTACAGTTTTTTTCTGATTCCTGTCCTGTCTTCCCAAGGTGGGGTAAGATGTTTAATTAGAAACCACTCCACCCAAGACAATCTTACTATCAGTCAGCTTCTCAAGGGGACACTCTGGACATAGAGCCAGCTGTCTGTGTGACAAGCATCCAGAAGGGAGTGCTGCCCTTCTAGAAGGACTTCCGAGCCTGGCCTGCAGTGGAGACCCAGCCACTACCCTGCAGCACCCCGGCCTTGCCACCCTGCGTCTCCAGCTCCAGCACCTGAGTATCAGGGGCAAGAGAGAGGCGCTCCAGCCATTTACAGGGGACCCAAACATCATCTGCTCTCCAGAGACACAGTGTGATCTCATTTCTACTCTCATATTCACACCAGATCTGTTTAGATTGTCAGTTGTGATCCAAATGCTGGTTCTCTGGTCCTTTGTGTTTCTAGAGCCTCACTTGCATCAGTCCTGTAGATCACCTAGCTAGGTTGCAAATAAGAATTCCAGCACAAAACAGAAAGTTCTAATGTTTACAAGGATGTTATGTCCAAAGTCCACATGGAAGTCTGTTCCTGGATGTGAAGCCTGAGTCAAATGACCCTCACCCCAAATCCTCACCACCACAGACCCCAAGGGAAGACGGGCCCTGGACAGCCGATGTGCAGCATAGCTGCCCACGAATGATTAAACCATCATCAGCGGTCTCTGCCTTGTGAGCTCTCAGACACCACACACCCAAATTCACATCTGCCTGCACAAATGTCCCTGGGGAACTGAAAACCTTAACCCCACATCCTCTGCTCTGGCAGAAAAGGCAAATTTGCCCTTTTCCCAACAGCCTTTATTAGCAACTTGCATCGATCTGCCTTCACCCCCAAGGTAACCAGAAGCCCAGTAACTGTTCTGACTTCCTGTTTCAGGACATCAAACTTGCTTTTGCTTCACTCTTTTGGCAGACCTGAAGATCATCCCACAAGGTAGAGCAAGTGATTTGACCCAGGCATTTCCTATTTTGAAGAATTCCGATAAAACTCAGGGGAGAAACACCCATTTTAGTTGGCAACCACCTTAGTCCCTGGAATCAGTTACTAAATTACAATTTCCTTAAAATTTGGAAGGATTTCCGGCTTGCTATTGTTTTCCTGGTAAATGACTGGATCACAGCGGTGTCTTAGAAGAGCATGCCCCATTTTAAACATAAGTTTCCATAATTTCTAACTCAACTTCCCCAGCTCCTAGGGGATTTTCACTGGCTTCCATTCAGGAAGTTTCCTTCCATGGGATCCAAGGCTTCAGAGGACCAAATATTTCCTAATTTTCCTCTGTTTTCTGACCTCCACCCAAAGACACAGAGAGGAGCTGTTTCTGGTCCGTGCAGGCAAGAGCACCCTGTGGTCCTAAGGTCCTAAAGGAAAAAGGGCCGTGAGCCCAGGATCTTTCCTGGCCTCTGGTGCCACTGAGTCGCCTGATGTGGGCAGTGCGTTAACCCTTGCTTTATGGCTGGGAATTTAATTACCCCTCCCTTATATTTTTCCGAGGAATTGATTTTGTACTCGTCATTTATTCACAGTCCAGGGACCAACTCTATCATCAAATAGGAGTGACGATTAGTTACGAGACAGGTAGCCTAGAATACATAGGTGACAGCATCTGCCACGGAGGAGGATGTGAGAGTAGTTAGTGTAGCTGTCTAGCTCGGCACAACCCGAACTGGGTGCACGGGGCTCGCGGCGTGGGGGCCGGATGTGAAGGTTTATTAGAAGTGCTCACCGCCGCCGCCGGAGGAGCAGCCAGCTGGTGGCCTACCGCCGGTCCCAAGGCTCTGGAGGGACCTTCGCTAGACACCACTGCAGCGGTCTCACCGTCATCTTCAGGTCTTGTCTGGACTAGACTTTCACTGCTCCTCGGGCAGGAATCTGTGTCCTCTCCGCCCCGGGCCTGGGCCGCGGCCAGCAGACCTCTGTTCATTGGAATCGGCGATGGTAGGGCGACCCGGGCACTGCCAAGACGGCGCCCGGCGCGTGTCACCAAGTATCCCAGTGGTCCCCACTTTTTCTTTCCTCGTCATTGGTGATGCCTCCTGCAGAAAATGATCCCCAAGTTCAGGGTTCCGGACTCCAGCCACGGATCCGGTCCCGAGGAGACCCCCGGCCCCGCCCCGAACCTCGGCGTTGCCCAGGTGCTGGGAACCGGTGGCCGCGGACCCCCCGAGTCCGAGCACCCGCGCCGGGCGGGGTGGGTTGCAGGGTGGGG
>NW_004624763.1:5050500-5094797 GCF_000247695.1 Heterocephalus glaber
CCGGCCTCGGCGGCTGCAGGTGAGCACGGTGGCCGCCCAGGCGACACCGAGCGGCCGACGGAGAGCCGGGGCTCACTCGCGCGCGCGGGCGGGCGGGGGGCGCTGCCCCTGAGGCCCCGGGACGCGTGACTGGCGATCCCTCGGGACAGCGGGAGGAGGAGGCCAAGTCCCGCGCCCCCGGCCGGGGCAGCCGGGCGCACTTCCCGCACGGCCAGCAGGGGGCGCTGTGCCCCGCGCGGGGACCCGGACCCGGGCTCGGCGGCCGCACCGGTACTCGAGGCGCGGGTCGCGGCTGCTGCTCACTCCAGGGGCCCCTGCATTTCCCGCTCGCTCTCGGGCAGCGAAGGCTCCGGCTCCTAGTGTGAGAGCAGGAGAGGACCCGGAGGGCCACCCCGCCAGCTGCTGCGTAAATCCCGGGGACGGCCGGGGAAGCGGGGCGCGTCCCGGGGGTCTCCAGGACCGGGCGCACGGAAGGCGCCTCCGCATAGCCGCTCGCCGGCGACGGGGTCCCGTGGGGACCGGGTCGGGAGCCCACAGCGCCGCCGCCTGAGTCAGGGCGCAGCCGACAGGCTGCCTGAGGTGTGTCAGAGATAGGACGAGTAATTTCCTGGCCTTTTCTTACGCTTCTCGATATTGGGAATTGAACCCAAGGCCTTTGCACTCAGCTGCAGCCCTGGCCCTTTCTTGTTTTGTATTTTGAGACAGGGTCTCGCTAAGTAGCAGGGGCTGGCCTAGGACTTGGGATCCTCCTGCCTCAGCCTCCTAGAGAGCTGGGATTACTGGTGCGCGCACCATTCCTGTTAACAAAGTTTTGAGAACAGTTCTAGGAGCACCCTAAGGTTAGTGGTGAGCTCCCTCGGCTGTCTTTCCAGAAAGAGCCAGGAGTTGATGTGAGCTGAGAACTCACTGCCAGGAAGAAAGACGATGCTGCCCGAGGGTGGGTGAGAGAGAACCCCGGCGGGTGGAGCCAGAGTTTGCCTGGAGCCAGAAGTCTGATGGTGACTTCCACAGCTCAAGGGAGGTGGCGCGGCTGGACTCCCCGGACCTTCCAGGGTGGCCTCCTACTGCGGAGGTCTCGCGCTGTCTCACTGGCAGCCCCAGTGCTCTCGGTCGTGGGGCACCTCGGTCACAGACCCCGAGGACGAGGTGGGGCCACTTTTGCAGACTCTCTTCTTCCTGCCCCGCCCGAGGGGAGTTCCGGGTGTTGGCTTTAGGCTGAGGCAGGAGGATGGCGGGCGAGTGTGAGCCCAGCTCCGGCAACTTAGTGACTTAGCAAGATCCTGTGTCAAAATAAAAAGTGAAAAAGGGCCGGGGCTGTAGCTCAGTGGGAGGAAGGTTGTGTTTAACCCTCCAGAGTGGGGGCGGGAGTCGGAGAGAGAGAGAACATGCCCGCCTCAGCACCCACCCCTCTTCTTGGCCCGTGGTGGGGTCTGGAGCAGAGGCTAGCCAGTGCCGCACTC
This sequence comes from Heterocephalus glaber, assembly GCF_000247695.1. The sequence continues at coordinate 5,051,961 of NW_004624763.1, forward strand.
ATTTGTTACGTAAATTCTTTATCAAAAGACCCAGACAACAGTCATCTACCTCCCTCCCAGGCCCGCGCCCCAGATGTCCCTCTTTGACCCCAATTGATTACACCTAACCGAGAAGCCGCCCATTGTTCTAACTTCAGTAGTCAGCAACTGGTCAGTGGTGAACAAAGAATAGGCAGGGAGTTTTAGAGGGGACCAGGAAGGGGTCTGGCAGGTACAGGGGTCGGAGCAAATATTTGTGGTCGGGGTCCATGCGCGGTCAGGGCAGATGTGTGGGTGCTGTCGGGTGACTTGGCGCCGGGAAGACGTTGTGCTGTGCGTTGTGGTCTTTTCTCCTTTCTATAACATCCGTTCTGCGTTCTGAGTGAGGACACGCACACCTGTATCTAGGTGGAGACTGCAGAACGTAGACCTGGTCTTCAGCCACCTAAGGAGCAGTGTGTCTTTGCCGAGGGCTGCGGTTTTCTGTATCTGCTGAAACTGTCACTGTTCGTGGGCACCTCAGCTGGCTCCATGTCTTGGCTACTGTGCGTTGTGCTGTAGTAAACGTGGGTACGCGGGTGTTCCCGTAGCGAGCTGGCTTCAATGCCTGCTAGACATCCGAAATGCCGGGTTTATGTTCTCTAAACGCGAATGAATTCTAGGAACAACGGAGGTTAAGAGTAGGAAGAATTTTTAAAAAAATTTTTATTAGTACATGTCTGCAGTACATAATGATTACATTCATCGTGGGGAATTGGTGCCTGTACCTAACACCCACATCTTAATTCCTTCACTTCCTCTTCTCTTCCTCTCATGTCCATCTATCTCTTGGTACCTTTTCCATTTGCAAAAAATCTAGCTCTGTTTTCTATTATCTATCTTTAATTTGCTCTTTAAATATTTTTTTATACTTTGGGTTTCTCATATAAGAGAAACCATGTGATTCTTAAGCTTGTGTCTGATTTATAGTATTTCACTTAATAGAATGGTTTCAAGGTGCCTCCATTTTTCTACAAATGACTCAAGTTTATCCTTTAGAGCACAGTAGTACTTCATTGTATATAAATACCACATTTAGGAAGGATTTATTGAGAGAAAGATAGCTTCTGTCTAAGAGAGACAGAAGGGGTTATAAGGGGAATAGATGTTACTCCTATCATGCTAGATGTCAGATATGCGCGTTTGTCTGAGGAACAACAGAGGTTAAGAGACAGGCGGGGTCCCAAATGGAGTGCCCTTTCTCTCTCTCTCTCTTTTTTTCTTTCTTCTTCTTCTTTTTTTTTTTTTGTTTGAGACAAGGTCTAGCTATGTACTTTGGGCTGGACTTGAATTCACTGTGTAGCCCAGGCTGGCCTCAAACTCACAGCAATCCTCCTGCCTCAGCCTCCTTTGTGCTGGGACTGCAGGCGTGCGCCACAGCGCCCAGCTCAGTAATGCATTCTTTTTGTTGCTTTCTAACATCCCATTGTGTTACCCACCATGATTTAGGAGAGCTGCTGTTTTTTCCACTCACACTTCATTTTGAAAGGGAGCATGTGACTACTGGTGCCTCGGTTGTCCTTTTTACCCCTCTCTTTCACTTTTTTTTTTTGGTACGGGGGATCGAACTCGAGACCTTGTGCTTTCGAGGCAGGGGCCATGCCACTGAGCTAAATCCCAGCCTCAGTTGTCCTGAACTCAGTTCAGCAGCAGGAATGAATGAGATTGTGTGGAGCTCCAGGTCTGCAGGGTTAAGTAGGGCCTGTGTCAGGGTGTGGGAGTGGACGTGTTAAGGGAGCAGTTGTTGCAGTTCACACTGTAACATGGGTCCGGATTCTGGGGCTTTGAATGCCGAGCTAAGCTGTCTAGACTTGATCCCATTGGAAGTCACTGACAGTTTTGGCACGGAGCTTAATAAGCAAGGTACTGTATTATGTCGGCAGGATGGAATTTAGCACTGGTGCCAGATGGTTGGAAAGGAGAGAGTTGGAAACAGTTTATTAATTAGGGATATTTTAGCTGCAAGCTGCTGAACAAAGTAAGAGTGGTGTCAAGAAGGAAGTCTGTTTCTGTCCTGGAGGCAGGGCCCGAAGTGTGTGGCAGGGCACAAGGGAGCCACAGCTCAGTACCTTGTTGCTTTTATTAGGCATGGCTTCCATTTCTTTTTGTTTTTTGAGACAGGGACTCGTTATGTAGCCCAGGCTGGCCTTGAAGTCACAGAGATCCTCCTGCCTCAGCCTTCCAAGTGCCAGGATTACAGGTGTGCTCCACCATGCCCGGCAGGACTCCATTTCTGTGGGGCCTCATGCTTTGAGAGGACTGCTGGTCTCCTTCAAGGATGTCCTCATCGCTGGAGACAGGAAAGGGCAGAGTAGGAAGGTCGCCTCCTGCTGCTGTTATGCACTCCTCCCAAAGCTGCATGCATCCCGTCACCCGGTCCGCTGGCCAGCACTTAGTCACCGCAGACCAGAGAGTGGAAGCTGTGGTCCTGGTCCAGCATATCACTTGTCCAGTCAGAAAGTGGGTGTCCTACTAAAGAAGAAGGGCAATGCTGGGTGTGGTGGTGCATGCCTGGAATCCTAGCACCTGGGAGGCTGAGGCAGGAGCATAGAAGGTTTCAGCCAGCCTGGGCAACTTAGTGACTTAGTGAGATCCTGTCTCAAAATAAACAAAATTTGAAAAGCCGTGGGATGTAGCTCAGTGCCAAGATTGTGCGTTCAGTCCTCAGTGAGGCGGGAGGAGGAGAAAGAGGACAAGGTAGGTATTGGAAGACAACCAGCAACCTCTGCCAAGGCCTCTGTGGTCTCTGATAGGAGGAAGGGCCACGTCTAGGGCTGGGGCAGGGCTGGAAGGGCCGGGGAGGAGGGCATGCGAGTCGTCAAGGAGACCAGACTGTGATCGGAGGAGAGGGGAGGGGACGGGGGAGGCCTTATACCTGAGGGCTCACACAACTGCTCACAGTGCAGGGAGCCCTGTCACGGCTTGGAGGAAAGTACTGGTCAGGGTAGACGCTTTTGCCAAACGTGACCTCAGTTGTAGCAGTTTTGGCTCCTCGTAGAAATCAACTGACCAGAATTGGGAGAAATTTCAGCTCACATTTAGTAATTAGTCTTGAGAGCAGCTTCATTATCACAAGGTTGAATGACACAGTATATTATCCTTTTTGGGTCATTCTAGCCAGGGGTGGTGGTGCATGCCTGTAATCCCAGCACCCAGGAGGCTGAGGCAGGATGATTGCAGTGAGTTCAAGTCCAACCTAGGCTACATAGGGAGACCCTGTCTCACAAACAAACAAACAAACAAGGTCATTTAAAAGAGCAATAAAATGAGTGGTTAAGTTGCAGATTATGAATTTATGCTTTCAGGACATATAAGCTATCCAACTATCCTTCTGTTGTATAAATGGGGCCTGGTGGCCTGGAATAAAGTTTTTAGTGACAGCATCATACATGGGCTCAGAAAGTCCTGTATCTCAGGCAACTTCAGAGTGAGGGTGCAGACATTGTTTTAGGGTTAAGATCTCAGTGTCAGAGAGGCAAGGGCATTGTCTTGTGAAACAAGAGAGAAAACTTTGTTTTATATAACTTTTTAATTTCTAATTTTATTTTTTGGTATACGAAGGATTGAACCTAGGGCCTTTGGCCTGAGCTACATCTGCAGACCTTTTATTTTTAATTTTGAGACAAGGTCTCAGTAAGTCACAAGGTTGCCCGGGCTAGGCTCAAATCTGATCCTCCTGCCTCAGCTTCCCAGAGTACTGGGATTACAGGTGTGCACCACCGTGCCTAATTTATATAACACTTTGAATGGAAAAAGCATTATTTCTAAATTAATATTTTATAATTTAAAGTGTTTGTGCATTTGTGACTCGACCGGCAGCTTATTATAAGCTGATATTTGCTCTTTCAGCCCTGTTCTTTAAGCACTGTGTATTCAGGTGTGAGAGCTTGTGTGGGGCCTCCCATGAGGAAAGTGGGACATGGCCTCCTATGGGTCGCCTCTGCCACGCGTCACAGCGAGCGGGGGAAGACGCCGTGCTGAGATTTGGCAGAACCAGGGCCAATTCAGGCTGCGTTTCTTTTTTGGGGTGGGTACCGGGGATCGAACTCCGGTCCTTACGCTTGCATAGCAGGCATTGAAACCACTGAGCTAAATCCCCGGCCAAGGCTGCGTTTCTTTGAACTTTATTGAACAAGCGTTTGTTCAGCATGTACCGGAGCGTCGAAGGCCGCCCTGATTCCCGTCGTGTGCACGTCGCGGCCCCAGGAGGCGGCGCGGAGGAGGTGCCCAGTGTGGAAGGACCCAGTTCCCTCAGGCTGCAGTGGACGTGTTGGAGAGGTGGCCGAGTTGGGCCGGGCCGGGGGACGGGCCGGGGGACGGGACCCTGGACGAAGCCCCGTAGCTGGTGCCGGTGCTGTGGCCGGGATGTGAGGCCGAAGCGCCTTTCTGTCTGCACACGGATGGGGGCTGGGGGCTGCCTTGACCACGCAGGGCCCTGAGGGTCGAAGACGAGTTTGCGCCTCCAGCGGGTAGGCAGGGCTTCATCCCTGGGTGCAGTCACAGGCCCGGGCAGGTCCATGTCCCTGGGAACCTGGACAGCTTGGTGGCGGGGAGCCTTAGCAGCGCAGTGGAAGATGAGGCTCCCCCGTAGGTGAGGGAGAGAAACCTGGCCTCTGGGAGGTGTGCCGCTCCAGGGCTGTGTGATTCTCTGTGACTATGCAGAGTGGCTTGTGACAGCCAGGGGCAAAGTTGTAGAACTTGCAGTCTGAAAACTTACACACTTCCAGGCACGGTGGCACAGGCCTGTGATAATACCAGAACTCCAGGAGGCTGAGGCAGGAGGATTGCCAAGTTTGCACCCTCTCTGGGCAACTCAGTGACTTAGTGAGGCCCTGTATCAAAATTTTTAAAAAATTATAAAAAGGGCCGGGGACGTAATTTAGTATGAATGTCTTATATTCAACCCCAGTACCACAAAACAAAACAAAGACCTGGAAACTGTGGAAACGGCCTGTCCCTCCCATCCCCTCAAATGGGGACTGAACTCAGAGCCTTTGCTTTGACAGCTACATCTCTAGCTTTTTTTAAAAACAGGGTCTTGGTAAGTCACTAACTTGCCCAGACTGGGTTTGAACTTGTGACCCTCCTGCCTCAGCCTCCCAGAGTGCTTAGATTACTAGCCACGCACCTCCAAGCCAAGCTTCTCTCTTTCTTTTTGAATAAGTAGGCTGGTTGCCTGACAGGTGGCTGGGATAGAGTCTTGGTTTTGCCAGTGAACTGTCCCTGAGGCCCTGGAGAGTCTTTTCATCCATAAATGAATGGGGTCTCATCCACCTTGCTAATTGAGCAGTGCACGACCTGATGCACATGTGCATGCCCTGCATGTGAGCACCTTCTTTTCCCGCCTGAGCAGCACTTACCACACAGGGAAGCAGGGGCTGGGACTTTGCTTCAGGCCGAAGCTCCTACCTTGCAACGACTACTGAAAGCCAGAAGGCTCCTGTCAGTGGGGGAAGGCATAGGCGTACAGCATGTAGCGTTGGCTCGGGAGGGACCGCACTTCCGGGCACAGTGATGCCCAGAGAACTCCCAGCGGAGGTGCTCACAACCCTCCTCTCTTCCCCCTGCTCCTGGCCAAGCCCGGTGAAAAGACCCATTGTCCCACGGAGAGGCGAAAACTTGCCAAAACCAGTCACAGCCTTTGTATTTAAAAGATTCTTTCCCTGCTCCCGCTGCTCATGGACTCAGTCACATGGAATTGACCTGTTTCCCAGCACAGCTGTGTCCATGTGCTTCTCTGTGAGAGGCACACCCTCTCCCAGTCTCCGGGTAGACGAAGCCGTTCTCAAAGGCTGACAGCCATTAATGTCAAACCAAGAAACAACTGACCTGGACCCAGGCGCTGGCTTAGTTTTTTCTTGTTTCCTTGCCATTGTATCTTTTTAAAGAACTGTTTTGGTAAGATGTGGTGGTGCATGCTTATAATCTCAGGAGGCTGAGGCAGGAGGATCGCCAAGGGCCACACAGTGAGTTTAAGGCCAGCCTGAATGACATAGTGAGATCCTATCTAAAAAAAAAAATTAAAAAGACAGTCTTGTCTGACATTAACATTGCCTTATTGGTTTTATGTTGGTATCTATGTGATATCCATTTCCCCTTTCCTTTATTTTTAGCAGCTCTTTTGAAGTTTCATTTATGTATAATAAAATTCATCAGTTTTCCGTGCACAGTTTGATGGGTTTGGACAAGGTAGCTCCAGCACAGCCATGATCTCCATCCTCTCAAATGTCCCCGGTGGTCCTCCATAGCACGTCCCCTCTTTGTCCCTTTAGCCCCAGGAGCCACTGATCTTCTTTCTGGGGTAGTTCTGTGTTTTTGTGTGTGGCTGTGTTTGCTCAGCATAATCAGGATTCCCCCCATAGATCATCCTTCTCATGGGTGAGTAGGGTGCTATTGTGTGGATGTACCATAATTTGTTCATCTGTCAGTTCTTAGACGCTGAATTGTTTCCAGAGTTTAGTTTTGTAAGCATGAGAGAGCAAGTTTTTGTGTGGAAATGCCCTATTCTTTTCCAAACAGAGCTCTCCATTTTATATTCTTACCAGCAACATGTGAAGGTTCCAGTTTCTTTTCATGTCATCACTGATTCTTGTTTTTATGAGTCTTTTTAATTTTTGCTACTCTAGTAGATTTGTTATGACACAAATTATGGTTTTAATTTGTATCTTTTTTAATGATTTAAGGGTGTTGAATATCTTTTCATGTTTTCAAATATCATCCCTAATGATGAGACTTCAAATCTTTTGCACATTTTTTTCCAGTGGATTGTTTGTCTTTTTCTTATTGTGTTATAAGAGTTTAACCTAGTGTAGAAATGAATAATTCATCAGGTATGTTTTGCGAATATTTTCTACCAGTTTGTGGCTTGTAATGCATTGCATGTAGAGAAAAAGAACATTTCAAGTACTTTTAGGTGTTCATGTATATTTAGAATTTAGAAATTTTTATGTCACTGTTTTGTTATACTATTTATAAGCATAGGAGTTGATTTAATATTCATTAAATGTCTTGGTATGACAAAATGAACAGTGTATACTTCCTATTAATTGGTTTGCATGTAGATGATGATAATAATGATAGCAAAGACTTATTCAGCATCTACTGTGTGCCAGGAACTGGTTTTGTATATAGGAACTGATTGAATCCATGTAACACCAGGCCTGTGGTCATCCTCAATTTATTTATTTATTTATTTTTAAATTCTTTTATTGGCACATTTTAGGTATACAACACATTTACATTTATCATTCGGCGCTTGTACCTGTACATGATGTATCTTGGTTCTTATTTTTTCCTCATTCCCTGTGTGCCCTTCACCCCCTCCACCCTTCCCTATTTACATAGACTTTGTTTCCATTTTTTTTTTCATTTCTCATAATTTTTCCTTTCTTTTCTTCCCTTTCCCCTTCACCTCCCACCACCCCTACACCTTTGGACCTTTTCCTATTTCAAATTATCAATTATTCATTTTAATCATTTTAATCCTTATTTACACTTTCAGTTTCTCACACTAGACAAACTATTCGGTATTTACACATGTGTGTCCTATGGTCATCCCCAATTTAAAGATGAGGAAACTGAGGCAGAAAGAGGTAAAGACTAGACAGCTAGAAGTACTATTTGGTTTTCTGTGTAGCTCCCGAGCCTCCATCCATCCTCAGTGCCTTCTGGTTAGCAGCAGTGACTTGAAATCACCTCTTGAGGCCCACGGCAAACACCGCCACACACAACAGTGTGTGTTTCTCGGAAGTGACGAGGACCCAGCACACCGGAGTCTGAGTACTTAGTTCCAGGCCAGGCGTGCCGAGAGGGAGAGCAAACGTGGACATTAGGTTTGGAGGAGGGAAATCGTATTAAAATAACGACGCACCTGTAACTGATGCCGGACATTCAGAGTCCTGTCAGGTCAGGTGGTAAATACCAAGAAAGCTTGACAGTAAATAATAGGTTTAAGAGTAGAGAAAGAGGAAAGATGGTCTGTTTTCTTCCTTTTCTCCGAGGAATCTCCACGTGAAAGCTATGGAAAGGGAGCAGCTCAACCAGTGGAGTGTCAATTATTTAAAAGCAGGAGCAAAGCCAGGTGTGGTGGCGCACGCCTGTAATCCCAGTACTCAGAGGCCAAGGCAGGAGGACAGCCATGAGTTCCAGGCCAGCCGGGGCTACACAGTGAGGGCGAGGCCAGCCTGAATTACACCGCAAGACCCTGTCTCCAAAGACTAAAGACGGGAAAATGGCGGCCGGAAAGGCAGGAGAGGAGAACCCTGAGAAGCCGAAGCGAGCTGGAGCCGCCGGAGGACCTGAAGAAGAAGCAGAAAAACCTGTGAAAACTAAGACTGTTTCTTCCAGTAATGGAGGGGAAAGCTCCAGTCACAGCGCTGAGAAGCTATCAGCTGAAGAAGAAGCTGCAGACCTCCCAACGAAGCCTACAAAGATCTCCAAGTTTGGACTTGCCATAGGTAGTCACACAACAAGGAAAGCATCAGCTATATCCATCAAACTTGGATCAAGTAAGCCTAAAGAAACTGTTCCAACTCTTGCTCCAAAAACCCGTTCAGTACAGCAGCTTTTAATGAAGATGAAGATAGTGAACCACAGGAAATGCCCCCAGAAGCCAAGATGAGGTTGAAGAATATTGGAAGGGATACACCAACATCAGCCGGACCAAACTCTTTCAATAAAGGAAAGCATGGGTTTTCTGATAACCAGAAACCATGGGAACGAAATATAAAATCTCATCTTGGAAATGTCCATGACCAAGACAATTAAATGATGTGTTTTGACTTGGGGTGTGGGGTGGGTGTAAAGTTAAAAGGAACAGTTTCCTTTTTTAAAATGGTGTAAGACTATCTTTGGAGCCGCTTTTTCTTTTTCATTTTTTTTTTTAAAGACTGGTACACTAATAAGTGAGAGTTTGAAATTAGAGGAAATTTATGTTTTATATACAGATTTCAAGACATTTGTTAATTTTGTAGTTTCATGTGATTAGTTCCCAAAGGTTACAGATAATAAAGAAAACAGAAATGGTACCTTTTTAAGAATTGCATATTTGTTTTTTAGACACAACTGTTAGCACATTAAGAGGGAAGCAAAAAATAACTGTCTATTTAAAACTGTCAGCAATTACTCCTAAATTAACTCCCTCATTACCTAAACTGACTGTCTGGTTCCCAGGAACAGCCTCATAGAGAAAGGAGGAGTATTGTATTGAAAGGAAAATGTTGCTAGACTATTGACTGAAAGTAAATTTAGATAAAGTTAAAATAGTTTTTTTCCTTATGGGCATTTGTTTTGTTATATTATTAGGTATTGCATTGCTATCAGTGGATACACATGCTTAGCTCTTTTACTAAAAACAATTTTTTAAAAAAAATTTCTGGGTGAAGCATCATATTTGAAATAGCCCGTTTCATTTTAATGGTCTTGTCTACCTTCGTTAGTCTTCAAAGAACAGCCATTTGCTACCACAGTAAATCAGTATTTTGAATGTGCTTCTCTTGGTTTTTGTTTGTTTATTAGCTAATTCTTATAAGCATTTCCACCAGAACTTGAGGCAAATCATAAGGAAACTGTTTCTTTTCTTCTCTTTATTATTATTATTTTTTTTGGTACCAGGGATTGAACTCAGGTCCTTGTGCTTGCAAGGCAGGTGCCATAACCACTGAGGTAAATCCCTGGCCCAAAGCTGTTTCTTTAAAAAAAAAACCCCACTAAAAATTTAAATGTACATACTGTTTAAGTATTTGGCTGGTTTTTATTTTTTAAAAGGTATAACCCTCCCCCCTAAAATTTAACACTGTAGAAGATGGAAGACAATAAGATGCATTTTCTGTAACTTTGTCTACACATTTACATTACTAAGTTGCTAAATCCAATTTGAATTGAACTCACCACAGAATTTATTAGAATTATATGGTTTATTTTAAGTGTATACAAAATGCCCAGTGGCCTGGGCATATTGTAGGTACTGAAAATGAAAGAAAATGAATCTTTAAACACATTTTATAGAATTGTTCATCACATATACTGTTAGATTTGTGTACTGTAGCGTGTATGGTTTTTTAGTTTTGTATTGTATATGGACTTTTTTTTTTTTGGTATTGGGGATCAAACTTGGGTCCTTGAGCTTGCACAGCAGGCAGCGAAACCAGTTGAGCTAAATCCCCAGCCCATATATGGACTTTCAAAAAGTGAAGTTAAACACATCTTTGAAAGCATAGTCACAGACGAAAGAAAAATGATATAGTTAATTTCTTCAGAATGCCTACAATGTTAAATTTGGAGGCAGCTTCAGACTGTTTTATTGGTGGTAGTTACTTGCTGATCTTTTTAAATAATAATTCCAGAGAAGAAACCTGTGCATATGCCTAATAGGTTGATCTTTCACATTAAAGTGTAGATTAAGCCCCAAGTAAAACAATGGAAATGTATATAGAACTATTAGTTCTTACATGATTTAATTATACCAAGATACATGAATTTAACTTTAACTTTAGTTTTATGTAGGCAAACTGTTCATTTTTGTACATTTTACTGTTTGTTAAAATAACATCCCTCTCCTACATACTCTTTTCTTGACCCAAATGAAATACTAATCTAAGGTCAAGATGAGGAGAGAAACAACTGACATGAATGTCTTTACTAAAATAACCAATAAATTTTGTCAAACTAAAAAAAAAAAAGACTAAAAACAAGGAAGAGGGGCTCAGTGTTCTGTCATAAGTGAGGGGGTTCTGGGCCTTCACCCCATGTGAGTCACAGGATCGTGGCCCTATTCACGTCTGAAGAATTCAGTTAAGTCATTTCGTACGTTAAAGCGCTTGGCCCCATGCCTGGCTTAGAGTGACCGCCGAATAAACATTCGCTAGTTTTAGTATGGTTTGAATGCAGAGCGAAGAGCAGCTGGTTCCGTAGAGTGAGTGTGGAAACTGCACTTGAGAGTGGACGGATGAGTTCATCACTGGGTCAGTGCTGAAGACAGTTTGCGGAGCAGACCCTTCACTGAAGTGTTCAGTGTTCAGTGTCTCAGTTCTCTACACTGCCCGGGGCCGGGTGTGACTCACCAGCTGCGGCCCGGGGTGAGTGGGTTTCCCTCCCGAGCCTCGGGCAGCGTGAACAAGAGAGCTGGTGCCTGCGGAACACATAGGACACTGGGTGCCCAGCACCCAGGCTCAGCCCGTCCTTGCTGTGACCCGGTGAGAAGCAGAGTGGCCCTGCGGTGCTCCTGGCTGACATGACTTTCTGGGGACATTTATGTATGTTTATTTGTGCCATCTGCTATGAATAGACTGGAGGAATATTGTTATTTGGAATTCTCAGATATAATTTTTTCTTTTTCATAGTACCATGACTAATTGATAATATACTTAATTAATAAAAAGCTTCAAGATATTCTCCCTCCAGTTTTCATTCTTTTTTTGTTTTGTTTTTGTTTTTTTGAGACAGGGTCTCGCTATGTAGTTCAGGCTGGCCTTGAACTCACTATGCAACCCAGGCTGGCCTCAAACTCATGGTGATCCTCTTGGCTCAGCCTCCTGAGGGCTGGGATGACAGGTGTGTGTCACCACTCCAGCTTCTATTCAAGGCGTATGGTGGCCAAGGTGACAAGAAAGTCCCCTGCATGTGCTCCGCTCCCCAGGCCTCAAGGAACCCGGCCAGCCGGGCTTGGGACGCTTCGAAGCCGGGTGCAGAGGGACTTGGATGAGCTGGTCTGGGGCGGGAGAGGGGTCCAGGGAGTGGGGATCTCACGGCCTCTTCTTGTGTGTCACAGCCTCCGTGCTCTTCCTCCTCTCGAAAATGGGCAAGATACTGGCGGGCTGCTTGCTGCTTCTGCTCCTCCTTGGACAGACCCTGGTGTTCCCAGCTGCGGCCGGACAGCGGCCTCACGCCAGGCCTCCCGCCAAGGGCAGACAAGCGCGGACCCACTCACAGACGGCCCTGCTGGGTGAGTGGACCCTGGAGCTGGGCCCGAGGTCTGGGGGCGGGGAGTACGGCCCTAGCTGAGGGTGTGGTTGGTGTAGCTAGGTTTTCAAAATAAAATTACTTACTGTTCGAGACAAGGAGTCACTGTGTAGCCCTGGCTGGCCTTGACCTTGTGATCCTCCTGCCTCAGCCTCCCAAGTGCTGGGATTGCAGGCATGCAGCACCACACCGGGCACTCAATGTAAAGTTAAACCCTTTCTATTTTAAAGCCCTCAGTTTTACGGAAGGCTCGTGACCTTTGTCCAGTTGGTCCAATTGATGAGGACAGCAGTGTTCTGAGGAGGCTCGGTTACCAGTGCTTCCTCCTGGGGAGGAGCAGGCACCGAGAGCTGAATCCTCCAGACTGTAGGGCTGGGGGTCCTGGCCTCGGTCCACCTGTTTTCTCCAGGAGACAGGGAGCGGGAGGAGGAGAGGCCAATGCTGCAGGAACAGCGGCTGTGCACTTGGCCAAGGACGGGCAGCCTGGGAACGTTTCTGAGGAAGGAAAGGTGACTCGGAGCTGTGCTTCTGCTCTGAAAGTGCTCCACCCCCTGGCAGCGAAGCTTAGCAAACTGGCAGCCTCAGCATCCAGAATTCCGGTTAGGCCCCAAAGGGGCCAAAGAGTTTTTGTTTTTCTTCTTTTATAGGGGATTAAACCCAGGACCTTTGCAGTAAGCTACAGTCCCAGCCTGCCGCGCCCCCCCCCCCCCATTTTGAGACAGGATCTTGCTAAGTTGCTACATAGCCCAGGTTGGGCTTCAACTGGGATCCTCCTGCCTCAGCCTCTAAGAGTGCTGGAATTCTTCTTTCTTGCTGCTGATTAAATGATGTCCCCACCCCCCAGTCTTCCTGTCTTGGGGCTCCTGAGAGACCTTCCCTAGCGAGGTAGACATTAGACTCCTGCATATAGAAAAAGGGACATGAAGTGTTTATTTCACTGATTTAAGGCTCTTTAAAAGCAAATTCCAAGGTGATAACCATATATATACCAGAAGTGCGCGTGGATTCCTAGCTCACCAGCAGCGGTTTCGAACTTGCATTTCTGAGGGGCCCAGTCCCCACAGGCACCACCTCTCTCGGCCAGCTGCCCACCTGCTCTGTCTCTGAGTCTCACCCCAGTCGGGAGACGGGGCTGGGAAGCCCGTGTGCCACAGGCATCTGACCCCATGTGTACACGGCCTCCGTTTCTTTTTGTGGCACTGGGGGCTGAACCCAGAGCCGTCCACTGAGCTGCATCCCAGCCCTTTCCTTGTTTTTTTATTTTGAGACACGATCTTGCTAAATTGCTGAGTTGCCCAGTCTGGGCTTGAACTTGTTTTGTTTTTTCAAGCTAATGAAATATTTTTTTGTACATAATAAAAGTGGTGTTTAAAAAAAATTTCCAGGCCCAGATGTTTGCAGGAGTATGTGAGGAACAGATTTCACTCAAGTATAAAAAGCAAAATTCTACTGAATAAACCATAAATCTACCCAACTCCTTATAGTAAATACTAACATTCACCACCGGTTTGAAATTTCTGTAGTATTAATATATCAATTTCTTAAAATATTACAGACATGCTTATGATGCATAGGAAGATGGGAAGACTTAGACTGTGACTACACACCATATGTACTCCCAGCTTTCCTAATTTACAACCAGTTGAGAATTACAATATCCTTGGGTCGGGGATTTAGCTCAGTGGTTCCGATGCCTGCCTTGCAAGCAAGAAGTCCCGAGTTCGATCCCCAGTACCAAAAAAAAAAAAAAAAGAATTACAATATCCAAAGAAAGTATTTTAAAATAGTATATGACTCACTGTTAAGTGATTTTTCTACTCAAGTAAATAGGAAAGTTTGCATTTTAATGTTACACTGAATTTCAGTACATTTCAATCCAAGGAAAAAAATAAACTGAGACATGGTCATGAGTTCAGGATTACATATATTACAATTTGCCTTGTTATACTAAATTTGTGGCTTTATGATAAAAATAACTCAGGGACATACGGAATTCAAGCTAATTTGCATAACTGTCACAAGAAAAAAAGCATTAAATGCATTTATAAAGTAAGTATTTTCATTTAATTTCAGAATCTCAAAACAGCAATAGACCTTGGCCTTGTTTAAAAAAAGTTTAGTTAAACACTAAGCTAGCTAAATAACCTTACCGAAAGGTTTAGACACAAGTGATGTAGAAAATGGTTTCTCTCTAACGTCAATCTTACATAAGTGGAAGAGGTGAAGGGGAAAAGGTAGACGATTTCTTCAGCAGCATATACAGCTAAGTCCATCAACCACCTTACTCTACAATGTCCATTACTGATCCCATTAAAAAGAATTGGGCTAATATCAAAAGCTACCCATTTCATAAGCCAAAAGACAACAATTTTAGGGTTATACTAAGTGAAATATTTTTGTAATACTTCACAAATTTTAACCATAAACTAGAGGAATCAACTCTTCATTGTAACAAAGAAAGGAATCACAGAAAGTAAAAGACATTTAAACTAAACTCATTTTTTTAATCCTCTTCAAACAAAAGTAAAGAAAATAATGGTTGATTAGCTAACTTTTGTGCTCTAACCAAACTAATTAATTCCACTGAGTTTAAGTGGCAATAGCCCATGTGACTGTGCAGCTTGACAGTTCTGAACGCTTTTGCAGTAATTCTTTTAAACGCAAAGATTACTAAAACGATCCGGACACGCAATGTTCATCTTATGCATTCTGCATTTTTTTGCCAATCTTGTAGCTAAGGATCTTGTTCCAATCAATCTTAGTACGTGTAACTGGCAACTGTCGACATAAGGCCTTGAAAGTAGTGTCCGACATTGTCTGATAATTCTCACTGATGGCAGTCTGATATTCATTTTCTGCAGCTTCTACAATCTTTATAAATTCTTTTGCTGCTTGCACTTCATTAGACACTGTTAGGGAATCTTGTATATCTTTATGACTCACTAGGTGAACATTTCCATCTTCATAATAATGAACCTGAATTTTCAAGATGCCAATTTGAAGGCATGATTGCAAACTTCCACTCTGACCTCCAATGACCATTCCAAAAGTTTTTCGCTTGGAACTGATGGCTTTCTATGCATGCAATAATGGTTTGCTGTCCATTTATCATTTTACCATATACAGTGTAGACCCTGTTTGGGTAATGTTCTTTCACATATGCTCACCGTGCAGTTTCTACCGAAGTTCTCTGTTATTCATCTGCCTTTTCTGCTTCATAGGGTCTTGGATCAGTTGCTTCCTTTCTTAAGTGATCAAATTTGAAACAGATTCTGATTTTTGGATCCAAAAACTTTCCATTTCCCCAGTCGCCACGTTCTGTTATCAATATGTGATCTCCGTAACCTTCAGTTTTTACTGGAGTAAACTGATCTGAGTTATACTGTGTAAATGCATGGGCTGCTCCCTCTCTGAGGAGATTATCATTATTAAGCAGTAATCGAACATTAAAAAAAACCTCATTAAACTCTCCAGGAGGGCATGAATGATGAATTTTGCTGCTATACATACCTTCTCCTCATCAGAAAACTGCTCCTTCAGATCCACCATCTTCCTGCTGGTGACAAACCATGGCGGTGGCAGCAGCAACCACCTGACTTCCCCCTTTCCCTGCAGTCCTTCAAGCTGCGCGCCCCCTCCAAGGGAGGGGCAGGACCTGGGCTTGAACTTGTGATCCTCCTGCCTCAGCCTCCTGAGTGTTGGAATTACAGGCGCGCACCACCACAGCTGACTTTTTCTTGGTTTCTGGTTTCTGATGCTGAGAACATCGCCCAGGGCCCAGTTCCCTGTCTGTGGCAGGTTGTTTAGGTTGTATTTGTGGCATTCCTGGGCATGGGGTACCTTACAAGTTTCCTCACTTCTTCCTGTATCTCAGAAACTGTAACCGAGTAGAATAGCAGCATTGTTTCTCAGGTTAATATTTTTGGTTTGAATTTTCTGAAAAATTTTTGTGAGACAAAGTCTCACTTTGTAGCCCAGGCTGGCCTTGAACTCACTTCGATCCTCCTGCCTCAGCCTCCCAAGTGCTGGGATTACAGGTGTGTGCCACCACACTCAGCTTGAATTTTTAAAATGTTTATATTTTATGTGTAATTCGAAGCAGAGTCTCTGTAACAACTCGAGCCAGTTAAAATGGTAAAGCAGGTGTCCCTCCTGCTGCCGAGAGCTGAAGGTGAATGTGTGCAATGGCAGAGGCACCTGCGAGTCGGGGCTTCGCTCTGCTGGCCTCATGTGCTCAGCATAGGTGGCAGAAGGGCTTGAGCTCTCTGATCTCAGGACCCTTCCTGGCCCACTCAGAAATCAGTAAGGGGCTTGGGGATGTGGCTCAAGGCAGAGTACTTGCTTAGCATGTGTGCACCCCTGGGCTCAAACCACAAGAAGCAAAGAAAAATAATTTAGGATCCCAAAGGGCTTCCATTTGTGTGTGTTAGATCTATCAAGATTTATGGGATCAGAAAATAAAATGGAAGGGGCTGGGGATTTACCTCAGTGGTTCCGGTGCCTGCCTTGCAAGCACAAGGTCCTGAATTCGATCCCTGGTACCCGCCCCCCCCCCAAAAAAAGAAAGAAATTAAAATGGAGGCCATGCGTGGTGGCACTTGCCTCTAATTCTAGCTCTCAGAAGGCTGAGGCAGGAGGATCACTGCAAGTTTGAGGCCAGCCTGGGCTACGTAGCCAGCCTGAACAACATATGGAGACCCTGTCTCAAAAAGCAAAATAACAACAACAACAACAACAAATTTAAATAGAAAACTTGAAAAATATTTGTTGAGTCATTGAAAAATAATAAATCTAGAATATACCATAAACTATTTGCATAAAAACCACATATTCTAAATAACGAAGAATTAGTGAAGAGTGGCTCCTTTGTACATTTTTGCAGATCTTTGTGTCTGGCCTAATACAGATACCTGGAGCCTCATTTCTTGTTCGCTCACTCAGTCACGCGATCATGTGATCAGTCGTGTGGCTTCGGCGGGACTATGCGGAAAGTGCGGCCTCAAGTAGAGGCGTAGTTGGAAGGGGGACGCTTGGAGCAGCCTCTCCTGTAACCGTGGTGTTTACCCGAGGAGTTTGCCAGAACTGCTTGGAGTTGTGCCTAAAACCACAGGGAGACACTTTCTATGCTTATGAGAGAGGGGGAGTTGAGCCTTAAACACGGTGTCAGGAGATAGTTCTAATTCTGACCTCATGGAGCCTCGAAAGGGCTTTGGGAGGTCCTCAAGCCGTCCTGTGGAAGTTGCTGGGGGAGGGAGCCATTGCTCCCGAAGGCCAAGGCCTCGGGGAGTAGAGACGCACTGGTGGCAGAGGGGCCGGGGTGGAGATGGGGTCAGGGATGGGCTCTGCTTGGGGACCAGGCTGGAAGAGGCAGGAGCTGGTCACTGCAGACCCCGGAGGCCCTGTGAAGCATTTGAGCCTCAAATTGCAGATGCAGGATCCAGGCCTCACCCACATCTTAGTGGGTTTTGAACCTCTGAGCGGAAGTTGCACACAGATGACTGATTCCACCCTCAGTTGGGTGATTTTATTTTTTTGTTGTTGTTTTGTTTTTGAGACAGGATCTTGCTATGTAGGGTGGCCTTGAACTTACTGTGTAGCCCAGCCTAACCTCAAACTTGTGGTGATCCTCCTGTCTCAGCCTCCTGTGTGCTGGGATCACAGGCATGCACCACCACCCCTTGTCTTGGATGATTCTAGTTTTAATTTGACTTCTCAGTGAGAGACCTGGGCTAACGGTGTTCTTATCCAGGACTCCATTGTTCCTCTGTTGAAGGAGGAGGTTGAAGTCCATCCCCGGTCTCCCTGAGGATGTGTGTGTCACCAAGTCCTCTCCTTCTTGGTGGTCCTTCATGTGGATGCCGCACATGTCCCTTCCCTCTCTCCAGATAGGAGAGCTGAGGGTTCGCCAGGTCTTGAAGGCCAAGGAGGGAGAGGTGAAGACACAGTGTGTGGTTGGGGGCAGCAGGACCAGGCAGCAGAGCTGGTTTGCTAATCTCTCTGTCCATTGGAAGCCCCTGGAAAGCTTGTTGGGCACAGATCACTGGGCCCTGGGCTTGGGGCTCTGATTCACCAGGTCTGGGTTCAGGCTGGAGAAGCTGCATTTCTGGCCGGGTGAGGTGGTGCATGCCTGTGATTCCAGCACTCAGGAGGCTGAGGCAGGAGGATGTTGAGTTCAAGGTCAGCCTAGGCACCATAGCAAAACCGTCTCTACACGTGGGGTGGGAATGAGGAGGAGGAGAGATCTGAGGGAAGGTGCTGCAGCTCGGGCTGGGGATACCATTCAAGACGAGCAGCGCCTGCAGGGGAACTTGCAGCTGGAGAATGAACCAACTGCAGCTGCGTCCACCCTGCAGATGCTTTGAAAACTCACTGAGCACATTTTCCTCCCGGGGAGCTGGCAGAGCTGGATCCAGCCTCTGGGGGCACCAGCCGGTTCACAGCACTCACCTGCAGCCTGTAGATCATCAGAGCTAATTACAGAATCGAAGCTCGGTGCACAGAGCTTATCAAATCGTTTTGTCTTATTTTTATTTATATTTTTGAGAGAGGTCTGGCTGGCCTCAAACTTGCTGGGACCCCCCTGGCTCAGCCTCCTGAGTGCTGGCATCACAGACTCATGTCATCACACCCAGCATCAAATTGTTTTAGGCATAGGAAAGATTTTTGAAGTAAGATCTTCTCTTTCCTTAGTGCCCAGCATGGCAGCCTCACAGTTGGAAATTCAGACCCAGTGGGGGACGAGCGTGGCCCAGTGTGGCTTGGCATGGCACACCCTGCTGCTTCCCGTGAAATGCATTTTCAATAGCCATGCTCAGCTAATGTATGAAACAACCTCTCTGTTATCATTCATTTGAAAATAAACCATGAAATAAAATTTCTTGATCCTATCTTATGATTCATGCTGGGAGAATCCCCCCAGAAGCACAAGATCTGACTTCCAAAACACCAAGACATTAAAAGCTTTCATAGCCCATGGATACAGAATTTGAGGTTTCTTCTTCTACAGATTCCTTTTTTTTTTTTTTTGAGGCAGAATCTTGATATGTAGTTCAGGCTGGCCTTGAACTCACTATGGAGCCCAGGCTGGCCTGGAACTCATAGTGATCCTCCTGCCTCAGCCTCCTGAGTGTTGCGTTGAAAGGCGCCACCACGCTCTGCCCTTTACAGATTCTGACTGCCCCTTCTCATCCCCTTTCTCTTCTCTGTTAAACTCCTTCTCCGTCCCTGTCTGTTATCTCTTCCTCTCACGCTTCCCCCTCCTTCCGTTTCCTTCTCAGCTGAGACCCCGTCCCCTGCTGACCCTCAGGTTGGTACCCACAGTGTGTGCATCCCAGGTGGGGGAGGGAGGGTGCTCTCTCCAGGGGTGACAGCTACCATTCCTGTATCTTACTTGATGGCTGCTGCTTTTGGGGACCAGGCCTTACACCCAGTGCCCAGCCCTGGTGTCCCCATGGATGACATGAAGGTAACAATGGCCCTGATGCTGCCTTCAAAATCTCCCGCCTGCCTGGATGGCATTAGGCAGCTATGCCTCATTCTGTGAGTCGTCGGATCTAATGAGAAAACTAACAATGTCTGGCTTGAAAAATAGAAGACATAGGGTTTCTGTGAAATGGAAGCATTTGTTTATTCATTTATTTGTGGTACTAGGGATTGAACACAGGGCCTTTGCTCTGAGCTACATCCTCAGCCTCTTTTAATTTTGAGACAGAGTCTTGCTAAGTTGCCAAATTGTTGACTGGGTTCAAACTTTTGATCCTCCTGCATCAGCCTCCCAGAGTCCTGGGATTAAAGGCGTGAGCCACCCCACCTGGCTGAATGGAAGAGTTCAGACTTGTTATTAAGATTTTTAGAGAAAGCAGGCAGGATTAAATACCTGGACTTTCAAGGAAACAGATTTTTCTTCCCTGTGAAACCTTGTAACTAGCAGGTCAACCCTAAAGGATACAAATGGCTTCTCCTGCCTCAGGGATATCGAACACCTTGCAGGGAGCGTTTTGTTAGCTCTAATCTGCAAATCGGCACATTCCAGGGTTCTGGAGAGGGGCCTGCAGAATTGGGAAATGAACTGGAAGATAAGCAGTTTCTCTCCTGTTTAAAAAAAGAAGAAAAGCTAAATATTTGCATTCCAAGAAAAATCTACCTTGGAAGCATTTGCGATAACTTTTATTTTTGAACTGAGGGTTGAATCCCGGGCCTTTGCACATCCCATGGCCCTTTTAAGTCTTTTATTTTGAGAAAGGGCCTTGCTAAGTGGCTAAATTGTCCAGGCTGGGCTGGAACATGTGATCCTCCTGCCTCAGCCTCCCAAATGCTGGGATGAAGGTGTGCTCCACCACGCCTGGTTCAGTGTCTTTTTTTTTTTTTTTTTTGGTACCTGGGATGGAACTCAGGTCCTTGTGCTTGCGAGGCAGGCGACGGAACCACTGAGCTAAATCCCAGGCCTCAGTGTCTTTTTTATAGGGAGTATTATGGAGGTTTGAGTTGTATCTTAGTTTGTTCTGGCCGCTGTAATGATGTGCTACAGATGGGGTGGCTTAGGCAGCAGGAATGTTTTGTCCTACAGTTCTGGAAGCCAGACGTCTTGAGGTCAAGGTTGGCAAGATTGGCGTCTTCTGAGACCTGCAGTTGCCTCCCCCGGGTCTCCACACCCATACGGTCTCTTCCCCCTGTGCTTTTCTGTGTCCAGATTGCCTCCTTCTGGGGACATGAGTTGCATTAATGAGAGCCCCTGAGTGGCCTCAGTTTACCTTATTACACTCTAGAGACCGTGTCTCCAAATAGGTCCGTGTTCTGCAGTATTGGGGTAGATGTCAACTTAGGAATTTGGGGACGTGGGAGACATAGCTCCTCACAAATCGGCTTGTTTCCCACATTTGCGGGGTGGGAAGGATGGATGTCATGTGACACGCCCCCACTCCCTGGCTTTCCTTTCTTATTATAATTTTTTTTTTTTTGGTACCGGGGATCAAACTCGTGACCTTGCGCTTTCAAGGCAGGCGCTGTGAACCACTGAGTTAAACCCCCAGCCCTTTTCTGATCCACCTGTGCTCCTGTTTCCTGATGCAGCATTACCGACTTACACTGGGGAGACAACTTCACAGACTTCACTACTTACCAATTCACCATCACGTATTTGAGTCATTAGAACAGTACAAGCTGGGCATGGGGGTGCACACCTATAATCCCAGCACTCAGGAGGCTGAAGCAGGAGGATTGCTGTTTGAGGCCAGCCGGGACCACATAGCAAGACCCTGACTCAGACAAGAAAGGAGGGAAGGGAGTCAGTGCAGCAGTGCAGGGGGCCACCCAGCCAACAGCCCAGGGCTTCGGAAGGGACAGGAGCAGGGTGTGAAGCCAGTCTGAGAAGGTTCCTGGAAAAGCCCCTTTAGGAACATCCAGGGGCCATTTGTATGCAGGTGGAGAAGAGAGTGTGTATATTTGGGGGCTCAGGGGACACAGGGGCCCGGAGCGGGAGGAGGAGGAGCTCTCCTAGCCCTCGGCTGGCCCCAGCCTGCTGGAAATAAGATGGCCTGGAGCCTGGGTGCTGTCCTGTGCGTCTGTCCCAGCCTCACAGGAAATGCGCTCCACTCTCCTCTTCCAGTTAATTTGGATTTGTCTCCAAAATGAGGAGGAATAGGAAAGGATTTTTTTCTAAACCAAAGTGGTTCAGGTCTAATATTTTTTTGTTTCATAGTTTACTTAGTTTTATTAGTCATTCAGCAAATATGTATTGAGTATATACAGGGTGCAAGGCATTGTTCTGGGTGCTAAGGATACTGCAGGGTCATGCCAGGGTAGTATCTGGCTCAACAGCTGTCATGAGGAAGTGGCTTTTGGGAAAAACGTGCATGGGACACATAAGGGAATCCCTTAAAAAGCTGTTAGGGCCGGGGATTTAGCTCAGTGGTTTCACCACCTGCTGAGCAAGCACAAGGACCTGAGTTGAATCCCCGATACCAAAAAAAAAAAAAAGCTGTTAAACTCCCTCATGAAACTGTCTGGTATCAGAGGCCATGTGTGGGGGGAAAGATATATTTGATAAGTAATTTTTAAAAAACCGTTAAGTCTATTTAACTTTTCTATTTTTTAGTTTATTCTGGTGATTGGTGTTTCCCTTAAAAATTGTTCCATTAGGGCCAAGAATTTAGCTCAGTGGCACTACTGCCTGCCTCACAAGCTCAAGGTCCTGAGTTTGATCCCCGGTACCAGAAAAACCCAAAAAACCAAAAAACAACATTGTCCCATTTGTCTACATTCTCAAATCAGTTTGCAAGCCAGGTGTGGTCATGCATGCTTGTAATCCCAGCACTCTGGGAGGCTGAGGCAGGAGGATTACAAGTTCTAGCCCAGCCTGGGTAATTCAGTAATTTAGGGAGACCCTGTCTCAGTTTTTTGGTTTTGCTTTCGTTTTTTGAGACAGGGTCTTGCTTTGTAGTTCAGACTGGCTGGAGACATAGCTGAGTGTGAAGACCCTGGGTTCAATCTCCAGTACAGAAAAAAAATCAGCCAACACTGAGTTATGTTTTAATAGATGACATGATAATCCTTTCACAGAAATTCCTAGTGTTTTGTTCTGAGATCATAAAAGTATTCGGAAAAATTTTGAAAAAACATTGAGAGCTGGGGGATGTGCATGTGTTTGGGTTCCCCTGACGATGCCTGGCATTTATTACAGAGCTTTACAGTTGTACAGTGCCTGTTACTTACCCTGGCTCCCTGCCACCTGTGTGCCCATGGCCCCGGCCTCTCAGAGGTGCCAGCGGGAGCCCCTCGAGACCCACAGTGTTGGCCTCGTGCTTGTGAAGGAGTCACTGCCTTTCCTGTCACCTTGGAGCCAGGGGACGAAAGCCCAGGTGGCTTGGTGCCACATGGCCTGTGTCTGGGCATGGTTACAGTGCTAGAGTGGGCACAAGGCCAGATCACGTTCTACAAGGAGCCGGCAAGTAATGTGGTGAATGTTTAAATTTAACAAAATTATTGCAGTGAGAGACACATTGCCATTAACACCCATCAGAATCCTCCTCCTCCTCATTTCAAACTCAACCCATCATTTTTTTTTAAACCCCAGGATTGAGAATTGAACCCAGGGCCTTTACATTGAGCTACATCCTCAGCCCTTTTAAAAATATTTTGGGGGCCAGGGTTTTAGCTCAGTGACACCATGCCTGCCTGGCAAGTACAAGGTCCTGAGTTCGATTCCTGGTACCAAAAGAAAAACATTTTTTTTTAATTAGACAGGGTCTTGCTAAGTTGCTAAATTGCCCAGGCACAGCTCAAACTCCATCTTCCTGCCTCAACTTCCCCAGTGCTGTTATATAGGTGTGCACCACCACGCCTGGCAGCCATTGTTCTTGCCACTTTCTGAAGCAGCTCTGGAGTCCTCTTTGTGAGTGTCTTTAGTTACACTGTTGTGGCTGCCTCTGAGTCCTGAACTGATTCAAAACGTTTATCTTTCATGGTCCTTTAGGCTTTGGAGAGGAGCCAGAAGTCACAGGGTGAGGAAGACGGATGAGGACTCACCATCGTGTTTTTCTTTGACAGAAATTGTCATAAATGTTTGGTCAATGAAGTGTGATCAAAAGTTACGGCGAATGTTTAAGTTTAAAAAAATGTATGACAGTAAAAGACTCATTGCCATTCACCCCCCTCAGCACACTCAGCATCCTCCTCCTCCTCGCTTTGAGAACACTTATCCCATCATTCTGGGCAATGTGTCTTTTCCTGTAGTAAGTTTTTAAAAATGGAAACATGCACTGTCCTTTAGGTCATGGCTGTGTATCAGCGCCGTGGCAGTGCGTGTGCCCACACATGGGGAAGGCCCCAGCAGATCTGAGCTCTGGGGAGGCAGGGCTCCCACCAGGCACACTCCTCCTCTCCTGTCAATGCCGCCTACCCCGGGCAGCACCTGCGGCGGCACGTGCTGCTCCCTCCGCTCAGGCACGGGGTGCAGGTGTGTGTGGGTTTGGAAACTTCCAGCCCGCCTCAGTGAGGGCATCAGACCCTGGGGTCAGGATGGAGGTGGCTAAGAGACCCCATGGCCAGGTGACAGCCACAGGGACCCTGTCCGTGCTGGTCCTGAGCTGTGCTTAGCAAACGCTTTCCCTTCCTGTGTTGACAGGTCGTGAGTGTTTGCTGCTCCAGTTTGGCAGTGTGACGAGTTTATCGTTTAACTTTGCACCATTGAGACAAACCTTGCTGGGTCATGCTGTACTCTTATTAGGGTTATTTTGCTAGTGCACTTTCGTACTTTGATTCATAAACGAGATTGGCTACGACTCCCTGTAATTTTTCTTATTTTGCACGGTCTGGTTTTGATATCAGAGTGAAGTTAGCTTCATGAAAATACATGATTTTTCTAAAACTGGAATTCTCTGTTCCTTACAGAGCTGGTAAACTTGCACATAAAATTATCTGGATTGGGTGCCTTCTGTAGAGGGAATCCATTTGACAACTAATCTGATTTTTTTAAGAGCCATTCATCTTTTCTGTTTCCTTTTTAATCTATTTTTATAATTGGTGTTTTCCTTAATAATTGTTCCATTTGCTCACACGCTCAAATCTGTTGGCAGAGGTTGCAGTTCAGAATGCTAGGCTATGTTTTGCTACATAACATGGTATTCTTTCACAAAAAGTGCCAGGGTTTTCTTCGCACGGATCAGAAAACTTGGCAGAAGTTTTAAAGAACTGTTGATTCCTGGGGGACTGGCGTGAGTTTGGGGAAGGGAAGTTTCCAAGAGCTTTTGGGTGTCTCTGATAATTCCCGGCATTTATTAGAGAGCTTTATTGTTTTATGAAGGCCTGCGTTGCTTGTCTTATCTCCCATGTCCTCACAGAGCCCTTGAGAGGTGCATCTCATGATTTCTGACCTGTGAGTAGGGTCAGAGGCGATCATTTCCCCAGGATAGAGAGATGAGCCAGGTGTCACACTCACACCCTGTCTGTGTGAGGCACATATCCCACTGTCATCATCAGCAGAGAGTTTGGCAGTCACCCGGGACCCACAGATCACAGAGGCCGCTTGGACGGAGTCAGCGGGTCCATATGTAGAGGGAGAAAGTTACACAGTTGTTCACTGACCTCTCGCTGCAATGTAGTATTTCCTCCTATTAGATTGTAAGCAACAGACCACAGGCATAGTGGTGGCACTGAGTCACGAGTAGGGATCACCTAGGTTTCATGGCACATGGCGACAGGTATCAGATAACAGCACACTATTCATCCATACTTCAAAACCATACTTGTTAGTAGTCTTGCCTTGTCATCCTGTTATTTCCAAAAGTAGGCATAGTACTATATGCCAAATACTTTTTCTTTTTAACATCTTGATAACTGTAGTTGAAATAATTGGCATCCTCTCTCTCTCTCTCTCTCTTTTATTTTTGGGTTTTTTTGAGACAGGTCTCACTATGTAGCCCAAGCTGGCCTTGAACTCATGGTGATCTTCCTGCCTCAGGCTCCTGAGTGCTGGAGTTACAGGCAAGCACCACAACAATTGGCTCTTTTTCTTTCTTGAGACAGTCTTACTGTCTAGCCCAGGATGGACTTGAATTTGCAATCTTCCTGCCTCAGCCTCCTGAGCACTGGGATTACAGGCATGCACCACCTTCCCCAGCTGATCAAGCCATTTATAAAGGTCAAGGCACATCTTCCTTTATTTTATTTAGAACCATAGCACACTAGAGCTGAAAAAAAACTGACCCCCATCGTTTAGTCCAGCTCTCTCATTTTATAGGAGAATGAAAGCCAGAGATAAAAAATTATACAGCCATAAAAAGTCATGTGGCCAGTGTTACCTGGCTGCTGGCCATGGAATCACGTGCTGGACAGGTCTCTGGACTCCCATCTGGAGCTGTCTCTCCTGTGCTTTGCTGCCTAGAGCCCTCCATGCAGTACCAGGTGGGAATAAGGACAGCCATAAACTGGTTTCCTTTGATACTCACAGCAACCCCTCCAGGTAAGTGCAGTTCCTGTCCCATCTTGCAGGAGAGGAATCTGAAAGTTGGAGAGACCAAGTGAGTCGCTCAGGGTGGAGAGTGTGTGTGGTACAGGGGACCAGGGAGCAGGCTGCTCCGCCCAGACACGGTGCGGCCCGCCTTCTCCATTTGGAGGAGAGAAGTTGAATCTGGTCTTTTAAAATCCCTTTTTAACTTGAAATTCGCAAATCCAAAGTTCTTGGTGATTATTGAGTCTTGAAGAAATACCAGCTGTCTTAGTAGCAAACCCTTGTCTTAATGATCAGAGGCAAGAAAGGCGTTTTTGTAGAACAGCCTAGAAACCAGAGCGCCAAGGCCATAGGGATTCCTGAATGTTATTTCTGGCTGCCATGGAAACTGTAACGTTGGGCAGTGGATTTAATGGAGTCAAGTACAGCTGCTGAAGCCCAGGCTTTGCTCAAGCTGTGAGTGAAAAGGAAACAAATTGCTGCGTCAATAGACTCCCTCTTGGGTAATGTACTGTCCCAGTGTGTTTAGGAGCTGGACGGGGAGCCATGTTAAGTAAGGATGGAGGAAATGAAGCATTGCATCAAAGTGGAGGGAGGTTTCAGGGGAGTGGAGGAGGTTGGGCTCCGATTTCACAAAGCTTGGAGAGATGGGGCCTTCAATGAGCTTTCTGAAGAGAACCAAGCATGCTTAGTTTTGTATTTTCCTACAGCACATTTGGAACCCTCAGCGGGAATTCACCCTGGATGGATGAGGTGTCAAGCAGGCAGATGGGTTTGGGACTGAGGAGCCACCAGGCCTGTACAGGAAACTGAGCTCTATAGGTACTTTAACAAGAAGGGATTCAATACAGAGAATTAAGTGCTCACGTAATTGCTGGAAGGGCTGGAAGAGGGGGCCTGGGGGCCACTGCACAAGGACACATGGGTAGGATCAGGATGCTGCCCCCCACCACTGTAACTGGCATGTATGGTGCTGGTGAGCTGACCTTAGCACACATACCACGTGGCTGCTGCAGCTAACTATCTTCTATAACCTCGATCACCAGCAGAAACAGCAACCACCTCCTCGCTTCATCCTCTGTGAGCATTTCTAACCAGGTTTACCTCATTCTTCTCTAGAACCTAGCTGCAAGGGAGTCTGGGAAATGTGGTTTTTAATCTTTTAAATTTCTGCCGTATTGGAAGACTCATAGGAAGAGGTGGGAGTTCATGCTGAGTGCCACTTGACACCCAGTTATAATTTCCTTTGAAATTTGGGCTAACTAGGTAAAGGAGTAGGAGGGCTAGGAAGGCTGAGTTGATAGGACTTAATCACTGGTGTAAACTCTCTCTTCTGCCACCTGAAGTCTGTCAGGTAGACTCACTCTGGGGTGGGATAACAAAGGGTAGAAATTCAACCCCTGAGGACAAAGGCGTTTTCCTGAAATTAAATCTGGTGCCTTCTTTATTAGTTGTTGTTGTTTTTGTACTGGGGATCGAACTCAGGTCCTTGCACTTGTAGGGCAGATAGTGGAACCACTGAGCTAAATCCCCGGGCCTTCTTCATTAGCTTATATGGAGGGAGATACTGATTTACACCTGTGGCCAGACTGAAACTGGATGGAGGGGATCCAGGAGCTAGGGAGGTGCCAGGTTGGAGAGGCTGGCTTGGGGTTGGGCCAACTATGTAGGAGAGTGAAGTCTGGGTGAGTCAGGAGGCCCTAGAATGTGCCTGCAAGGAGGATGGGCACATTTACAACCCTTTTATGGCTCCCAATGCTCCTTAATGATGCCCAAATAATAACTATATGACGATGATGACGACTACTACCACTACTACTGCTAGCACTACTACTACTTATCCTTTTCTTCTTCTTTCCCTCCTCCTCCTCTTCTTTTTTTTGTACCAGGGATCAAACTCGGGACTTTCTGTTTGCAAGGCAGGCAGCGGAACCACTGAGCTAAATCCTCGGCCCCTTCCTTCTCTTCTTTTCTTTCCCCACCTCCTCCTCCACCTCCTCCTCCTCTTCTTCTTTCCTCTTTTTTCATTGGTTATATAGATTAACAGGTTTCACTTTGGCAAAGTTTTTTGGTTTTTGTTTTTTTGGGGCCAAGGATTTAGCTCAGTGGGTCCACGCCTGCCTTGCAAGCACAAGGTCTTGAGTTCAATCCCCGGTACCACAAAAAAAAGAAAGCAAAACATGTTTTTATTTTTGAGACAAGGTTTTATTATATAGTTCAGGCTGGCCTTGAACTCGCTAGGCAGCCCAAGCTGGCCTCGAACTTGTGGCAGTCTTCTTGCTTCTGCCTCCCAAGAGCTGGGATAACAGGTATGCACCACCACACCTGGCAACTTTGCCAGATGTGTATGTGCACACAGCATAGTTTGGCCATCCCCCATCACACCCTTCCTCAGCCCTCTCCCCTAGTTTCACATTTTTTTGGTTTCAATGAGTACATTTTGCTCATATCCATCTACCTATTATCCCTCTTACGGCTCTCCCCCCTTCTTCCCTTCCTCTTGTCGGATAATAGTATCCCTTCTACTTTTTTGTTTTCTTCTTTAGATTCCACAAATAAGGGAGAGTGTGCACTATTTGTCTTTTTGAGAGTGGCTTATTTCATTCAAGATGATGGTCTCCAGATCCATCCAATTTCCTCCAAATGATAGAATTTCATCCTCCCTTATAGCTGAATAATACTCCCTTGTGTATATATACCGCATTTTATTTATTCACTTAACTGTGATGGGTACCTAGGCTGGTTCCATATCTTGGCTATGCTGAATTGTGCTGCAATAAATAAGGATATGCAGTATTCCTGTAGTATGCTGACTATAATTGCTTCCATTTGTTTTTGTTTTTTTAGCAAAGAGTGATATAGCTGGATCAAATGGTAACTACTTTTAGTTTTTTGGGGATCCATACTGATTTCCATAGTGACTATACTAATTTACATTCCTACCAGCACTATAGATTTCCATTTTTTTTTCTTGCTGAGAGCTATTCTGACTGGGGTGAGCAGGATGTAAGTTTTGACTTACATTTCCCTAATGGCTAAAGAGATGGAACATTTTTCATATGCTTACTGGCCATTTGTACTTCTTTTGAGAAAAATCTGTTTGATTCATTTGCCTTTTTATTGATTGAGCTATTTGATTTTTTTGTTAAGTTTTTTGAGCCCTTTATGTATTCTAGATATTAATCCTTTGTCAGAGAGTAGTTGGTAAAGGTTTTCTTCCATTCATTAGGCTGTATCTTGTTTCCCTTACTATGCAGAATCTTAAAATTTGATGTAGTTCCATTTGTTGATTCATGCTCTTTCCTGTGCTATTGCAGTCCTTTTGTTTTGTTTTGTTTTTGTTTTTTGGTACTGGGGATTGAACTTGGGACCTTGCACTTGTGAGGCAGGCACCGGAACCACTGAGCTAAATTCCCAGCACTTGCAGTCCTTGTTAAGGAAGTCTTTGCTTGTGCCTATGGTTTCAAGTGTTTCCCCTCTGTTTTCTTCCAGCAGTTTCAAAGTTTCAGGTCTTTCCAGTACTGGGACTTGAACCCAAGGCACTGCATATGCTAGACAAGTGCTCTATCACTTAGCTACACCCCAGCCTCAAAGTTTCAGGTCTTATACCTAGGTCTTTGATCCATTTTGAATTGATTTTGTCCAGGGTTAGATGTAGTTTTAATCTTCTGCAAGGGGATATCCAGTTTTCTCAGCTCCATTTATTAAACAGGCTATTTTTTCTCCAATGTATATTTTTTGTTCCTTTGTCCAGAATCAGATGGCTGCAGTTGCATGGTTTTTTTTTTTTTCTGTGTTTTTTGTCCTATTCCTTGGGTCTACATGTCTGTTTTTGTGCCAGTACCATGCTGTTTTTGTTACTATCACTCTGAAGTATAAATCAGGTATTATGAGTCCTCCAGCCCTGCTATTTTTGCTTAGAGTTGCTTTGGCTGTTCTGGGTCTTTTGTATTTCCATATGAATTTTAGGATTTTTTTCTCATTCTGTGAAAAATGTCATTGGTATTATGATGAAGGTTGTATTGAATCTGTAGAGTGCTTTTGGCAATATGGACATTTTAACAATATTAATTGAAAATGGGAGGTCTTTCCATTTTCTGGTGTCTGTCAGTTTCTTTCATTAATGTTCTGAAGTCTTTCACCTCCTTGGTTAGATTGATCCCTGAGTATTTTATTTGAAGCTATTGTACATGGAATTGTTTTCCTGACTTCTTTCTCAAGTAGCTCATTACTGGTGTGTAGCAAAGCTGTTGATTTCCAATGTTGATTTTATGTCCTGTTACATTGCTGAATTTATTTATCATCTCTAAATGGTTTTTGGTAGTCTTTAGGTCTTCTAAATATAGGATCATATCACCTGTAAACAATGATGATTTGACTTCTTCCTTTTCTACTCATATCCCTTTATTTTTTTTTCCTTGGGTAAAGTTTCCATAACTATATTGACTTGTTCCTGAATCTTTTTTTTTTTTTTTCTCCCACGGTACTGGGGACTGAACCCAGGGATACACTACCACTTAGCTATATCCCTGACTGTTAAAAAATTTTTTTTTTTTAAATTTTGAGACAGGGTCTTGCTGAATTGTCCAGGCTAAACCTCAAACTTGCAATCCTTCTGCCTCAGCTTCCCAAGTAACTGGGATTACAGGTGTGTGCCACCATGCCTAGCTCCTGAATGGTGTCCAAACTCCTTATATTGGAGGCATGTGCAGCGCCCCCCCCCCCACAGCCCACCATCCCAATCTTGTTCTTTGGGATCCAGCCATCCCATACCAGCTGGGGCTACTTGTATGCTTCTGCTTTCTGCTGCCCTTCCCTGAAATACCACCACCTCCTTGCCTGCCCGGCACCTGCTCTTCCTGTTGTATTAGCACTGTAACATGTAGTCATCATTCTGTTCCGGAGTCAACACCGCCACCCCACACCCCACACCCAGGGTCGGTGCTCCCCTCCGAGCTCCAGCTGCTCACACCGTTTATGAATCTTGGGAATCCGTCCTCTAGCAGGCTGAGGCTGGCTCTTGGCCTGCATGCCCAGCCCCTGGCTTCTGTAAGATGTGGAGAGAGGCAGTTTTAGAAAGAAAAGATGGTGAGAGGTTTGATAGAGAATAGTAAACTTGCTCTGTAGGTATTCAGTAAGCTCCCTTTTTTTCTTTAAAAGGCTCTAAGCCCTTGGTGATCCCAGGCTCTTCCACACTTCTTACCCACGTGAGACAGCTGCTTGGGCTGCAGACCCGGAGGAAAGTGAGCGGTGCTCGGCGAGGCTCAGGCGAGTCACATGTCCACCTTGCAAGGTGACTCGGTGCCTTAGGAACGTTTGCTCTGGGCTGCGCTGGGGCAGCTTTCTCCCTGGCTTCCTTGTGGAGAGAATCGTCCAGGGTTCTGGAAACCACAGCTTCTGGACTCATGATGCCGCTTTCTCTCAGCTCAGGGAACAGCCGCCAGGGGAGACTGATGTGAAGTGGTGTGTTTTTCCTGATTTTTCTCCTCCCCGTTCTGCTGGCTCCCTGGTGCCCTCCTGAGGGCCTGCGAGGGCCACGTTTCTGAAGGAATTTCTGGCTGTCAGGAGGGCAACTAAAGTCCCTGTGGCCCTCATGTCTGCTTTAGGAAGCACCCTTGCTACCCATTCTCCAGAACCTTGGGAAAACAGCAACAGAAACAATCCGAGCCGTGGCCAAATGTATTTTGCATAGAAACTTGCTGTGTCCCTCTGTGGCAGAGAGAATCCGCCCAATGGGGTTTCCCACCACACACTTACCCTCTGCACATGCTCAGAAGCTCTGCCTTTGCCTGTGAACTTGGGTCCTGCTTCTAGGTGCTGGAAAGAACTTAATAAAGGTTGACAGCCAGGTGTGGTGTTGCTCATCTATCACCCTAGCACTCAAGGCTGAGGCAGGAAGATTGCCGTGTGAGTTTGAGCCCAGCCTGAGCTACATAGTGAGTTCAAGGCCAGCCTGGACTACATAGTGAGACCCTGTCTCAAAAAGCAAACAAACAATGAAGGCTGACATTCAGACCACAGCTGGGTGTTCTTAAGAGAAGTACGTGGTTCATGGCTCCTTGAATGTTGGCAGCCACTTTTTGGCATGGCTCACTGGGACAAAGGGTCCATAAGAGAAAACCCTTGAGCAGAGAAGAAAAGCACGTCTGGCAGAATGGGGAGACTGGCTACCACAACTTCCCTTTCCCGTGCCACCTTCTCTCTTTCTTTCCAGTTGGGCATTCCTGCTAGGCTGTGAGGGGGTGACCATGGAGACACCTGTGTTGTGACTGTCACCCTCAGCAGTTGGCCAGGAGTAGCGCGTCGCTGTGTCTGTGTGGGGTACATGCCCCGCGCTCAGGACAATCTCTGGTAGCCGCTTTTTGGGAGCCAGGGTTGGGCGTCCTGGTGACGCATGCACCATGTGAACTGCTTGGTTACTCCGCCCACCCTGCCTGCCATGCCCTGCCACCCCTTTGTACTTGTCTCTATGGCCTCCATGTGCTCCTGCGCCCAGCACCAGGAGTGGGATGTTGCCCATGGTGCCTTCAGTTAGACACCAGCCATCAGGGAAATCAAGGTGAATGAGGCACCGTTGGGACGCAGAGCGCCATCTGCAGGCCAGTGGGCACCACGGGCATTTAGGGTGACGTCACTGCGGTTGGGTTTGTGACTGTGCTTGCCCTGGCTGTCACCCTGTAAGGAGAAGGCAGTTTTGGACTCCAGGCAGTGTAGCAGGTCAAAGAGGCCCAGCGATGCCACCCAGGGTACTGGCCTGGGGCAGAGGGCAAGTGGGGACATTTGTATGATCAGGAGCATGTCTGGAGTTCTGCTCTATCCTCTGGGTCTTGTTCTGGTCTCCAGTGCCAGTTCGTGCACTACCTGGTAATGGGAGGGTAAGGGACTCTTCTCTGGGACGGTTTCCCATTGAGAGGAAAGTCTGCACCAGGTCACTTGCCATGAAGCAGAGGCTAAAATATACAGGTGTGGCAGTTGGAGGGACTTGGGCTCTCCTTTTGCACCATCTCTCATGAGTGCCAGGAACATGCATGTCCCAGCCTCCTCATCTACATGTGGGAGGTAATAATGGTGCCCACCTTCTTTATTGTCTGACCCTAACTAGAATCCGTGACGGAATGTTTGCATTAGGAAACACAAGAGAATCCAGGATTTGGGCCACCGTATTTCCAAGGCTTCTCCTGGTTGTGGGGACACAGGCGCAGGGTGCCCTGCCTTCATCTTCTCTTCTCAGCCCTTGGCAGGTGATCTGTCAGGCTCACCTGTCCTTGTGGACAAAGCTCTCAGGTTTGTTGAGCCTAACAAGCACCTGGAGCAATTACCAGTGCAGATTCCTGGGCCTCACCCCGAGGGAGGCTGATTCTTTGGGCCTGGAGAGCTGAATAGGATCCAGTATTTTAAAGTATGCTAGGTATAATGGTTTATATATAGGTGTCTCCCTAAAGCCTCATGCAGTCATAGGGACGCTTTTGGGGGTGACTGGATAGCAGGGGTGCTGTACTCATCAGTGGATTAGCCCACCCACGAGTGTGTAACTGAACGGGCTGTTAGGAGGAGGGGTCTGGTTGGAGGAGGGGGTCGTTGGGCCTGTGGCTAGGAGGAGTGTACCTCCCTTCCTGGCTCCTCCCTAACACTCTTCTTCCTGCCCACCATGCCTTGAGCAGCTCTTTTCTGTTCTGTCCCTCTGCCATGTGGTCCTGACTTAGAGCCAGCCCACCATGGACTGAGACGTGAGCCAAAACAAACCTCTCTTCCTCTAAATTGTGGGTGTTGGATATTTTGTCCTAGCAACAAGGGAAGTGACTAAGACACCAGTGTTTCTGATGCCTCTCACTGTTGAGGAGCCTTGTCTTTACTGTGCCTTCAGTGAGCGACTTTCCCAGCCCGCCCCAGCTTGGGGGGCTGGCTGCAGCCCTCTCTCCCGGCCTTCCCGCCGAGGGGCATAAGCAGAGACCCAGATGGGCATCTAAGTGCTGGCTCCACGCTGGGTACGAGGGATTCACAAAACATACTGTGTATGGCTGGTAGCTCCGTGCATGACATATTGGGGAAAGTGCTGAGACAGAAGTAAATAGGGGGTGCAGGGGCGCAGAGGGATGTCATTTAGGTCTGTGAAGGTCAATTAGGAAAGGTGCTCCAGGAGGTGCCCACAGGGCAGTGAGCTAGGCTGAAGGGGCAGCCGAGGGGATCCCTGGCAGAGGGTGGAGGGCAGCGGGGCATTGTGGGGTACAGTGGAGGGCAGAGAGTCCTGATTTCATCCTCCTGTGAACATCAGTGGCCTTAGGAGATGCTGGCTTTGATGAGACAGCTCCCCGAGGCTTATTTTTCCTGGGAATTTTATAGCTGCCAGATCCAGCTGTTGTGACTTAGATAAATGATAGCCACGAAGATACTCGTTAACAGGAAAGTTGAGATAAAAAGAGGGAGATTCAGGTCTGTTTTGTTCGAAGAGTCCCTCTCTCCTGGGACAGGAGGCCACTGATGAGATGGTTGGTGCACGGAGTGGACAGTGTCAGCCGGTTGCCAGCGGGTTCCTTCCCACAAGCCCTCCAGTTTGTAGGTGGGGGAGCCTTGGGACGATGTGTTGACAGGAACCCTGTGGCTGAACTTCACTTTTAAAGCCAGGGTGGATTGGGGTGTCTGCCCCAGTGCTGGGGCTAGGAGAAGGAGAGAGAGGTACAGACTTGGATTCGTCAACCTGGCTCTTGGTTTGATCTTATGACCAGCTGTCAATCCAGCTGTCTCCCTTCCCAAAGTTTGTGCAGTTGATTTTTGAGCCCAACATGCAGTGCTTGCCATTTTTACCAATTAGATTGCATATTGTTAGTTTTGGCCCATTACCCCAGCTCTCAAAGATAGCTTCTGGTCCTGATTCTGTTACTCACTTCATTAATGATTCCTCATAGAGGAACCACAAGCCCCCCCACCCCCGCCCCTGCAGAATTTGGAAAAATGTTTGGAAAGTGTTACCAAGTAGGAAACGATTTGCTGATGAATCCAAGATATGTCCTAGGCCCATTAAGTAGTCCAGGGTGCCTCCCTAGTAAATGTAGTCAAGTTTTTGGGGTATTCTCTGGTGGTTCTTTTGGAAGATGTGGATGGAGCATGACTGATTCAGAGAAAGCCATAGCTCACCCATTCTTTCACAGCCTCTGGCGTGATGTAATGCAGCAGCTGGCCACTGACTAATGAGGGAATTGGAGAGGGAAGAATTGATTCTGGGCTTCCCAGACCTGGCCAGTGTCCCTGGCACCCCAACCGAGGGCCCTAAATACTGAGGAATTGCAGGTTAGGCAGCACTGGAACAAAGATGGTCCAAATCACCTCCGAACTATCCTTGAGATAATCTGTGGGCCCTGACAGCTGGTCACAATGTGGAGGCATATCGGGGACAGAACCAGATGGGGGCTGCAGCGGCCGCATCTCAGGCATCTATGGGCATGCACTCATAGCATGATGGTGGGTGGGGTCGCAGGCTGTGTCACACGGTGGTCTTCATACCCAGCCATGCTCTCCATCTGCGTCGAGCCCCTGGGTCGGTGCACAGCAGTCACTGCTCATAGGATGCAGGCTCCCTGTGTTTGGATGAGCTTGTTTTATAGTTTTGTGGTGGGGCATCCATACACATAGGGCATTTTACAGTTTGAGGAGGTCTTTATTTCTTTTGCTCCGTCCCCATGACCCATAGTAGTCCTCTGCCATAAATGTGGCCTTCTCTGGAAACTCACATGCAGACTGTTGGTGTGGTCAGTCTTGTCTGCCTGCCCTTTTTATTTCTCACTGAAAAGTAGGAAGTTAGCTCTTAATAATGTAAGGGCTCATAAGACTGTCACATAAGTAGGATTAGCTAATTTACCTTTATTCGGTTTCTCAGAAATTAGTAAAATTGAATTCTTCTGACTTTGTTGTTAAGCACCAGACTCTGAACAAAGCTGGCAAAATGGTTCCATCTCATGTGCCAACTCTGACAGACTGTGTGTAGGTACCTGGAGTCTGGTGTCAAAAGGCTGAGTGGGAGAGGCTGGAATCGATTAATAATGTCTGCTGGGGCAACAAAAAACAAGAGACGGTATTGCTAACTTTGTCTGAAAACTTAAGTACCTGTTCCAAGAGCTATTCAATCTCTCATCATTGTCGTCGTCATCATCATCATCATCATCATCATCATCATCATCATCATCATCATCAAGGCTTTGATTTTTTTTCCTCCATTGTTCTTTTGAAACTCTGGTGAGTTAGTTTTCTTCTCAGTCCCTTTATGAAATTTTGCTCATGGTCTTAATCATGTAGTGTTTCTCGTTGCTTTTAGGTAATTAGAAAATCCTCTGGTTATTCTTAGTTACCAGGACAGTTGCAGCTCTTGGTTCGCATATTATCCTTGTCATAATTCCCATGACTTCAGTATCCACATGAATCATCCTTCAATAGCTCTGACATTCATTTCTCCACCTGATCCCAACCATTACTTCTCTTATCTTAGCCCTATGATTACAGTAATTGCAGTCCTTCTGTCGTCTCAGTTTAAACCTCCTCTCTTCCCAGTTCACCCTTCCTACATTTCAGCTCCAACAATTCTGTGATCTTATCTGGAATTTCAGACTATCCATCCCGTGTTTCACTGTCCTTCACCCCCTCAGTACCTCTGTGCCCTACTTCTCCAGCTTTAATATCATAGAAAAGCAAGGTTGTCACCTTGTCAACTACCTTTGCCCCTCTCCTGATTCATCATGATCACCATCTTCAAGTAGACCTTCAATACTGGTTGGAACCATTCTCTGGTTCTTAATCCACTCACTCTTCCACTGTCCCAGGAACTGTTATGGTGCATCATTAAATTTCTCATGGTTCTCTTGGTGAATGCCCACAAACCATCTGCTTGTGTTGCTGGGAATTGATATGAAGCTTTACATTTTCTGAGATCCATTCCTCTGGGGATTTTCCTCTTGTCCAGACTGTTTCCCCACAGCTCCTCATCTGTCTTTCCATCACACCTGTCCCATCACTCCATCTCCCCCAGAGCTGGCACCTACTGAATTCTCAGTGGGCGCTTGTCCAGTGCATGCAGATGTGAACAGCCAGTGACCAGCTTCCTGGGCTGCTGTGATGGTGGGAGACAAGCATCTGTTTTCATCATTTTACTAAATTCAAGAGAAATACAAGTAGGCACTTAGCGAGGTGAAAGCTCTTGGAGGGAAGCAGACGAGTTTGGGCCATAGCCTGAAGGTCCTGAGTCCAAGCCAGCAGTCCTGGTATATCTTGAGGAATAGAAAAGGTTTAAAAGGACAAAATCCTGTCACTGTATGAGCATAGCTTGATGGTTTAAAATGAGGGCTCTTAGCCCTTTGCAGTAGTAGAGTTATAAGAGATGGGTTTAGATCCAAGTGGGTTTAGATCCAAGCTCCTCTGCATCCTAGTCAGGAGGCCTTGAGCAAGTTCTCTAATCCTCTAGACTCACAGTCCTTATCTCTAAAGGGAACAGCACCCTCCTATTCCCTGTGGTGGATGTGAAGAGTGATAAAGCCAACACATGTAAAGCATTCCAAACAAGTTCTGGCACTTACTATGTGGCCAATAATATGATTGTCATGGCTTGTATCTGGATGTTCCCCAAAGCCTCATGCACTCATAGGTGGGGCTTTTGGGAATTGACTGGATCATGAGTGTGCAACACTGGATTAGTCCACTAGTTTAGCATAATTCTGGATTTATTGAAGAGGGAGGACACACTCTGGGTGGGGGGGGTACCAACCAATAGGCTTGTAGCCTGGATAGAATAAAAAAGGGCAGCAGAAGGAAGGCTGCTGCTTCTTGCCTGCCATACCATGAAGTGTTTCTCCTCTGTGATGCCACCTTGCCTCGGAGCCAGCTGACTATGAACTGAAACCTCTACAAACTGCAAGCTACAATAAACCTTTCCTCCATTAACCTGTGGGTATCGGGTATTTTGTCCCAGCAACTAGAAATATAACTAAGACAATGATCTATCAATTAGTACTCTATTGTCTTGGAGTCCCACAACAGCCTTGTGAGAAATTATTATCCCCATTTTATAGAGGAAGAGACTGCAGATCAAAGAGGTTACAGAGATGCTGAAGACCACTTGGGCAGAGAGTAGCAGAGGTGGGACTTGTACTGAGCTCACAGGACTACTGCTGTTTCACCGAGGATTTCAGAGCTCCCTGCGGATGAAATTGTTTTACCCTCATCATAAAGATTCGCATCCCATCTTACTCCAAGTGTGCTCTAACCTTCCCAGGAAGATGTTATGAAGTATTTGCTGTGCTATCACATGGCCACAATTGAATTTAGCCAGAGCAGGGGTGGCTGATCAGCAATAAGGCTACAGCCCTCCAATGAAAAGTGATTCTGATGTTGCATGCTGTCATCTCACTAGGTAGAAAAGTTGCTTTAAGTTGTCCTGACTCAGCTTCACCTTCTGGAAGGTAAGCCACCCTCCTTTGCTGAGTACATGGACTTTAGAGTTGAGCTGACAGAATTGCAAGTGCTGTTGACACGGTCCAGACCCTTGCCTCGTGGCTAGAGGGATGACATTTTATTATGTGGCTGCAAGCTGTCCAGACAAAGGAAGACCAAAGGAAGCCAAAGGAAGACCACTGTTGTCCTCCAGGCTGAGGAGACAGGGATGTCATTCATCAGAACCGATGGAGAGGAATGCACAGAAGGGAGCCCATTCTTAGGAAAAATCTCTCAGCAGACCCTTGGGGAGAAGCTACAAGGCTCCTCATGGGAAATATTTTGGAGTGATCCCAAGTACTAGCGAAGTCTGTGTGGTGGTGCTGACCATATTGAGAATTTACCAAGGGCACTTGCCATGAGATGCAGAAAAGGCACCACTGTATTTGACGTCCAACTGTAATGAGCCCTTAGGCCTCGCAGGGCAGTCACTTCTTTGAGCCTTAGTTTCTCCTTCCATAAAGTGAGTGCTTTGGACTCTGTTTGGAACCCCCAGTCCTGAGATTTTATTATTCAATGATTCCATGAACCAAAAGTTCAAAAGGGATTGTACTTTCTCATAAAATGGCAAAGATTTGAGTCCTAAAATCTATGCCTGCATTAGCATCTACTCGAGAACTTTTTGGCTCCATGGTTGTCATCATCTCCTTGAACTGACTGCTCTGACTCAGTCCCTTCCACCCGAAGCCCTTTCACTGTTTAATTATACAAATATTTGCTGAAGACTTACTTCAAGCCAATCACATGGCTTCAGAGGTGAATGAGACTAGTTTCTTGGCCTTGGGGAATTGACAGAGTGAGGCCATGACTTCCTAGGACTTCTGAATTCCAAAGATCCCTCTAGCTAGTGGTAGAGCTAATGCCTGGCATGCTTGAGGCCCTGGTTTCAGTCCCTAGTACTCAAAACAAACGAATAAACAAACCCCAAAACAGAACCCCGAAGATCTCTCTGTTTCCTAGATTAGTCATTCTCAGAGAGTGGCCCCTGGACCAGTATCATCAGCTGCACCCCAGCACATGTTAAAAAATGCATTTTTCCAGGTGCCTCCCCCAAGACCTACTGAATCAGAAGCTCAGGGTGGGGGGTGGCCTACAGATCTTAGCTTTTAGCAAGTACCCCGGGGAACTGGGATGCATGCTTAGGGTTGAAAACATCTGCACTAGCCCTTCCATGGACAAGCTGGACTATGGCTCTGAGCCCTCAGGGGATCTGAAGTTTTCTTAAAGAAAACTCAGTCACTTGGGCTGCTAGGACTTGATGATTTCAACTCCTGAGCCACAACCCACTTGGAGCCTCCAACAACATTTCAAAGCTTTGTGGTATTTTTATAAACGTCCAGACATTGTGGAAACTACCCATTTGTTTTGATGGGAACTGATCCAGATTCACACACAATTCCACATGGACCTTCCAGGCTTCCTTCTAAATTGATTGTGATGCTTAGTGAGAAGTGCTGATGCCATGACTAAAACCCGTAATAAAAATCCCACACCAGGGATAGCCCTCAGCTTCCAAAGATCTCCAGAGAAAGAGAGTTTTCAGGGGGCCAGGCCTCTGTGGACCATCCTCTCTTTGAAGGAGCCTTTAATTAATATCCTCCTCCATGGCAGAGTTGAAGCCCGGGCCATGCAGTCCTCAG
Organism: Heterocephalus glaber; assembly: GCF_000247695.1. Next base: position 5,091,993 of record NW_004624763.1, read on the forward strand.
CAAGTGGAGACTTTTGGGGCATGACCCAGCGGTAAGTTTGGACAGGAAGTATGGGCAGGTAAGGCTCCTGGGAGTGACCTCCTTCCTGGGACCTGTGCATCTGTCATCTGCCAGATGCTGGACCGTGGGTTTCTCCATGAAAATTAGAAACACGTGACCTCCGGGGTGGACTCAGGCCCAGGGCCCAGGAATTGCCTGCCTTTCCATTCCACGCCCCTCCCTGGGCACATTCCTGGGTGCAGAGCTGTAAGCTGTAGCCTTGGTACAGTGTGGACTGAGGGAGAACGGTAGGCAGGAGGGTGGACAGAGGACAGCTACCATATTGGCTCTTTTTGGGGGGGTGTGGTACTGGGGATTGAACCGAGGAGTGCCCTACCACTGAGCTACATCCCAACCCTTATTATTTTTTGACACCAGGCCTTGCTAAGTTGCCCAGACACTTTTGATCCTCCTGCCTCAGCCTTCCCCAGTACTGAGATTATAAACATGTACCACCACACCTGGCTTCATACTGGCTCTTTCCCTGCTCATTTCCTTACATTCTTGGAACTACCCAGAAAGTCATCTCTAAATATTTTTCTTTTTCTGAATTATGATTTTCAGACTCCCTGTGTCTCCATTTTCTCATCCAGCCAATGGGCGTGATCCTCCTGGCTATTTTCTCAATAGCTTATCCTGCAAAGGAAATGAGGCCACTGGGAGGGTGGGGCATTTATTTAGCTCAGTGGTGCCGCCGCCTGCCTTGTCAGCACAAGGTCCTGAGTTCGATCCCCAGTACCAAAAAGAAAAAAAAAAATGAGGCCATTGTGACGAAAGGACTCTGGAAAAAAGAATTTAAAACATCCCACAAATGTCAGATTTTATGTCGATCTTTCTGGGTCCTCAAAGCCAATTTGTTGGGTTGCCTGAGCATTCACCTTGGATTCACACTGTCCCCATGATGGCATGCAGGTTGGCTTCCAGCTGGGCTCCTGGTGTTTGGGGCACCTCCTCCTCTGCAGTGGGCAGCCCGGGCTCAGCGATGAGGTGCATGCATGCAGGCCAAGGAGTCATAGCCTGGCAAGCTGGCCTGGGCAGGATGAGCTCATGGGCCTTTCCTGTTTCCCATTTTTATGACTGGCTTCACTGTTTCGTTTTTGGCTGTCTCTTTCTTACAGCTGTGGTGATTGAGATTTAGGGTAGGCATTTGGGATCCCTTTCAAATCCTGATTTAGCTACAAAGTCTGGGAAGGGGGTGGGAAAGGGGAATAGGGAACCAGGCTCTACTGAAGGCAGCATGTTAGTCGACTTGCTGTTACTGTAAGGAAATACCTGTGGCCGGGTAACTCAACAAAGAATGTAGGTTTATTGTGGCTCATAATTCTGGGCCGAGGTCAAGGAGCCGCATCTGGCAATGGGCTTCTTATTGGCAGAGTTCCAAGGCAGCCAAGGGCTTCGCATGGCAAGAAACAGGGAGCATGTGAGTGGGCGGTTGTCCCTTCTGGTCGCTCTTCCTCTTCTTATAAAGTCACCAGTGTTTAATTCTAATCTCCTCCCAAGGTTGTACCTCTAAGCGCCAGAGTTGGGTTAAGTTTCCACCCTCTTAGTATCTCACCCTGGGAATTAAATTCCGATATATGACACTGGAGAACACACTCGACCATATCCAAACCATAGCAGGCTGCAGGCTGTAGCTCATAACCCCTGAGAAATCCCACCAGGAGGCCAGTCGTCTCCTCCTGTCCAGTATCACCCTCTCCTAGAAACTGAGAGGGATGAATTTTGTCTGTGGACCCCAAAGTGGCTTGGGTGCTGGCGGTATAGTGTGGTTGTCAAGGTGGCAAGGGAGAAGGTTTTCTAGTTTGACTGTGTCCTTTATTCAAATGTTTCTGCAGTGAGTCCTTTCTCTCCGTTTCCACTGCTGCCTCCCAGATTGGGATCTGAGTCACAGGAGCTCATGCATGTCGAGTGCGTGCTCTACCACTGAGCTACAGACCAGCCCTGACTTTGTCCTGTGACTTCCCTACAGGAGACACAAGATCCTTAACACAATGCTGAGATGCCTCGTCATCTGTGGCATCATGTTCAGATTTCTCAGTGTGAATTTAAGTCTTTTATAACTGGCTTCCACCTACCTTTCCAGCTAACTCCTGCCTTGACTCCTAGTGTTCCTTCTACTCCAGATACTACTCACCCACCCACCACCCACTCTGTCACCACCACCTCTGTTCCTTCTTGGGCTTTGCTTCAGGGATCTCTTCTTTCCAATCCAAATGCTCTGCATCCAGAAAGCAGCTCCTGTCTCATCTCTAACATCCCTGTTCTCTTAACAACTGTTGTCAGAACCAGTTTCGCCTTAGCTATTGTTTCATTGTTCCATTAGTTAACATCTTCCCAGGTTGGCTGTGACCCCATTGTAAGCTTTTATATTCTCTGCAGCACCCTGCCAAGCTTCTGTCCCATGCAGCAAATAATAAAATAAATGGAATCTTGATCATCTGTTTGGCCACCTAAAAACTGCATTGGTGACTTTCTTTCTTTTTTTGGTACTGAATATCAAACTCAGGACCTTGCACTTGTGGTGCTGCTGAGCTACATCCCCAGCCCACATTGATGACTTTCTTTGCTTTTCTTTTTTTAAAATTAATTTTATTGGTACATTTTAGGTATACAATATGACATTCATCATTGGAAATTTGCACCTTTACTTAATTTCTCTTGGTTCTTATTTTTCACCCTTCCCCTGCCCTCCCTTCAAGCCCTCCATCCCTCCCTATTTACAAAGACTTTGTTTCCATTTTTTCATTTTCTCATATTAATTCCATT
>NW_004624763.1:5110060-5141805 GCF_000247695.1 Heterocephalus glaber
AAAAAAAAAAAAAAAGGTAGACTAGATCTACCAGCATCGATCCAGTCTAAGACAGCTGATTCTTATTATTGAAGGTGATATTGTTTTATAGCATCACTGTGAATGCTGAAATAAGGAATCCTGACCTACTGATCCTAGGTGAAAGCGGGCTTAGGTTCCTGTGAACCTCTAGTCATATGACATTTTTGTCAACTGATCAGCCTGTCACTTTGCTTTATATGTGTTTCAATTTAAAGACAATTTATTCAATATAAATTCTTCATTAATATTGAACTCAGTAGCTAACAAAGATGTAACTTGTGCCAGAATGAAGCTTATTTTAACATATATTTTTCCCAAAAGGCACATCATCCCCTTTTTGGACCTAGGAACACTAGATAGCACTTCACCATTTCAAACTGCAAAGTCACCTATAAAAAGCACAAAAATGTAAAAAGCATGACACTAAATAGACCATGGAAAGGACACTTGTTTACAGTATGGAATGTGAAAGTTTAATCAAGAAAACAGGGTGGGGCCGGGGATTTAGCTCAGTGGTTCCGCCTCCTGCCTCACAAGTGCAAGGACCCGAGCTCAATCTCTGGTAATAAAAAAAAAAGAAAAAGAAAACAGGGTGTTTGACCTCAGCTGAGAACATGAACACCAGGTGACAAATTTTTCACCTCTCTGAGCATGTTCACGAAGGCCTATGACTGTGCTACCAGTACTGATTGAGGTTACAAAGAAATTTGAGTAGGCAAATTTGCAAACACTGAATCTGTGAATAGCAAGGATCAGCTATACGTGTCATCACATGTTTTGACATCTCTCACATTGGAGTGGGTTTTTGATTTCATGAAATGCAAAACAAGGATCAATATAGATAGAACCTGATTAATGTGCAGTGAAAATTCAAGCCCAAGATCAGTATATATGGGATGCACCTAAATACATCAAGTAAAACACCAGGATACTTTTCTTTCACTATAAAATGGTTAAGAGGTACCCAGCCTTCCCTGGAGACCCTTGGGTACTGTTCTAAGCATTTTACCATCTTGGCTACTTTAACCCTCACAAGGCCCTCATGGTGCTATTTGTATCCCCGTTTTATATAAAGAGTTTCAAAAATGGCTCAGGGTGGCCGGGGATTTAGCTCAGTGGTTCTGCACCTGCCTGGCAAGTGCAAGGTCCTGAGTTCGATCCCTGGTACAAAAAAAAAGGCTCAGGGTTACAAACAAGATGTATATTTCACTCGGTAGTAAAAATGATGATTGGATTCAATAAGCAAACCTTCCTAATGTTATTTGTATTTGTTATTTGTGGGAGCTAAAACAGCCATAAACTCAGAACAATACTTTCTAAATTGTACTACTATGAAATAAAACAGTTTTATCCCCCTATCTCATTTACTGCCCACCATACTTCTTACTTAGATTTAAGCCACATATACGGATAAATTTCATCTGTAGCTGAGTTTTTCTAAGGCTAAATGAATGGGATTGTTTCTTAGCTTTTGAGTGTTTCTTTTATTTTAGCTTCATACAATTATTTTCTTCAGGGCCGGGGATTTAGCTCAGTGGTTTCGCCACCTGCTGCGCAACCACAAGGACCCGAGTTCGATCTCCGGTACCAAAAAAAACCAAACAAAAAACCAATTATTTTCTGCATGTAGGTATCTTTTCTGTTTATGAGAACTCTTGCATAACTTGTTCTGTGTGCACTGATGCTTGTTAATTTTAAATGTTCTCAACTCGCATTATGTTGAAGGAAGTCATAAATTAAGATGTGGAAACAAGAGAATCTTGTGGGCTCCAGACAGACTTATGCAACAGTCTGCATCTGAAAGCTGAAGTACTGTACTTCAGAAACAAAATACAGAAATATTCTAAATTGAGCCATAAAAAGTATGACAGTATGAAACATGTGAATGCATTGTTACTCCAAAAAATTTTTGTAACTTTTTTTTTATACTTTTACATGTTCAAAAAAATCCATTATTTTAAAATTTATGATCCTAGGAAACTATTGGTTCTTCAGCACACCCTCATTTAATTGATAGCACTTCCTCCCACCCCACTGCTGCCTACTGAACATCTACACATCAACCAAAGCATCTTCTGATCTTCCTGCCTCCAAGTGTTATTATTAAATTGAATTGGAAATTTCTGTTTGTGTAGGTTAAAAACAACCAGATATCAGCAATTTCATATATGGTAGTTCAGCATAACAACCTCCTTCCCCTTTGAGACAGGGTCTCACTACTGTTATGAATATAGTCCAGGCTAGCCACAAACTTGCATGGATCCTCCTGCCTCAGCCTCCTCAGTGCTGGAATGACAGGCATGTGCCTGTGTGCCCAGCAACGTCATCTCCCTTTGACCCTGCACTACATGGCCCTTTGTATGTTGCTGATGCCATTTATCTGATACTCTCTTGTCTACATTAGACTGTAAACCCCCTTAAGGGTAGGGACTACAGCTTGTTTGCAGTGTAGGCTCTGAATCCATGCTTGCTGGCAGGAAGGAGGTTCAGGAAGGCATCATGGCCCCCTTAACTTCCTGTGTCTTCCCTTTCAGCCGTCTACATGTGCAGCATCCTGGAGCACAACTGTGCCCACTTCTGCATCAACACGCCCGGCTCGTATGTCTGCAGGTGCAAACAAGGGTACATTCTCAACGTGGATCAGAAGACCTGCAGAAGTAAGCTTGCTTTGCTAACGCACTGTGCTGTCTTCGCTGGGCTCATTTTACTCATCTGAGGTTCCTCATCCAACCCACTCACCACCTCCCCAAGGACAGAAACAAGGTTTTATGTTGACCCCACCCCCACTCAGCCATCACTGGGCTTTGGTCAGAGCCTGGCACGTTGTCAGCTGTAAAGCAGAGGGTGGCAGATCGTTGGAAACAGCTCCTTTTCAAGTGAGCTGGAGCCCTCCCCTCTCAGCCTCTCCCAGGGGAGCCACTGAAGAGCCTTTTCATCCACTGTCTGTATTAACTGCACCTGGAGGAACTATTTTCCTGTTTTATTTTCTCTAAAGCTTGGGCTTGGGAGGAGTTATTAACCTTAGCTGGAATGGTTTTGCAGGTTCTGTTGTAGGGTTGTGTAGGGATCTGTTTGTTTTGGTGAGGACACTTTATTGGTCTCCTAAATTTAAAAAAATGGGGGGAATAGATATAAAGAGTTAGAATTCACATTCTCCTTTTTTGGCCAAGCCCCAAGGAGTAGCCAATATACTGATGTTTGAGCTAGCAGATATCAGGGGTATTTTCCCTCTTGAAGGACGGAATCACCCCCATTTATCGAGTAGGTACCCTTACTTCTTAAGTTGTGAGTGTAGCCATTGTCCCCATGAGCAGACAGCCAGGCTACCAAGCAAGGCCTCAGGAAGCCAAGCCCCATGGAGCACACGAACTCAGCTCATCTGACATGTAGCTTATGCAATGCATAATTGTTATTATACCACACGGCAAGCAATTAAACATTAATGGGAAACAGTTTGTACAAATGGCTGTAATTAATGTTGTATTTATAGAGGCAAACCACATTTTCCATTTTTCTTCTCACTTTTAGGATTGAGTGTTTGGCTGGAGGTCCCTTGCTCCCCAAGATTAGGGAACATCTGCTTGCCTCCTTCCGGTTCTGGGGCTCTGGAGCCCTCCGGACTCTGAGGCCTGGGCACTCTGTGCTCTCTGGTCCCTCTCAGATCGCACGACCATGTTCAGCGCAGCTGATATCCATCACCCTTGTCTCCTACTCGAAGTTCTGATGCTTCTTCAGTGTCCACCATAAAAATCACTCCCCGAAAATACTCCTGGGTTTAATAGAACTTATTGAAGAACTGGGAGGCCTTGGAAAGGCCATCTCAATTCATCTTACACACTGCTCAGCAAGCAACCTGAGTTCCTTAGCCATCCCTGTCCTCTTCGGGGATGCTCAGCACCCCACCATCTTGCCCACTCCTCCTGCCCTTCCCTTCTTACCAGCACAAGGAATTCCTCTCCTTGTCCCATCTCCAGTGCTTGGCTGGGAGCTGGGTGGCTGCCAATGTCTATTTTCCATGCTCCGGCTTAGCCAAGCCAGAGGAATTCCCACACCAACTGAAAACAGAAAAAGCTGTCCCTCTGAATTCAGTAGCAGCCCTGCCTGGGTCCCATGCAGGCCCTAATGTCCCTGGACATAGACGACCTTGAAGCCTGGTCTTTAGACACAGGCTTAGGGGAGAGCAGTAGGCCCAGGTGGAGGAGGGGCCGATTTCAGGACATTGGCTCTCAAACTCCAGAACCAGAAACCAGCTGGGAAGTGACTGCTAGGCTCACCTCAGAGATTCTGGGTCAACTGGTGTGGAATTTCGAAGAGCTTCTGACCCACATGGCCACACTCTGAGGTCAGTAGTCTCAGGCGGTGAGGGGGCAAGGGGAAGGCCTGGCCTGCGGGAGGACAGGAGCTGGAACAGGGCATCCCATCCGGCCAGCCCACCAGCCAGCCTGTACCAGCTAAGCTCCCTTTCTCTTCAGCAGCAGACTTAGCTTAATATATGCACAGTTCCCTCTCTGTCAGGAAAAGATCATATTAATCACTCTTCTTCGTTCCCGAAGTTGGAGTGCCTGAGGTCTTGTGGGAAGAACAGGACCTTGGTGTTCCCTGGTTGCCACGTGGATCCTGACTTTATCATCTACCAGATGTGGCTGTCTTACCCTGAGCTGGTTACTGGAACTCCTTGACTCAGTTTCCTCACCCGTATAATGAGACAGGCAGTAACAGATACTACTTACCTCAAGGTCCCTGTCAGCCCGTGTAAGCAGCACTGCTTACGTTTTGCAGCTTCTGTTCTTGCCTGGGGGTGAATTAAGTAAACAAGCCAGGTCATCAAAGCCACCAGTGCCTGCAGCCACAGGTCAGGCTGACAGACCTAACCATAACCACTTCTCCTCAGTTTACTGTGTGCCAGGAGCTCCCCTGGTGCTTTGCATCTGTTGTCTCATTTCATTCTCAAAATGAGCCTTTAAAGTAGTGTCATCACCCTCGGTGTACACATAGGGAAAATAAGGAACAAAAATTTACCCAAGGTCACATGGCTAGCAATGTGCCCCAACCAGCATCCAAATCCTGTCCTGTCCTACTTGTTAGCCACTGTTTGATACCATCCCATGATCCTCGAGGGCCCCTAGATGGCAGCAGGGCAGGCCCGCAACTAGGGACCTTCTCCAAGCCTAGGACAGACGGGCCCACAGCCCACAGATACTGAAGAGATCAGAGCTAATTTACCAGGACCCACATGCAACTGGTTGTTGGTTCCCCAAGTCCACTGCCAACAGCTGTTCTTGCACAAAATGATTGTGTGAGGGAGGCCCCTTGGGCAGCTGCCTTCAAACACATGCACACTTCACGTATGTGCCACATGTATCTCCACCACTTTCTATTCGATTGTGCCCGTGTGGAGATCGGAGGCAGACACAGGTGATTCACAGATTCTTTGAGTGGTAATGGGCATTGTCTCAGACGTCTAACTCCCCCTCCTTCAGGACCCTAGAATTCTGTCCCTTATGCGTGTTCTAGATGGGCGATAGCTCTTAAGAACCAGCTCATTGCAAAGGACCTGGATCCTTTATCCAGTTGGCCTGGATGAATGGGTAAGCTAAAATCCTACTCTGCAGTTTTCCCCTTTGATCCTGTTTCTGCCATCTGAAGCCATATGTCATGAAAGTTATTTCCTAATCCAAATAAAAAGAGAAAGTCTTTCAGTTATTGAAAAATGTTGTTCCACCCACTCCACTTATCCTCATTAATCTTGTCGTTCTCAAGGGAAGTATAAACTCATCCTTAGATGCCCTGGTTTTGGGTCTCTTCCTTGTCCAGGTAACCCTCTTTTGGGTGGCCTTCTGTTTAAAAGAAAATGCATTCAAAAATCATACTTTCTCTGCAGGTGCAAGGACCCAAGTTCAATCCCTGGAACCAAAAAAAAAAAAAAAAAGAATCATACTTTCCAAGAGCAGGGCTTTAGATCAAGGGCATTGAAGAGTCTTACCTTCTGAGGTCTGCTCATATGGGCAATTTGGAATTACAGTACTGGGAGTCAACATTATGGATTCCTTCTGCTTTTCAAAAAATCTTTCCTAGGGCCAAGGATTTAGCTCAGTGGTGCTGCCACCTGTCTCAAAAGCGCAAGGCCCTGAGTTCAATCTCTGGTACAAAAAAAAAAAAATCTTTCCTATTCCAGTAGCATTATATGAGACATATACAAAAGCTCTAGTATAGTGCTAGAACAATAGAAGTTTACGTCCTTTTCCTCATTTAAAAAAAGATGGTGAAAAGAAAACTTCATGAAATGTGTCCCCCACCCTTTTTCAGTACTGAGGAATGAACCCAGGGCTTTAGCAATGAGCTACATCGCCAACTCTTTCTTCTTTATTTTTTGAGACAGGGTCTTGCTAAGTTGCCCAGGCTGGGCTCAAGTGCTGGGGTTACAGGTGTGTACTAATGCATGCAGCTGAAATGTTCCCCCTCTCCACATGCCTGCTTTTTCTTTATACGCCTTTTAAGCAAGGAATTTTCCCTCCTTTTTGGAACATTTAATTTATCTGGAAGCTATGTAAATGCAACATTTATAAAAGTTCATTTGGCAGAAAATGTAAACTTTCTTATACAGATTTCTCAATTCTCTTTTTTCTGTCTCAATAACCATACCAAATGGATTTTACTGCTCTTGTGCTTTGGAAATATTCCTGGAAGTGTTTTTTCCAAGCTATATAAGTGATTTAATAGCTTTTATGTTAATTTAAAGGAGCATGAGCCAGAAAAACAGTTGCATTATAGAGATAGGAAGAAAAACTATAACCAATAACCTTCATGAATTTAGACACAAAAATTCTTAACAAAAATTTTAGCAAGTAGAATCAAATACTGTTTATAAAAAGAACAATATATTAAGACCAAAAATGGTTTATCTCATGAATTAAAGGTTGACTTAACATTCAAAAATTAAAATTCACCATATTAACAAGGTAAAAAAAACCCATCTCAATAGATGCAAAAAAAGGTAATAGACAATATCTAAATCATTCATGATAAAACTCTCAGCAAAGTAGGAATAAAAAGGAAATGCCTCAACCCAATAAACAGCATCTACAGAAAAATCTACAGTTAACATACTCAAAGGTGAATGATAATGAAAGGATTTAGAAGTCATAAAGGTTAGAAAGGAAATTGTCTTTATTAGATTATATGATTGCCTATGTAAAAAAGCTAAAGGAATTTTCAAAAATCTACTAAAATTGATAAATAAATTTAGCAAGGTTGCAAGATAAAAAGTCAATATACAAAATTGTTTTATTATATTTCTGTATACTGTTAATGAAAAGAAAAAATTGTTGTTGTTGTTTTTTTAGTACCGGGGATCTAACTTGGGACCTTGCACTTGCAAGGCAGGCGGTGGAACCAAATCACTGGGCCCAAAAATTGTTATTTTAAAATACCATTTACAATAGCATAAAATATGAAAAGTAAAAAGATTTCTGAGATAAATTAAAGAAGACCTAAATAAATGGAGGATACACTGTATTATGGACTTTAAAGAAATTAACAACTGGATGGCTGTTTATCAGCAGGGGATAAATATCACACCGTGACACATAGGCGCAACTTAAAGCTCCTCACCAGTGGGAGAATGAACTGCTGACACAGGCAGCAGCCTGGACACAACTCAGAGTAACTGCTGAATGAAAAAAACTAGACAGAAAGGAATACCTGCTTATAATTCTGTTCATATAAAATTTTAGAAAAATGGCACCTACACCAAAATGCCAGTGAGTAGATTCACCGGTATCTGGGGCTCCAGAGAGGGCAGAGGAGGGCTCATTACAGAGCTGCACGGGGACCTTGGGCCGATGGCTGTGTTCCTCATTTTGATTGTGGAGATAATACATTCATATGTCCAGTTTGTCAAACTACACACTTTAAATATGTGCTGTTTATTGGATGCCGATTACACCTCAATAAAGCTGGCATGGAATGCAGCTGGACTGCTGGACTGGAATAGCTTGTTCAGGGCATCAGTGGGGAAGGAACAGAGCTGGGACAAATGATGGCGTGATTGAATTTTCAAGCTGGGTTTCAGCAGTCTTTTGGTCGGGGGGAACTGGACACCGGTGTCCTGTGCACAGCCACAGTTTACTGCATTGGGGCTGGAGATATGTGTGCCCTGGATTAGAAGGAGGAGGCAGAGTGGGCCCCAGATGTTAGTATTCGTTTCTTTATTCTTATGAATTCTCCTCCGTGGGCCAGGGACTCTGTTGGGACATTTCCCAACATTTGAGACCTAAGAAACACATTTTCCTTCAGTGAAGAAACCCGGATTTGAGGCCACACTGCTGAATCCGAGGAGGCCACACACAGGCAGAAGATTAGAGGTCACGGAAAAGCCTGACCTGAGTGTGCTTGGTGGTGGTCATTGACCCTGAGCTGGAGGCGTGGAAAGTGAAGGTCAAGGTCTGAGCGCTGGGGCAGCGCCCTCACAGAGAGTTGAGCGAGGGTGGAAGAGTGAATGAGGTGCAGGCACGCAAGCACAGAGCAGCTGCCTCGCTGCAGAGGCTGCAGAAGCAATGACCCTGAGGCCCCCGGGGCGCGTGCGCAGATGGCTCTCTGAGCCGCGCCTTCCTCCGGACCCTCCCCTTAGAGGCTGCTCACCCTTGGAGGGGACAGAGTGTAAGAGAAGGAATCTGGGGTGAGCCCCTTGGGAGAACAGAACTGACCAAATATGAGTGGAGAGATGCCAGTTATGAAAAAACAGACCCACGGGGGGATGTGAGCTTGAACCTTATACAGCTTCTCTTCTGCTTTGGTATTTTTCACCTGGACAAGTGGCTCCAAAAATGTGTCAGCTTTGCAGGGAATTTGTCAGAAATGCAAGTTCCCAGCTGGGCGTAGTGGTGCACACCTGTTATCCCGGTACTCTGGAAGGCTGGGCCAGGAGGATCACAATTACAGTACAGCCCAGTCTGGGTAATTTAGCAGGACCTTGTCTAGAAAAGAAGGGGCGGGGAGGGGGCGGAGAGAATGCATGCTCCAGTGCCTGTGCTACACCTGCTGAATCTTAACCTAGGGGCAAGGCCAAGTAACCTGCATTTTCACAGCCCCGGATGCTGTGTCCACTCTGGTTTAAAGAGCATTGAACTAGGTTTGAAACCAGCTCTCTTCTTGGGCTGGCCCTTCACGAGGGGCTTGTATTAAGAACATAATGAGGGGGCCAGGGATTTAGCTCAGTGGTTCTGCCGCCTGCCTCGAAAGTGTGAGGACCCGAGTTCGATCCCTGATACCAAAAAAAAAAAAAAAAAGAACATAATGAGGTAGGGCGGGGATTTAGCTCAGTGAAACCACACCTACCTTGCTAAGCATAAGGTCCTAAGTTTGATCCCCAGTACCGCAAACAAAACAAAACAAAAATGAGGTGACAGCCTTGGTAACAGAAAAGCACTCAATATTTATTATTTTGAAAAAATCTCATTCAGTCAGACCTATTTATATCTCAAGGCCTTGTTTTGGGGATTCCCTCCTGCTTCCTCCTTTTCCCTTCTCCAGAAAAAAACAAATGGAGTAGGACAATTGCTTGAGAAAGAATGAAACACAGAGAAGTGAGCTGGTCCAGCTGGCATTTGCCTGAGGACAGGTTTGTTTTTTCTGTGACACTGGTTTTTGTTTCTTTTCAGCCGAGAAGCATAGAATGGATGACTCACATTTACTGTGAGTCTTTAAATCCTAACTGCAACTGTCAAAATAAGATTAGTGCCTTCCGACCCCATGAAAGGAAGGAGATGGCCCCCCCAAATACTGGCCTGGGATTTGTGTGTGTTTGTGGACTCCCAGCTCTTGAGTGAGTGGAGACCCCACCTGAGTGAAATTGCAGCCTTAATAACACTTCTCTCTTCTCTCTTGCTGTGATAAACAGTTGCTGGCTTCCACATCCTGGGTTAAATAACAGCAGGAGCTATAAAAAGAGTGTCTTGTTAAAGGTGTTCATCTGCTTTAACTCCAGAGGGGAGCCCCAGTGCCAGGGTCTGGAGATGACTAAGAGGAAAGGCATTGAGTCTGGGGCACATTCGAGCCTCCTGGGACACACCCAGGGGGATTGCAGAACAGATTTGGGGCTCTTAGCTAGCAAACCATTACTAAGTAATTTCACCTGGCAGAACTGAGCTGCTGCAGTCACCATCCCTCATAAAATTCTCTGGGAACTGAGAGAAAGAAGCAAGTCAATGAATACTGCTGACTGTCGTCTGTGTCTGTGTGCTAACGTTGCCCTCTGGCAAGGCGTAGCTTGAATTTGGCAGATCTTTTGTTATAAGCTTCAGAATTGTCAATTTAGCAAAACAAACTTAGCCAAAAATGCTTTTAAAAATTTTTTGAATCCAGCAGGGCATGGTGGTGCATGCCTGTAATCCCAGCACTTGGGAAGCTGATGCAGGAGGATCACGAGTTCGAGGCCAGCTTTGACTACAAAGAGGGACCCTGTCTCAATAAATAAATAAACTAAAAAAAAATAAAATCTCCACGTTTGCAGTTTTCAAAGGTATCCAGTAAAGTGAAACTCTATTAGAATTGTGATGTGGCCAAAATTTGGTTGAGGTTCACTTCTCCCTCATGTTTCAGTGAACCTTTCACCTCCATGATCTGCAGCCAAGGACCTTTGTCCCTCCCCAGGAGAAGGGGGCTAGCATATGTTCAGGGCCTACTGTCCCTGTGATGTTTTTCCACCTATATTATCTCACTTAACCCTGCAAAAAAGATACTGAAAATTGAATCTCATGAAAGTCCCTTAGATGAAGTCACAGAGTTCACTCAAGGGCCATGTCTAGCTCCAAAGGTGGTATTCTTTTCACTTGTCTGCCTCACTCTGCTCTTTTTGCTGTCCTCCAATGAAGACCCCTCACCCCTCTGTCCCCACCACCACCTCCTCAGGTCCTTGCAGTCATGAAGCTGCTTTTTGGTCACATTAGTTCAGATGTAAGCCTTTCTCTCAACCCTTCTGCCCGCCCTTTCCAGATTATAAGATACCCTGTACATTTTTCTGTATTGTCTTGTTTATTGTTGGTCCCTGTCAGTGGTGTGCTGGTGAATGTGCAACAACCAGCTCTCCAGGAATTAAAAGAAGCTCTGCTTGCAGGGTTTGTCCATTTCCATGGTATAAACACTCGCGCCCTGGCCATTCCACACTGCCTGCTTGGCTTTGTTGAGTGCAGAGTGGGTGAGAGGCGGGTCATCTGTTCTTGTGAATTGGTAAGAGCTGGCTCCAGCACACCAGAGATTATGGCTTATTTTTTTTGTTGTTTTTTGTGGGGTTTTTTGGTACCAGTGATCAAACTCAGGACCTTGCACTTGGGAGGCAGGCGTGGTGCCGCTGAGCTAAATCCCCAGCCCAATTATGGCTTATTGCATTCACTCATGTTTTCTCGGCACTTTGAAGAGATTCATGAATGAACAAATAGATTAATTAACTCAATCATGGACAAATATTCAATTGACCACATGCTGAGTACCACACTGGATATTTAGGCTAGAGTGCTAAGCAAGACAAATACTCATGAGAACATGACTGCCTTCATGTGGCAGGGGCACTAGACATGAAATAATCAGTTGCAAATTAGCATTAAATTATAATTGAGGTAAGCACTACATAAGGAAACTATGAAGAAGAACTTGGGCCTTTGTGATAGGCAAGAGTCCCCTGAGAAAGTATTCTTTAAGCTGAATCCTTAAAGGGTATGTAAGAGTTAGATAGGTGAAAAGAAGGCAAGGCAGGAGCATGAGTATTGTAGTTAGAAGAAATGACATGTGAAAAGGTCTTGGGGCAGAAGAAAGCTTGTTTTGGACAACAGGAAGCGTAGATGGAACAGAGAAAACAAGGAGGCATGAGATAAGACTGGAGAGGTGACAGGACGGATCATGCATCACTCTGACTGATACACTAGAAGTTTTGGGGGGTTTTTTTGTACCGGGGATCAAACTCAGGACCTTCCACTTATGAGGCAGGCAGCAGAACCACTGAGCTAAATCCCCAGCCCAACACTAGAAGTTTTCAACTTCATCCTAGAGCAGTAGGAAGGCATTACATGTTTTACTCTTGCTTCTGGGGAACCTTGGGCTGGGAGAGTTGCCAGAAGAAAAGCTCAGAGGTTGTATTATTCAGCATTCTTATTGGTGATACAAAATACCTAACACTTGCAACTTAAGGAGAGAGAGGTTTAATATGGCTCAGGGTTTCAGAGGGTCCAGTCCATGTTAATTTGCCTCCAAGGCAGAAACATCATGGCAGAAGAGTATGGTAGAACAAAACTGCTCAGTTCACTGTGGCCAGGAATCAGAGAACTGGAGAAGAGAGCCAGAGAGAAATGGACCAGGGACCAGTTATAGACCCCAAGGTCATGCCTCTAGGAGCTACCCAGACCCACCCACAAGTGTGCTTTACTGATCACCAAAGTTCTCAGGTCAATCAAGTTGACAATCCAGCTTCAATGTCACAGAAGTTACCATGGCAGTCTAGTCAAGAGATGATGACTCCAGGTTGGCAGGGAGATGAAGAGAAGCAGGCCAACAGGACCTGAGAACTGATTGGGTCTGAGGAGTACAGGAGAGGGGGAAAGCCTGTGACTTCCAAGTTTCTCTTGCCATCTTTCACCCCACAGCAAAAACTTAGGTACTCAAAATATTTATCTGTGCTAAAAGGAGAGTAAAGAATATTTCAGGCTCTTCACCAGTGGCCCCATTTCCACCTAGGAACATTCATTCATGAAGCAGTGCCCCAGGCTGGCCCGGAAGGAGGCTGTCTAGGCAAAACAACTGTGTCAGCTAAGCAGCTATTATGGACGTCCCTCGAGCAGCACCAAGACTAGGATTGATGGTCTCCGTGACTTAGTCCTTCCAGTACAAGGGACCATGAGTGAGTGCTGGAGGGCGCTGTGCCTGTAGTGCCCTAGGAGCCTTATGCCCAGTGAGCTTGGAGAGGTGACGTTTAACTGAAATCGAGAGCCATGCTGGGGTCACCTGGCAGAGGAGGTGGAAGGCTGTCCCAGGGTAACAGGAACTCTGAAGACAGTCTCTCCCATCCCCCCAGCTGGTTTTATCACCCTTCAGTGAAATCTTTCCAGGCTCTGAGAAAAAAGTGCTGTTTTTCAATAGCAGCAGGAATCGTCCAAAAAAAACATCTGTTCTTGTTTCAAATGGAAGCGGCCACTGCCAGGAAAACAGCAACGTTGTTTTGTCAGAGCCCAATCTGTATTTATTCTTTTGTCCTTATTTAATTAGATTAATCCCTCAATGGCTTCCCTTGGGTCGGTACAAGTCACTCTCAGCCATAAATCCCATCGTTCTAAAAACAGTATGAAAGGGCTGTCTGCCCAGAGCCAACTGGCCAGCGTGCTGGCCAGCTCTTCCCTCTGCTCGCACCCTGTGTGCATCTGTGGTTCTCTCAGCCGCTGGAGAGGGGACAGCGCTCACTCTGAGGTTTGTTTGGAAGAAGAGACTGAGCCTGGGGTCTCAGGTCATCCAGGGGAGACCAGCCTGTCTGGTGTAATGGGGTGCGACTTTTAAATGGTCTCCCACAGCTTCTCTGGAAAGCCAAGGCTGGGTGCTGCTGCTCCTGTGTGGGGGACCTTGCAGTTATTCCTCAGGCTCTACCCGGATGTCCCAACCTATCCAGAAAGGAAGGAGCATTTCCTTGCCTCTTGCTCTGCCTACTTCATAGGGGGAGGTTTTTTGCGGGGGGAAATGTTGCTTCAAGATCTTGGTTCATTCTAGTTGGTTTTATTTTTTGGTTTTGCTCCTGGGGATTAAACCAGGGCCTTTTATGCTGAGCTAAATCCCTAATCCTTTTTACAATTTTAAAATTTTGAGACAAGGTCTCACTAAGTCTCCCAGGCTAGGCTCAAGCTTGTGATCCTCCTGCCTCAGCCTCTCAGAGTGCTGGAAATACAGGCATGTGCCATGCATTCTACTTTCATAAGGAGTTTTTGGTTGGTTATTATGAGAGCCAACAGTTAGGAAAGAAGAAGAATCACCTGTGTTTCCCCCTTCTTGGTCACCAAGGTTAGGCAGGGCTGCTGACCCTGGAGTGAATATCCTATGGATAAATATTTCTTATATCTCTCGCCTAGGCTTGTAACTTCTGGTGGGTTTTATCATTCCTTCATTATTTCCTATAATTTTTGCACCAGATGGTTTCCATCTAAACCCACAAGAAACCAACATTGAAAATCCCAGTTGAAGTTCCCAAATGGAAATCTAGGATATAAGCCTGCTAGTAAGAAGCAAAGAAATTTGAGTCTACAATTTTTTCCATGTACTTTATTGATTTGAGAGTGAAAATACTCTTTTTAGGATTTTTACAGAATCTTTACTTGTAGAATCTTAAACCTAACTTTTTTTTTTTTTGTACCCAGCATCAAACTCAGGACCTTGTGCTTTTGAGGCAGGCGCTGGAACCACTGAGCTAAATCCCTGCCCCAAACCTAACATTTTTAAATGTGATGAGGTAGATTTTATTTTAAAAAATGATTTAAAGTATGTAATGGCACTGAACCAAATCAGCTTTTATGTTCTTATCAATTTGATATCTTTATCTAAAAGTACAGTAAACTGTGAAACTCAGAGATCTAGGGGGTCATATGCAATATAACCATTGGAGTAAAGAGGCCATCAAGCTTTCTAGCTAGCCAAGATTTTATCACACCTCTAGGAATGAAAGCTTTTAGCCAGAGATGATGCTCTTTAATCCTTTGCTCTGAGCTGGTTTTCTACAGTTGTAACAGTGAGATCTCGGTGTAGCCAGCTGCTGCATAGCACCGAACCATCCCCTTGCTGGGAAGCTGTCATCTTGTCTGTCCAGGAGAGACTGAGTCAGGGGTGCACCCTACCCACTTTGTCCTCTGATAGATTCTTACTTGTTGGCGGTCGATGCAGGCCTGTGTATGTGTGTGTGTGTTCCTACGTTGCATGTGAATTAATAGCCAGGGCTCAGCACTTTGTGCATGTATAATAAATACTTGACCAAAATAAGACTACGAGTAGCCATACATCCATTTTTCCCTTATTCTCTTACTTCTGCCTCCCCTGTTTTGGCTTCTCTGTTTTCCTCATTTGTTACTGGGATGAATGAACAGAGCATGAAGATTTTCAAAGATCTTCCTGTAGATAAATGGGATGAGGAAAGTTGATGGGAACTTGGCCGTTAGGGGCTGTTTGCAGACTTACCACGTTTTCAGTGGAGTAGGAAGTCCTTTCACTACACCCTCCTGCATGCGGCGACCCCATCCGCACAATGTCAGAGGCAGTGCCAAATCAGTTTGGTGCACATCACTGAGACTGTGGTTACGGAGCATGTTCAGTCCCCAGAGGACTGAAGCAGGGCTTGATATGAACAAGTCCAAGTAGCTTCTGAGCACCTTTCACTGACATAGGAAATCACAAATTGATAGTAATTAAAACTTAATGTATTTCATAGAGGTGAGAAATAATTCTAGCTTTAAAAACTATGTTTTTATAAAGAGAAACTCACCAAAATGTTAACAGTGGTTGCCTCTGGGTGGTAGGATGTCAGGGCATTTCCTTTGATTTGTTCTTGTTTTTGAGACAGTCTTGCTATATAGTTCAGCCTGGCCTTGAACTCACTATGTAACCCAGGGTGGCCTGGAACTTGCAGCAGTCCTCCTGCCTCAGCCTCTCAAGCGCTGGAATATAGGCGTGAGCCACCGTGCCCAGATTCCACTTGATGTGGTTTTATTTTCCAAGTTTTCTACTCTGATTAACTTTTAGTACTTGTAGTATTTTAGAAAGTTACTTTCAGCAAAGCTGTGGAGTTATTCGTCCAGTCACCCTGGGTTGGGGTACTTCTCCTCCATAGCTGTGTTCTCATGGTGCCCCTTTGCCTCAGTCCAGGACCTGTGTGCCGTGGAGGACCACGCCTGTGAGCAGCTCTGTGTGAATGTGCCCGGCTCCTTTGTCTGCCAGTGCTACAGTGGGTACTCGCTGGCCGAGGACGGGAAGAGGTGCGTGGGTGAGTATCCTCCTGCAGGCTTCTGGGGCAGAGAGCCAAGCTGGGAAGGCGGGAGGGGAGGCTCCACATGAACCTCCCACACATCCAGCTATTCTCCTCTGGGTTTCAAAAAAAACCACTCAGTTCCTTGGTCTCATTAAGCAGTGTTTGAATTCTAAAGATTTCATTTGTGGCTAAGGTCAGTATTTGTTCACTCAGATCCTCAGCAAAAGGCCTATTTATGATAATCTTATGTGAATAGAGTCATCTATTACTGTATTGCCTGAAAAGGACTGAGTGGATTTTGTTCACATTTTGGTGGCCTGACTTAAATACAGCCTGTGTGTTGAACATGAAATGCATTTGGCAGTGGGCAGGGGAGCTGGGTGGCACCTCAGAGACATTGCCACCTTCCTCCTGCCTATTGGACCTGCTGGTCAGCGAGAGGCGCAAGTGACCACCCCATGTGAGAGCCTATCAGTCTGCATCAAGACAGTGCAGTCGGAGAAAACTGTGGCCTCAGCCAAGCCCAAGCCCTCGGCGCAAGGGCAAGATGCTGTGAACTTGCAGGCGGCTGAGCTCCATCCCACTCGGGCGACTCCGCACTGAGCGGTCAGGCAAGAGGCAGCAGAGCTAGGGTGGTATCCAATGGTCAACACTGGCTCTTAGCTCTCCTCAGCACCTGCAGAACAGGCATCAGGACTGGAGCCTAGATTTTCTCACTGAATCCTGCATTTTCTCCTCCATACCCCATTGCTTTCTGGTGCCCTAGTATATTTTGCTTCCCACAGTGTTTACTTATTTATGTTTATAGCACATAGAATTTACTTGCTCTGGGCCAGGGATTTAGCTCACTGGTGCCGCCACCTGCCTCCAAAGCGCAAGGTCCTGAGTTGGATCCCCGGTACCAAAAACAAAATTTGCATATTCTAGCACACCTTGAATCATAGTGAGGGATGTGAAAGGAGAACAACACAACAAAAAGGTGTCAGCCAGCTATTTGTTAGTGAGCGATGACAGCTTTGTTTGGTTTTTCACACCGGTGAGGCTCATCAGAAGTGTGGAGAATCAATCTAAGAGTCTGGATTTTTTTTTTTATCTGAAAAGGAGACGCTGATGGGCTTATAACTGGGGGTGATTAATAGACGTTTAATGTAATCTTGTGGCAAACTATAGGAGGGGCTCCGGGAGGAGGATGGTGAAGGATGGGAAGGCCATGAACTTGAGCTTCAGACTCTGAGAGCGGTGGGGACAGATTTTAGAGGAGATAATGAATGATATGAAGCTCAAGTTCCTGGAGCCTCACTTAGCTTCTCCTTTCCCCTGTATTCTTGGTACCTTCCTTCCTCCTTCCCTGCCTCCCTCCCCGTTCCTCAGCCAGTGCCCAACCCCTGGCCCGTTCCACTCCCCCTCCTGATAATTACCGTCCTCTCCTGCCTGGCCTTCCAGTCCTTCACCGTCCTCCTCCCGGACTTATGACTGCCTCGATGAGAGTTCAGTTCCTGGCCGCTGCCTTGGAGCATTTCTGTACATTCCCATCTGTGGAACGCTGTGTTTGAGTGCCAAAGCCCCACCTCCCTGCACCTCAGGTCCCTGTGCATGGTTCTGAGTGTGTTTCCACATTCAAGTGATCAGCTAAGATCCTCCTCTGCTTTAGCGGAGCCCTTCAATTCGTAATGCATTAGCTGCTGCTACCACTGCCACTGTGTTTATCGTCACCCCAAACTTTGTGTTTGAAAAGAGCATTTATCTCTACTTTTGAGGGCAGCTTTCCTCTCGGGCTTGCTCACCTGATGCCCGTGGCCTGCCTTGTATTTTCGGTAACTTTGGTCCTGTGTGTGTCCTGCCTGCCCAAGCAGATTGTAACCTCTCAAGGGCAGAGGCCACTTGTACTTTGCATCTCACAGTGGACCCATGATGTATTTTTCTTGAAGCATTGACTGAGACTGAACAACTGATCACAATCCAGAGCATTCAGGTTCTCTTGAAAAATAAGTATTTTCCCTTTGGTTTTTTGTTGTTGCTGTTGTTGTTGTTTGTTTTTTGAGACAGGGTCTCTATGTTTTCCAGGCTGGCCTTGAACTCACTATGTAGACAGGCTAGACTTGAACTCATGGTGATCCTCCTGCCTCTGCCTCCCAAGTGCTGGGGTTACATGAATGTGCCACCATATTCAGCATAAGTCTCTTAACCTATGTTTCAGTTATTATATCCATAAATTGAGGATAATAACACCTACCTTAAAGAGTGGTGGTGAAGCCAGAGATTTAGCTCAGTGGTTCCGCTGCCTGCCTCACAAGCACAAGGACCCAAGTTCCATCCCCAATACCCGCCCCCAAAAAATAGAGTGGTGGTGAGAGTCAAATGAGTTAATATATTTGAAGCAGTACAGTATATATAAGTGCTTATTAGTATGATTACTATCATAACAAGAACAATGTCTGATAGGTAACTGGTGAACATTAGTTGAATCTTGATTATATGTTCTTTATGAAACTTTGTCTACTTATGAATGTTTGCCTTTAATAATGTATCTAAGAAGGCCAGGGATTTAGCTCAGTGGCACTGCACCTGCCTGGCAAGCTCAAGGTCCTGAGTTTAACCCCCGCCCCTGCCCAATGTACCTAAGATATGGTACATTTGAAAATCCTACGCGGCCCTGGTGTGTCCAGAATGATGGTAACAGGTGACTGATCGCATGGGGATTTAGCCCGGCATTATTGAACCCTTCTGGACATTGTCCCTGGGTTTGTAGTTCGTGCTGCTGTAACAAACTACACCAGGCCTCTGGCCGACACAGCAGACATCTGTTCTCTCATGGCTCTGGCAGGCAGAAGTCCGAGATCCAAGGGACAGCGTGTTGGTTCTCTCTGGGGTCTCCGCCCTTGGAGATTCTTGTGGATGGCCACCTGCCTGCTGTGCCCCACCTGGTCTTTCCTCTGTGTCCAGCCCTCCTAGTACCTCATTTGTGTCCTGATTTCCTCATGTAAGGACACCAGTCAGAGAGGGGGAGGGCCTCCCTGATAGCCTGGTTTTATTTTCTTCCAGTACTGGGGATAGAACTCAGGCCCTTCACATCCTCACTACTTTCTACATATTTCTTATTCCAAGACAGAGCCTCTCTAAATCGCTGAATTACCCAAGCTGGGTTCACACTTTCAGCCCTCCTGCCTCAGCCTTCCAGAGTGCTGGGATTGCAGATGTGTGCTATTATACCCAGCTAGCAGCCCCGTTTGACCTCAATCACCTCTTTAAAGGCTCCTGTCTCCAAATACAGTCACGTTCTGAAGTATTAAGGGTTATCATGTTGACTTTATAGGGGAAGCACAATCTACCCATAACATTCCTCTAGTGCTATCAGAATTCATAAGAAACCTCCCCTGAGCTTTAAAAAGGTGAAAGATTTATGAGATCTAAAGAGAAACCAGAGTATACCCTGAGCTTTAAAATCCTGCATATAGAAATCCAGTCGTGGGTGGGAAGGTTTAGTGAGTCTCTGTGTACGTAAGTGTCTAATACGTGCTCAGCAAATAAATTGGCTCTACCATATCTCTCATGACACATTTGTTTTTCCTCACTTTATCATCAACAAATGTTAAAATCCTAATGCTCCTCTTTAAAATAGCCTGTTTCCGCAGAGTGATTCCTGCTGAAAAACTGGAGATGTGAGCAGATTATAAATCAGAAATGCCCATCTTAGCTTTTATTACCTTGCACCTGAGTGTCATTTATCCATGAACAGCCAGGCGCTCTCCCACACAGGCTGGCTTCTGACTCCAGCATCCTAGCTCTCTGTGATCTGGAAGGGAAGCGGGCACCAGGGAATGACTCTGCTCTTCCCGTTTGGAAAGGAGCATGTGGGCATTTCAGGCAGAAATGACTGAGAAAGGGTTTGTTGATGTAGCTGAGGACTGAGAACAATAGAGACATTCTGGAGTTACACGCAAAGGCCGCCTCTATACATCTGGCCCCTGACCTTGGCCTTCCTCTTTTATTTTTTTTTCCGGCACTGGAGATTGAACCCAGGACCTTCACACTGAGCTACAGTCCAGTCCATTTATTTATCTATTTTACAATTTTGACACATGATCTTGCTAAGTCACCAAATTGCCTAGGCTGGGCTTGAACTTGTGAACTTGAGATCCTCCTGCCCCAGCCTCCCAGAGTGCTGGGGTTACAAGCATAGGCTACCACGCCCAGCCCTTTGTCTTCTTTTTTGCAAGCACAGTTTTACAACCAAGGAAGTTGTGCAATGAACCCAAAACATTTAGCAAAGGATGTCAGAGTTGGACACGCTAGAACTTGGCCTTGAAACATCGGAGGTTCAGGGACCTGGAAATGAATTTCTCTGTGTCCAGCTGCTGCATCGATGATCTCATCTGTTGTCCCGGTGACCTAGCAGTGAATCGGTGGGTGGCTCTCAAATCAAGGTGGGCTTTGGACACCTTCTAATCACACAGACCGGGGCCTTGGGACCAGTGATGCTTGAATGAAATTGGGCCTATGGCTGCCAGATTAATGGAAAACGTAGCTCAAATAGGAAAATCCCAGTAAAAGTACATATCCAGACCCACCTTAATTGAGCCAGGCGTTGTAGGCAGACCCCTGTAATCCCAGCACTTGGGCCTGTAATCCTAGCACTCGGGAGGCTGAGACAGGAGGATCGCAAGTTTGAGGCCAGCTTGGGCTACATATTGAATTCAGGGCCAGCCTAAACTACCAAGTGAGACCCTGTCTCAAAATATACAAGCGAACAAACACTAGACCTACCTTAATTAATTTTGTTTAAAACACATAAATGTACATTTAATAGCAAATAATTTTACAAATACACTCAAAAAATACAAAGGTTGATTTGAATACAAATATTTTTAAATCTTTGTTGCTTGTATCATACCAATAACATGGAATTGATATTGTCTGATTTTCAATTTTGGGTTCTTTAAACTGGAACAAGGATTTGAAGACTTAGGTAGACTAGCCTAAAGACAGAATCCTTATAAATATTAATGAAGATGACCTGATCTTTTCCACTTGTTTCATCCATGCCTGGTCCTACAGCAGTTTTGGTTAGGAAATTGCCTCAAGTCTTTCCAAAGCTATCAATTTAATTTATATATTTTTTTTAAAAAATCAGTTTCTCACAGTGCTTGTATTTGTTGCCTGTTATTATATTTAAATTAATTATAATAGCCTGTATAAATAGCATATATTGGTTTGAGGGAAAACAACTTTGTCTTTTTAATAAAGGCTCTTAGATTTTAGCATGCATAGAATATCCGAGAGCTGGTTCCCGAGCTCCATACCCAGAGTTTCCGACCCCCCTGAACCGGGCAGCACCTGAGAATTGGTGTCACTGAGAAGTTTTTGAATGATGGTTGCTGCAGCCACTTCCCAGACTGCACTCTCAGAACCAGAGCTTTCTAAACCCGCCTGGGGCAGGGGAGCAGCACACAGGGTCCTCAGGCACAGGTGTTCGTCACAGCCATGCGCATACAGCCAGGCATGAGCAGGCACAGGGTCTAGCATGCTCCAGGCTTCGGGCCCCAGATCATGTGTGAAGAAAATGTTGATGGATCAAGAGTTGGCTAAATGGAGGTCAGTTAAGGGGCTGCTTCTCTGTACAATTTTTTTTTTTTAACACTTGGGCCAATGTTGGCTGTTCTATTCTATGGAAGAAGAGGATTCTGGGAAATTTGGAGTGTGTAGCTTAGATCAGAGTCTTTTTGTTTTTCTTTTAAGAGTAGGAAAAATTTGTTGAGAGAAAGAAAGCTTCTAAAGAGAGACAGAAGGGGGACCGGAAAGTGGGTTTCCCTGATCAGAGTCTTAAACAAATGATGGGGCAGTATAATCATGGACTGTCCCTATGAAGGTCAGAAATTTCTGGACTCAAAGATTACATCTTTTGGGATGAGAGAGCTCAAGAATGAAGTACAGACTGAATTTCTGTCTTTTTGGAATAGTGACCTGACCACTCATCATTGTAGCATTGTCAATGTGCTGGAACTGAGAAGCCAGATTAGCAGCTCCTCCCGTGGAGGGGACACTGAGATGTGGGTGACAGAGACTGGACTGGCTGACTGACAGTGACACCCACAGCAGGGGCTGGGAAGCTTCCAAGATGGCGGGCCAGGCCCAGTGGAAGAAGTTGAGGGTGGCAACTGCCAGTGGCTAACGTAAGCCCATGTGAGTGAGCCCCACTGCAGGGCCACCTCCTCCGACACACAGACTGGGGTATGTGCCCGGGCATGGTGCTCCTTAATCTCAGTGTCCCCAACATCACCAGTAATTTGTTTAACAACCATTGTTTCTTGAAAGATGAGAAATTAACTTTTAGGAGGCTTTGATGCTAGCTAGATATTTATATTATGACTCAACCCAGCGTCTGGCTAATGTCCCATGATGTTCAGACCCTGAGACAATGTCATCTTGTCCCCACCATAATGACAGATATCAGGTACTATTAGAACTGTTTAGAGAGGTGATGTTACAAAAAATAGCATGTTAGACAGAAAATAAAGCCCGGGAGCAAAAGAAAAAATACAACACAGGCAATTACCCTTTAAAAATCTTCAGCTTTTTACTTTGCTTCTATTAGTTATTGTGTTAAATGTGTCGCTGTCTTCTCTACTGCATAATTTTGCTTTTAAAAAATCATACATGTGGGTGGGGGATTTAGCTCAGTGGTTCCACCGCCTGCTTTGCAAGCACAAGGTCCCGAGTTCGGTCCCCGGTAACAACAACAACAAAAAAATCATACATGTGTATTAATTTGTTCTCGTTCTTATTTACAAATGTTTGACATTAATATATACTAATACATTGCAGAGGGAAACATTTTCTTAAAGTTTGTACATAATTTTACCACCTTAACACAACAAGCTTTCTTATTTCTAATTTCCTGGCTCTGCCTCAGAAAAGGATATAATCACTGTGAAAATACAATTTTGGGGTCTACTTTTTTTTCACCAGATTTGGTTTGTCTTCCTGTTTACAATTGGGTCATCATAATTATAATGGTAAGTTTTTCTTAGATGAGAAACCCAAAGTATAAATAATGTAAAGTGCAAAATAAAAGATAGATGATAGGAAAGAAGAAGGTAGACCTTTTGCAGATGGGAAGGGGATCTAGGGGTAGAGGGAGACCAGAACTGGGTGGGGGCATAAGGACTAAAATACAACACACACCCACCCACCCACACACACACACACACGCGCGCGCGCGCGCATAGTCCCAGAGTCAGCTCTAATTCCTCTCTTTCTCTTGTTTCACTTCTAATCCAATAGGAAGCCTCTCCACCTTCTTCACATCTGCCTAGTGATTTTGTTTCCTAGGGCTGCTGTGACAAAGCACCACACACAATGGCAGTGTTGCAGAGTACTGGTGGCTGGACCTCTTAAATCAGGGTGCTGCTTCTGGTTCCATATGAATTTTAGGACTGTTTTTTCTAGTTCTGTGAGGAATGCTGTTGGTTTTTTTTTTGTACTGGGGATTGAACTGAGGACCTTGCACTTGCGAGGCAGGTGACGGAACCACTGAGCTAAATCCCCCGCCCCTGCTGTTGGTATTTTAATTGGGATTGTATTAAATCTCTGTATCGGTTTTGAAGGATGACCATTTTGACAATATTGGTTCTGGCTTTCTGGGAACAGAGGCTGTCTTCCCACTTTCTGAGTCCTCTTTGATCTCCTTTTTCAGAGAACTGTAGTTTTTTTGTGGTTTTTTTTGGTACCGGGGATCGAACTCAGGACCTTGTGCTTGCGAGGCAGGCGGCAGAACCACTGAGCTAAATTCCTGGGCCAAGAAGTGTAGTTTTTGTGGTAGAGGTCTTTCACTTTCTTGACTAGATTAATTCCTAAGTATTTAATTTTTCTTGATGGAGTTGTGAATAGTATTGTTTCCTCATGTCTTTCTTGGTGGGTTCATTATTGATGTACAGGAATGCTATTGATTTTTGTGGGTTGATTTTGTATCCTACTACATTGCTGAATTTGGTTATGAATTCTACCAGTCTTTGGTGGAAGTTTTTGGATCTTCTATGAACAAGATCATGTCATCTGCAAATAATGATAATTTGACCTTTTCCTTTCCTATACATACCCCTTTTCCTTCTTTCTCTTACCGGATTGCTCTGGCTAATGTTTCAAGGATTGTGCTGAACAGGACGGATGATAGTGGCCATCCTTTGACTTGTTCCTGATTTTAGAGGGAAAGCGTTCAGCTTCTCCTCATTTAACATAATGTTGACCTGAATTTCTAACTGAACTCTGAATGCGTCATGTTTCCTGCAGCTGTGGACTACTGCGGCTTGGAAGACCATGGATGTGAACATGAGTGTGTCAATGCAGACGGCTCCTACTCGTGCAAATGCCATGAAGGATTTGCTCTTAACCCAGATAAAAAAACATGCACAAGTAAGTTTCATACACGCACGCACACACATTTACACTGTTGCTGTGGGAACTGTGGCAGTGGAAATCTCCCAGGCGTGGATTAGCGTAGGGTTACATCCAGGAGGTCCACTCCCTTCTGACTCGAGTCCTCCTGGGCCAGGCCTTTCTACGTGGTCTAAGGCTTCAGCCTCCTCCCACTCCATCTCTCCAGTCGAGGTGTCTGGTGAAGGTATCTTTTGATGGAAACCGCACTTGGGCATCCTAATCCAGCTCAGAGCGTGCCAATAACCAGACCACCTTCCTTTACCTCCCTCAGCCCAGCCCGCTCATCAGTATTAGCAGAGCTTGAGGAATATTTTCAGCAAAGCTCTGTGGCTTGTGGGCTCCAGTTCTGACTCCACACAGTGCTAGAAAATTGCTGAGCCAGAAAGAACTGAACGTGGTTTTTCTGGGCAGGGTAGAGATAGGTGGATGGTCTTTTCCAGA
The DNA here is from genome assembly GCF_000247695.1 of Heterocephalus glaber. The sequence continues at coordinate 5,134,938 of NW_004624763.1, forward strand.
GAACCACTCAGTTTTTACTGCAGCTATTTTGTTCTGTTTGACTTATGTTCCCCAAATCAGAACACAAAATCTACAAAGTAGAGGTGGTCGTTAGTTTTGCAAAAGGATTCTAACAGTGTTTTTTAAATGTGGAGTGTGTGGTATCACGTTAGGAGTTGTGTGTGGATCATTATCCCAGTGTGTACAGGGTCACTTGGGAGAGGTTCTTAGTTGTGAGGGCCCAGTATTTTTATTTGTTTTTAAAATATTTTTTTAATTTTTATTTTTAAATTTTTTTTGTACCGGGGCTCAAACTTGGGTCCTTGCACTTGAGAGGCAGGTGGCGGAACCACTGTGCTAAATCCCTGGTCCAGGGCCCAGTATTTTTTTTTTTGGTACCGGGGATCGAACTCAGGTCCTTGGCTTGCAAGGCAGGCACCGGAACCACTGAGCTAAATCCTCAGCCCTAGGGCCCAGTATTTTTAAGAGGCAGAGTTTAATAAGATATGGCATCTCTGAAAAATGCAACAATGAGCAGATAGGATTTTAATTTATAAAATGCTCATCTACCTTCCACCTTTCTAAAATGCATTCATTACATAAAACAGGTTACACTGCATACTATATTTTTTTCAAAAAGCATCCCCTACGCCACCTGCCTCACAAGTGCAAGGAACTGAGTTTGATCCCTGGTACCAAAAAAAAAAAAAAGCATCCCCTAAAACTTCCTTAAACATAAACATATCTCCTATACTTTAATCCCTTAACATCTATAGCCTATAAACACCAGGGCTGGAGGCAGGGGATATATTGGAGCAGGAATGAGTACAGTAAGTTAAAAACAAACACACGTACAATTTGTGGCCAGGCATGGGAGTACATGCCTGTAATCCCAGCACTTGGGAAGCTGAGGCAGGAGGATTGCTGGGTGTTCACTGACAGCCTGGGCTACATTATGAGTTCAAGGCCAGCCTGAACTACATATGAAGACTGTCTCAAAAAGCAAAACAAAACAAAAAACCTACATTTTTGAACTCCCAACCCTGAACCAACAGGAATGAATGAAGCAAAATCTTTCTTGGAGGGGAAAATGCTGGCTCGGTCTTGAAGGTGGAGCTGTCAGGCACCAGGCAAAGGACAGTGAGATGGGGATCCCAGAGGAGGAAAGATGTGCCAAGCTATGGGCCAGATGCAGGCCCACTAGCAAGACCTAAGACCTCGGGCAGGCATGGGTGGAGGTAGAGCTGGAGGCAGCCTGCCTGCTGTTGTGATGGTCAAAGATTTTTAAGTTTCAAAAAAATAAAATAAAAGTTACTCGGTTCCTTGCATTTTAATCTCTATTTCTAACCAAAAGTATAGTTGAAAGCTGGTTAATCCAGTTAGCATGTATGCAATTATTGTCTAACTAAGGTGTTCTAGTCAATGTGATATGCCAAGCGTGAGTAATTTATGATTAGGCCAAAATGTACATAATTAGAGCTTTCAGTTCCCAAATAAGTGATGTAATTTAAACTAGCTAAATGGTATCAAAAAACACAGCAGCTTCTATATCAGTTCCTTATGCTCAAGCAGCCTGTCCAAATCCACGTGAACATTATGTAGGAGAAAGAATGGAAAAATCAGGTACCATCAGTTTGCAAAATATTGGTAAGATTTTTCATGGTAAAATATGCATTTCATCAAATTTACCATTGTAACCTGTGTGTGTGTGTGTGTGTGTGTGTGTGTGTGTGTGTGTGTGTACCTAGGGTATCTCACATGCTAAACATGCCATCCCTGAGCTACATCCCCCAATTTTTTATTTTGTGGCAGGGGCTCACTAAGTTTCCCAAGCTGCCCTCAAACTTGGGGTCCTTCTGCCTCAGGCTCATGAGTATCTGGGTTTACAGGAATGTGCCACTGTCCCCAGCCGCGTAACCATTGTGAAGTGTACAGTTCAGTGGCATTAAACACATTCACATTGTTATGTAACTGTCGCAAGCATCCACCTCCAGAACTTTTTCATCACCTCAAATGGAAGCTCTGTCCTCATTAAACAATAACTCTGGTTCCCTGATCTGCACCCACAGCCAGTCTCTGCCAACCTTTGTTCCACTGCGTTTCTCTGAATTTGACTTTCCAGGTACTTTGTATGCAGTGTCTGTGTTTTTGTGACTGGCTTATTTCATCCAGCATAATGTCTTCAGGGTTCATCCATTATTGCATGGTCAGAATTCCCTCTTTGAGTCTGAATAATATTCCATTTTGTATGTATACCATGTTTTGTTTATCCATGGACACTTCCACCTTTAGGCTATTGTGAAGTAGGGTACACAAGTATCTATCCACGTCCCTGTTTTTAATTGTTTTGGGCATATACCTAGAAGTAGAAATGCCAGATCCACCAGGCATGGTAGCACATGCCTGTAACCCCAGCACTTGGGAGGCTGAGGCAGGAGGACTGCCGCAAATTCAAGGCCAGCCTGAATTACATAGCAAGACCCTGACAAAGATGACACCGAGAGGGATAAAAAGTAGTTGTCAGGCTTCCTGGCCAGGACATAGCTAACCTGCTGCCTTCCTGTGGACTGCAGTGCCCCTGCTGTTGTTGACAGTAGTCAGTTGGAAGGAGCCTTCATGTTCAACCTGATCTTGCCCGCCTGCCCATCCTTCAGTGCCCTTGCTGTGCCACATCCTGCATGCACTTGAACAGGCCCACTGACAGGACACTCACTCTGCTCCCGCTCGTCCCCTCCTAGAAAGTGAGTCCTTACACTGAGCTGGTATCTGCCTCCTTGTGCCTAGAGCCCAAGGAAACAAATCCCGCTTCTCTGCTACTTTGTGGCCGCTCAGAATGAGTCAGATCAGAATGATGTCTCGTGGAGACCAGCCAGGCGTGGAAAATTGCAGCCACGGCCTAGGCCCCAGCACACGCCTCCCAGTCTGCTGGAGCGAGCCCATGCCTGGGGGCCGCATGAGAGATGGGCACTGGCGGGAGGGCGATTGCCTGACTGGCCTTGGAACCCACTGGACGCCTGACTCCCAGGATGCTGACTCCCAAACTGCATCCTCCTAGAAAGAGTTTGCTGTGTTTGGTTGTTTTTGTTTTGTTTTGTTGGGTTTTGCTACTGGGGATTGAACATAAGACCTTCACATCGAGTTACATCTGTAGCCCTTTTTAAACATTTTCAGTTTTGAGGTAGGGTCTTGCTAAGTCACCAAATGCTTAATTCTGCAACCCTCCTGGCTCAGCCTCCTAGAGGGCTGGGATTACAGGTGTTCACTACCTCTAAGGAGGTTTTCAAACAGCCAGGCAAGAAGAAGCCTCAAGGAGGGCAAGAGAGCTGTCTTCCCTTGCTAGTGACCTTGTCCATGCATCGAAAGCCCAACAAAGCACTCTGCTAGGAGTAGTGCCAGTGACCATTTATTATGCAACAAATACTTTCGGAGTATCTGCTCTGTGCCAGGTACAGTTGTAGATACAGCACTTATAGCAGGAAGTAAACAAAACAACTCTGTCCTTATGGTGCTTATGTTGGGTTAGAGTAGGGTAAGAAAAGCTACCATCTAAGCATCCTAGTGATGATTAATAACAAATTTAAAATAAGTAGTTCTGGGGTGGGGATTTAGCTCAGTGGTTCCTCTGCCTGCCTCATGGGCGGAAGAACCTGAGTTCGATCCCCAGTACCAAAAAAATAAATAAATAAAATAAAGTAAGTAGTTCTACCTTTCCCACTGTTTGCAGTACAGGTAACTTAACAGTGACTCAGCATAAGCATGAAAGATTCATATATATGTTAGACTCTTCTTGGGTTTGAGTTTGTTTTTTTGAGGTGGGGTCTTCCTCTGTAGTTCAAGCTGGCCCTGAATTCACTATGTAGCCCTGGCTGGCCCCGAACTTGTGGCCATCCTCCTCCTTCAGTCTCCTGAGTGCTGGGAATACAGGTGTGCACCACCATGTCCAGCTCTGGATTTGGCTTTTTTGAGACAAATTCCCACTGTGTATTCCAGGCTGGCCTCAAATTCAGCAGTGTTCCTCCTGCCTCCCAAGTGCTGGAATCACAGGCGTGTGCTACCATACCCTGCTTTATTTTATATTAAACTTCAGAGAAGTATAACTGAAGAGTGAATACTATACTGAGCTACATGAAAATATGAAATTGCTATATGGATACAAGAGAAAGAAAATAGATTAAAAAGAGTTGTATGTTAAAATTTAAAAAAAGAAAAACTACCATCTTGAAAAGAAAGTGACATTTGGTCAAAGTCTTGCACGAGAGGAAAGAGGAAGGAAGTGTTGGAGGTGGAGGGAATGTAGCACTGTGCAAAGGCCCTGAGGCAGGAGCTGTGAGGCACAGCAACATTGAGAGGCAGCGAGAAAGCCTGTACCACTAGGACACAGTGAGAGGCTGTCATGTCCGGAGCATTTAACCTGCTGTCTCCAATCTGCCCAAGTTGCAGCGATGCCTGTGAGCTCATACTCTCCTGACCTGAGGGCTCACACTATTTGTTGACTGGATCTTATGTTTTGGACAGAGGTATCTGTAACTGTATATATTATTCTCAGCAATGTCCCCTGGTTATTTTCTTCTCCAAGTCTCTGGGCACCTCCTACACTGTTCTTTTTCCACATTATTTCTGCTATTTCCCATGGCAACTAGTTTTGTAAATATGAATTTGTATATTTATTAATACTTTTTCTGATTACAAAAGTCATAGACTTACTGTAGAAAACTGATTTGCATAGAAATGAAATATAAAATAAAATCATCTATGATCATCCAGAGATAACGATTGTAATAGTAATCTGGTACATTTCCTTCCAGATTTATTTATTTTTATTTTTACTTTTAAGATACTGGGGATTGAACCCATCGGCACTCTACCAATGTGCTACATCCTCAGGTCTTTTTATTTGTTTAATTTTTTTTTTTTTGGTACCGGGGATCGAACTCAGGACCTTGTGCTTACAAGGCAGGCGCCAGAACCACCGAGCTAAATCCCCGGCCCTATTTGTTTAATTTTAAGACAGGGTCTTGCTCAATTGGCCAAGCTGGCTTCAAAACTGCAGTGATCCTCCTGCCTCGGCCTCTTGAGTGCTGGGGTCACAGGTGTGTACCAACATGCCTGGTTTAGACTTTGCTTTTTTTTTTTTTTTTTTTTTTTTACAGTACCGGGATTGAACTCAGGACCTTGTGCTTGTGAGCCAGGTGCGGGGCCACTGAGCTACATGCCTGGCCCTAGACTTTGTATTTTTGTTCACTGCTAAACTAGTGCCTGCCCCATGCCTGGTGTTCAGAAAAACTTTATTGAATAAATGGGAGCATTAGTGAAGGCACTGTGAGGTTAGCACTTTTTTTTATGTTACACATTCAAAAGAAAGGAAATAGGAAACATCTGAGTGGCACTAAGAGAAATAGAAAAGATGAAACTAATACAGCAAATTGGCAAAACCAAAAGATTGATTTTTGAGAAGACCAATAAAATTCACAGACCTCTAGCCAAACTGACCAGAATAAAAACAGAGTATTCCAGTATTAGGAATGAGAAAGTGAATCTCACTGTAGTTCCTACAAACATTAAAAGTAAAGAACCAGGGCTGGGGATTTAGGTCAGTGGTTCCATCGCCTGCCTCGTGAGCTCAAGGTCCTGAGTTCAATCCCAAGAAAGAAAAGAAAAGAAAAAGAAAGAAAGAAAGAAAGAAAGAAAGAAAAAAGGGAGGGAGGGAGGGAGGGAAAGAAAGAAAGAAAAGAAAGAGAAAGAGAAAGAGAGAGTGAAGAAAGAAAGAAAGGAACCAATGGATGCCACTAACTTCAACAATTTAGATGAAATGGACAAATTCCTTGAAAGACACAAACTACTAAAGTTCACTAAAGAAGAAATAGATTTTCTGAGTAGGCTTCCATCTATTGGAAGAAATTGAATTTGTGCTTTAAACCTTTCCACAAAGAAAATTCCAGATCTAGTTGGCTTAACTGGTGATATCTACCAAACATTTGAAGAATAACTAATACCAGTCTATTCACATTCTTCCTGAAAATTAAAGAGAACATATTTCCATTCCATGAGGCCAGCTTACTGATACTTAATCCAGTATAAGATGTAAGAAAAAACTGCACATAAATATTTCTCATGGGATACATGCAGAAGTTTGAATTTTTTTTTTAGAAGTTTGAATATTCTTAGCAATCAAATCTAGTACTATACAAAAAGGATAATACATCATGTCCAGGTTGGGTTTATCCCAGGAATTTAAGGTTGGCTTAACATTCAAAACTTGATCAATAGTGCCGGGGATTTAGCTCAGTGGTTTTGCAGCCTGCTGCACAAGTGCAAGGACCCGAGTTCGAGCCCTGGTACAAAAAAAAACAACAAACTTGATCAATATAGGGCCAGGGATTTAGCTCAGTGGTGCTGTGCTTGCCTCAAAAGCACAAGGTCCTCAGTTCAATCCTCGGTACCAAACAAACAAACCTTGATCAATACAATTCACCATGTTAACATACTAAGAAGTAGAAACCGTGTGACTCAGCTCCATAAATGGAGAAAAAGAACTGGACAAGATCTAACATTCATTTGTGATTTAATTGGGGGAAAAAAAAACCCTTCCACAAACTAGAAATTAAGGTAACTGCTTCAATCTGGTAAAATACATCAATAAAAACATCAGCTAGCCAGGGATTTAGCTCAGTGGCACTGCACCTGCCCTGTAAGCGCAAAGTCCTGAGTTTGATCCCCGGTACCACAAAAACAAAACAAACAAAAGAAATAAGAAAACATCAGATGACTTTATTCTTTTTGCTTGTTTGTTTGTTAAATTCTTTTATTGGTACATTTTAGGTATACAACACAATTACATTTCTCATTGGGAATTGTACCTTTACATAATGCATCTTGGTTCTTATTTTTT
>NW_004624763.1:5146532-5169744 GCF_000247695.1 Heterocephalus glaber
TGTTGCCAGTTCAGTGGGTCCAGGTGGTTGAGTATCAGAGTGTTCCATCTCATTTCCCTTTGGGGTTGCTGTAGGTGATCTGGAGGTCTGGTTTTGAGACTTATTTACGTGTTTTCTCATTTTGACTGGAGGGCAGGGGGGTGCTGTTGGCGCCTGTGTGGCTCACCTCCTCTGAGCTGGGAGAGGTGGGACAGGGGCCAGAAGCAGTGGTAGGGATGAAGCCCCTTCCTCTGGGCCAGGAGTGGCGGGACAGAAGGTGGCCCAAAAGCCCTTTCCTCTGGGCCAGGAGCAGCAGGAGGGATGGTAGCCTGGAAGCCCCTTCCTCTGGACCAGGAGCAGTGGAATGTTGGCTCAGAAGCCCCTTCCTCTGGGCCGGGGAGATGACTTTATTCTTAATGAGAGATTGAATTCTTTATGAGATCAGGAACAAGAGAGAAGTCTGCTTTCACTATTTCTATTTAATGTTGTGCTAGAGGTTCTAGCCAGTGCAAGAAGGAAGAGAAAATAAAAGAGTGCATAGAATAGAAAGAACAATATAAAACCATCTTTATTATCCAATAACATTGTCACATATAAAATCTAATGGCATCTGCAAAAAAGCTACTGAAACTATTAAGTAAATTTAACAAGGTTGTTGAATACAAGATGATATAAAATAACTATCTTTTTTTTTTTTTTTTTGGTATCGGGGATTGAACTTGCGACCTTGCACTTGCGAGGAAGGCACTGGAACCACTGAGCTAAATCCCCAGGCCTAAAATAACTATTTTACATACTTTCAATAGACAATCAAAATTTGAAGTTAAATAATACCTTTCCAATAGCAAAAAATATGTAACGCCTATGGACAAACTTGACACCGAATGTGAAAGGCTGGTACACTGAAAACTGGAAAGCATTTATTTCTAAGGGAAATTTAAAAAGACTGAATGAAACAGATTTACCATGTTCATGGACCAGAAGATCTTCTAAAAGATAGAAAATAGGGGGCAGAGAAATCTTTGGTAAATTGAAGGCCCACGAGCTGGAGGGAAGGAAGGGGCAGGGAGGGAGTGGATGGAGACAGAATTGGGGCAGGATTGGGATGTGCTGTGTGCCTGCGCTGCTCCCACACGAAGCGCTCAGTGTGCCCTGCAGACCCACACTATTAAAAATACAAAGGCCGGTGATTTAGCCAGTGGCACTATGCCTGCCTCTCAAGTGCAAGGTCCAGAGTTTGATCCAAAGCACTGGAAAACAAATACAAATTTGAAAGAAAAAGAGAAGGCAGTATTTTTCAAGATCAGTCCTTTACAAACCATAGATACAAAGCAATCTCTGTAATGATCTTAGCAGTCCTTCTTTTTAGAACTTGAAAAACTGATTCTAAAATTTACATGGATATACAAAGAAATAGAATAGTAAAATAAACTTGAAAAGATGAACAGATGTGGAGAATTTAAACTTCCTGATTTTTAAAGCTTAAATTTTATTTTATTTTTAATAAATTTTATTTTAATCCCCTTCCGCCCTCAAACTCCCTCCCCTCCCTATGTGGAGAAGCTTTGTTTCCATTTTTCCTTCTATTTTCACTTTTTTTCTTGCCCCTTCCTTCCTTTCTCCCTCTCTCCTCCCTTGTTCCCCTTCTCATTTGAACACTTTCATCCCATTTCCCAACATCCGTTATACATTTCAGTCCTTATTTCCACTTTCAGTTTCTCACACCAGAGAAATAACGTGGTATTTAAACACGTGTGTCCAATTTATTCCACTTAAGAGTATGGTCTCAAGGTCCATCCATTTAGCTATATAAATGTCTGAAGCTCATCCTTATGGCAGAATAGTACTCCACTGTATAAAATACCCCCACATCTTTATCCACTCACCAGTTGATGGGCATTTGGGCTGTTTCCAAGCTTTAGCTATTATAAACTGTGCTGCTATGAACATGGGTGTACACATATCACTGTGGTATGATGCTTTTAATTCTTTCAGGAAGATACCAAGAAGTGGTATAGCTGGGTCAAATGGAGCTTCTAGTTTTAGTTTCTTGAGAAATCTCCACACTAATTTCCATGGAGGTTGCACCAGTCTACACTCCCACCAACAGTGGAGAAGCGTTCCTCTTTCCCCACAGCCCCTCCAGCATATGTTATTGGTTGATTTCATGATAGCAGCCATTCTTTCTGGGGTGAGGTGGAATCTCAGCATTGTTTTAATCTGCATCTCTCAAATAACCAGTGATGTTGAACATTTTTTCATAAATTTATTTGCCTTTTCTAATTCTTCATCTGAGAAGTGTCTTTTTATTTCAGATACCCATTTTTGCATTGAGTCTTTAAATTTGGGGGGATCTGGCTTTTTTGTTTGTTTGTTTCTGGGGACCAAACTTGGGACCTTGTTCTTGTGAGGCAGGCAGTGGAACCACTGAGCTAAATCCCCGGCCCGGGTCTGACTTTTTTTGAGTTCTTTAAATATTCTAGATAGTAGTCCTTTATCTGAATACCTGGTAAAATTTTTTCCCCACTCTGTGGGTTGTTTAAACTTCCTAATTTGGAGACTAATTACACACAACAGTCAAGGACAGTGAAGTATTGGTACAAATATGAACAGAATAGGATCCAGAAAGAGACTCACATGTACGTGGTGAAAATATTTCAACAAAGATGCAAAAACGATTCAATAGGGCAAGGTTACCATCTTCAACAAGTAATAGTCATTACTTTGATTGTGGTTATCGTTTCATGGGAGTATACAAAAGCTCATAAAATTATTCATCATAAATGTGTGTAGTTTGTTTTTTACACATTATATTTTTTAAAAAAGAAACCTAAAAACAAGTAGATAAAACAGTTAGGAGCATTAGCTAGGCATGGTGGTTCATGCCTATAATCCCAGCACTCAGGAGGCTGAGACAGGAGGATCACTGTGAGCTGAAGGGCAGCCTGGGCTATATAGTGGGCTCAAGACCAGCTGACTACCAAGTGAGACCCTGCCTCCAAAAAAACCAGTCAGGAGCCTTGTGCAACTATCTTCAGTGCTTCAGATATGACCAGTGCAATTAAGGAACTGAATTGTTGATTTAATTTTAACCAATTTAAATTTAAATTGCCACATTGGACAGGATGGTTCTAGATTAAAGGTGGCATAAGCAAATGTAAAAACTACTATCTCTGACCTTAGACTGGATCCTGTACTGGTAGATAGAAAATACTATAAAGAACATTAGATCAGCTGGCAGGATTAGAATATGGAAGATGGATTAAGAAAAAGTACTACGTCAATGTAAGTTTGGGGATCATGTGGTTACCTATGTAGGAGAGTAGCCCTCTTCTTAGGGAGCACAGACTACATTGTAGGGAAAAGGACCAGAAATGGAAATGGTCAGTCAAATGGAGTAAAATGTTAACAGTAGGTGAATTGGCTTAAAAAGTGTTATCAGTGGCTCTTATACTCTGTGTCTGTGTGTTTGCATGTGTGGTACTAGGGACTGAACCCTGGGCCTTTGCACTGAACTATACCGCCATCCCTTTTTAAATTTTGAAATAGGATCTCACTGAGTTGCCCAGGCTGCACTTGAACTTGTAGTCCTCCTGCCTCAGCCTCCCAGAGTGCTGGAATTATAAACATGCTCTATCACACCTGGCCTCTTGTATAATTTTTATTTGCAACTTTGTGTAGTTTTCAAAGAGTTTCCAAATAAAAAGTTGTTTAAATACCTTTACATGTGAGGATGGTATTATAGTTGTTTTTTGTCTTGTTTTGGTTTTTTTGGTACTGGGTATTGAACTCGGGACCTTGAACTTGCAAGGCAGGTGGCAGAACCACTGAGCTAAATCCCTGTCCCTATAGTTGTATTTTTTGAGTCTCTATCTTTTAAAGATGTATTATGAGATATTTATGAAAAAATGATATCATGTCTGAGATTTGCCCCACAGTGATACGGGATTTTTATAGGGTGAAGGTGTAGAGGAAGAAGAGCAGCCATAGATTCTGAAGCCGAGAAATGAGCACATGGATTCCCCATGTCACTCTGTCCATTTTCCTACATGTGTAAATTTTCCAGGACTTTAAGGTGGGAAATTGGCATTTTTTTCATTGTTTTTCCTTTGAAGAATGGTGTATGCTTCTCTTAGTTGGTTTGTTTCCTTTGATATAGACTGGGAAAAGTCGTTTACATCAAATTCTTCATTATGGAAGTTATATACATAATTTAGATGTTCCTTAAAACAATAAAAGTCCTCATCAAAACAGATGTCTTTTGAGATTTCATCAGTGACTACTTACTCCCAGCGATTTTAAACAATGCCTTTAGGTTCCACTTCAGCAAAAGCCCTTGTTCAGACCTTTCAGTGGAGCAGTCTCTTTCCATATTTAGAAATGCTTATGCAAGTAACATTCCTTTGTAACAAATTCCATGCAACCTTTTTTTTCTGAATATTTTGGTTTAAATTAGAATATCCCCAGACATTATAATCTCTGACTGAATCTTGAGATGAAATGTCCTATTTATGCAATAAGGAAAGAGTTGGTTTTGTTTTTTTTAAACTATTTTTCTTTTTTCTTTTTCCGGTTCTGAGAATCAAACTCAGGACCTTATGCTTGGGAGGCAGGTGCAGTGGGCGCCACTGAGCTAAATCCCCAGGAGGAAGGAATTTTGAACTTGGAATATTTGTGTCTTTCTCTCTAAGGCCTTATATTTCTTGGGATGCTTTTGCATCCCATTAGGCTCAGTGTTAGAGGCTCTTGAGTGGTGTAGAGTTTGATTTGGAGAAGGTTTCATTGTTTTAATTGCATCATTTCATAAAACACTCAGCTAAACTCTCTCCCCAGCCCACAGTCCAGTAATTTTAATTTGAGTGGCTCTTACATGAACCAAGATAAGGAGAGCATGTTCACAAATTAGTTACTTAGAGGAAGTGGGAGGGGTAGGGGAAAGGAAAGAGGGGAATGAAATTAATATGAGAAAATGAAAAAATGGAAACAAAGTCTTTGTAACTAGGGAGGGATGGAGGGGTTGAAGGGAGGGCAGGGGAATGGGGAAAAAATAAGAACCAAGAGAGATTATGTAAAGGTGCAAATTTCCAATGATGAATGTCATTATATTGTACACCTAACATGTACCAAAAAATTTTTTAAAAAATTAGTTACTTAGATATTGTGTCATGTGTCAAGAAGATTCCTTTTTGTGCCCTTATGTCTCTAGACCTGGGAGTAGCTCTATTGAGAGATTGCTTCCTGGAATAGGTCTTTGAGGCATGGGCTTTACCCATTTAGGAAAAATGAAGATGAAAATCCCATTTTGATGTGCTAGTTGCATGGCTTTGTTGGACATTTTTCTGATGGTTCTCTCTGCAGAGATAGACTTCTGCGCCTCCACTAATCATGGTTGCCAGCACGAATGTGCCAACACAGGTGACTCCTACTCTTGCCGCTGCCTGAAAGGCTTTACCCTGAATCCAGACAAGAAAACCTGCAGAAGTAAGTCGCGCCAGGCACTGTTAGTGTTGTCCACCAAATGCTCCTCTAGCTTTCCTTTCCTTGCAAATCTTAAGCAGCTTATACCTGTATTCAGCATTTACATTTACTAACACTATTCTGCCCTTTGTTCTTTTGGCTCATCAAATCCTATTGGGATGTTTTGTAGAGATTGGATAGACTAGGTCTGACCATTGAATTTGTTCAGCAAACTCGGGACCAAGCTGAAGTTCTACTTATTTGAAATGAGGATTCACTCTTGGTCCTCCTTACCCTGTTGAGAAAGAAAAGGCTGGACCCAGAAATGGGACATCAAAGGAGCTGGGTTCTTCAGTCCTACAAGATAAGACACTTGGTTGCTGCTAAGAGGGGTCAGCTGTAGCTCTACTCTCTTTGATAGGGAGGTAGAAGAAAAATAAGACTCAGAAGCATTGTGGCACCACTCAAGGGGTACAGGGCATGGAAGGATGGTGAGGATGTGCTGAGTGACTCAAATAAGTGCCTGTCACTGCCCTTCAAGGGACATGAGCAGCCTAGAGCACGGGCCCTAAGTGGGATGTCTTTAAACCAGACTTCTGCGAGACACTAGACTAGAAGGCCGCCAGGCAAGAGGTGGTTGTCTTTTCCCTGTAGCCAGATCCTCAATAGCTGCATGCTTGATGTGCATGGGTACAGCATGTGTTTGTGGAACAGATGAATGAACAAATGAATTAAGGAATCACTCAAGATGTATTATTCTAGAGAAATTACAACTATTATTTGAATTCTTCAATCTTGTTAGAAAGATGAGCTTTTCAAGTCAGGCATGGTGGTGCACACCTGTCATCCCAGCACTTGGGAGGCTGAGGCAGAAGGACTGCCAAGAATTCAAGCCCAGCCTGGGCTACATAGTGAGAGAACCTGTCGAGAGAGAGAGAGAGAGAGAGAGAGAGAGAGAGAGAGAGAGGAGAAAGAAAGGAAGGAAGGGAGGAAAGAAGGGAGAAAAAGAAAGAAAGAAAAAGAAGACCTTTTTAAAGCGTGGAAGGTGAAAATTTTCTTCAAAAAGTCTTCTCACCATCAGGCCATGCTGATGCATGCTGAATTATTGTCTTCTTCTAACCACATCACTTGTAGAACTCTCTAGAACTTCCGTTTGGTGTTGTATTTCCCAACATGTGGCTTCCCAGACTTCTTGGAGATACAACAGCAGCATTCCACAGAGCAGGATCTGGTTTTCAAAGGCTGCACTGTCTACCTCTTCTGTGGAGCTTTGTGGGCCACGTGTGTAACTGAATCCAGATGTGGTGCGTTCTGCTCGAAACACACAGTAGCTCACGTACTCATCCTGCTGAGGACTAAACCTGGGATGGAGGCAGATGGCTGCAGAGCCCAGATTGTGAAACTGAACGTCTCTTGTAAAAGATAGTCCCCACTCCCCTGCCTGGATACAAACCCTGGAAACATGCAAGTGCTAATGGGAACTTTAATTGAGAGCATTCGAAATGTGAAAACAATTGGAGTATTTTCAACGAGACCACACGTGCCTCCAGTATGTTAGAGGGCCAGCTCTTCTGTCCTGGCCAGGCCCCTCTGTGCTGTTTACACCTTTTTCTAGTGTGTGGGTCCAGAGCTCTTATGTGAGGGGTAATTTTCTGGTTCATTGCTTACATTCATTATGGCCACAAGCTTTCCGTGTCACTGGTGGGGACGAAGATGAGCTAGGCAGTGGCTATTGGTGTGCACTTTTCTTGCAGCTCTGAGTCTCTTCCCAGGCATCTGAGTCCCTCGACCTCTGCCACTCCCTCCACACCCTGCCTGGAGAGGCACTTGGAGAAGAGACGCCAAGGAGGGAGGCTGAGAAGGAGTTTGACCACACATTGGCCCACAGATAGGCCTGTGTGCAGGCCGAGGCCCTGGGCAGAGTCCCGAACGCTCATTCACATAGACTCTGTGGTGATAGCTCTATTTCCTCCTTAGCCAGGTGCCCTACTTTTTCATCCAGGAAAAGTCGAATTTGATCCTAAAAGCCAGTGTTATTAGCTCTTCTCCCACAGTTCCGCCTCCTTGTTACATTTTCCATTGTCTTTGTGGAGGGTGCAGCCCTGGATGCCTGAGGTCACCTCTTGGAGCCTCCCCTGACTGATGCTTGCACTTGGTCCTCATGGCAGACAGCTGGACCGGAAGTCAGTACTTGAGGTCTCCCCGGAGGGTTACATGGCAGGGGAAACAAAGAAATTAGGCTTCCAATCTGAAGTTTATTAGGAACCTGAAGTCTCTCAAGTGATCTGAGCATTGCAGATATATTGAGCTGAGGGTACAGCCATGTACATTTCATAGGAGGCTGATGGATGTGGGCTATTTTCTTTTCCTTTTTTTGTTACTGGGGATTGAACTTGGGACCTTGGGCTTTCGAGGCAGGCGGTGGAACCACTGAGCTAAATCCCCAGCCAATGTAGGCTATTTTCAAAGGTAATAAGAAATGTATCAAAGGAATTTGATGTCATCCAGTTAAACTGGGGGGAAAAAAGTTGAAGGCAGAATTCCAAAGAAAAACTTTTGGCCAGGATTCAGTCCTCCTCATCTGGGCAGCTTTTCCTTCTGGAGACAGCTGCTGTCGTTGACTAAAGACGTGAATTATGAAGGCGTCGGTGCAGAGCAGCAAAGCTGGGGCTGGCCTGACTGTCATCTGGGTGGAGCTCTAGGCTGAATCAGACGTGGGCGCAATCCAGGTGGGGGCTCCAGCGCTCCTGATTCTGGTACCACGGTGGGGGCTCCCTGTAGCTGGAGATGACACCCCCTAAAAAGCCAGTCCCAGCCCCCAGGTTGGACTGAGCCAGGAGAAGTCAGGTCCAGTCTGGGCAGTGTCACTCATATTGGCTGTGTCACCTGAGCCAGCTACTTCCTATTTCTGTGGACCTGGATTTCCTAAATGAAGGAACGGGACTTCCTCCCTCAATGTTTCTTTACCTGTCCGATTTTTCTGGAACTTACTCACAGAGCCATTCAGCTGGCATTATAATTCACTGCCTGGGGTCCCTGAGCTCGCAGGTTCGTAGTCTTACTTTCTCAGTAAGGTCTCCAGCTCTTTTAGGAGCTGGCATCATAAAGACTATTTACTTTGTCATCTGATTGTTCAGTCACATAACTTGGGGGGTTTCTTGGATATACTGGGACTTCCCAGCAGACCCATGTGTACCACCTTACAGTTTATGAGGCTCACATAACCAGATAGGGGGTGCTGTGTCAGTTAGGGCTCACTAGAGGAAGACTATAGGTCTATAGATCTATACAGACTATAGATACGGATTTACGAGGTAGACTTAAAATGGTCTGATGTGGAAGAATGCAAAAGGTCCTTCTCCATGCTGGAGATCCAAAGGATCCAGTTAAGGGTGGGGGGTTTAGCTCAATGGCGCCGTGCCTGCCTGGCAAGTGCAAGGTCCTGAGTTCAATTCCTGGTACCGGGAAAAAAAAGGATCCAGTTGAAAGTTGAAGGTTTGGAGATTACTGCAGACTCCCATGTGAGTCCATATCAGGAGGCTGAAGGGTCTTCACTGGAAGGCTGGACATGGATGTCCAAAGGTGATGGCAAAGACTGGAGCTACTGTGAAGAAGCAGAAAGCAAGACTTCCTTCTTTCCCTTTTTATTCCAAACAGGCCACTTGTCCATTGGTTGGTGCCATCCACACCCTGGGTGGGGCTTCCATGTCAGTAAGTCAGATATCTGGTCACTCAGAACTGGGCTGAACCAATCTGTTAGGCCTTTGTATTCAAATTGACTCCACAATTAGCTATCACAGGTGCAATAGATACATATTGAATAAATACTGCTATCTGTCTCTAGGGGAAGTAGTACCCCTTTTCTTTTTTATAATGCTAACCAATGAATGTGCCTTAATTGTTCTCCGTGTTGGCTCCTCCCTGTGTTGGCTCCTTGAGGACTGGCACCTTGAGGCCTGGTGCCTTGAGAGGGCAGCCCTGTCTGACTGCCTACCAGATAATTTAATTTACTCACCTTTCTACAATATTGTCTTCATGATTCAACCATTTGTAGCCCATGTCAGCATTTCCTTCTTTTTACAGGCTGCATAATACTCTGCTATATTTCTACATCACATCTGGTTGATAACCAGATCCATTCATAGCCCCTGGGGTTGCTCCCAGCTTTCGGCTGTTGTGAATAGTGCTGCTGTAATCTTGGACTTATATATGTAGGAGTGAAGTAGCTGGCTAATGTGGTTTATTTGATATTTCACTTTGGCAGAACCACTGTGCTGTCTTCCTCAGTGGCTAAAGCCTGGCTTTTGAAGACAGAGTTTACTGAACTTTTCCCTTTCTCTGGTGGGGTAATGCAGGCCTGAGGACCTCGTCCAGCCCCGGAAAGCTGGTAACTCGGGCTCACAAGCTCACAAACATTTTTCAGTCTTGAATACGCAGTGCATAGGCATGGACTGCATAGATATAATTAGCAGTCACTGTAGTGACGATGAATGTTGTGTGGCAGAGGACAAAGTGCTAACTCTGCCTCCCGAGCCTGCCACACACTGCCTGTCACAGGAACCCCCATTGTATCAGATGTTAGAGGAGCTTGTGTGACTTGGAGAGTGAAATTCAGGGACTAATGGTAACGGTATTTCGGCCTTCTTCCGAGTTTGTGCCTTGAAGATGGGCATTTATTGTTACTAAGTAGACATGTAACTTCTCTTACTTAGTTATTAACCTTGGGCTTGTTTTCCATAAAATAATTTAATAAGCTCAAATACTTAAAAACAGGAAGTTTTCTTACTTATATACATTAACTCCATTCTGTATTCTTCGTTTCTCTCTGTGGCCCCTGGCAGGCCAAAGGTTGGACAGCCATGGGGTGGATCATGAAATGATCCCTACAATCCCTGTCCTGCAGGGACCTCTCGCCCTCCTGCCCTGCGTCTCCTGCCTGTCTATGGCCTGTTTGGTTGCTAGCTCTGCCTCTCTGAGAGGCTCTTTGCTGATCTCTTGGCATTCAGTGATGTCCCAGCACAGGTGAGGTTGTTAAGGGCCCTAACAATATGCCACCTCCCCTCATGCTGAGAGAGGGCGCCGAGGGTCCCGGACACAGCAAGGTGATATTTCTTTTAGGCCAGCCCTTGCATACCACAGCCTTGTCTTCACGTGCTGCATCTGCCATTCCAGGAACCCTGGGTCAACTCCTCTGTGTGGCTTTCTGGCCAGAACCTGGGCATATTCCTCCCCCAGACCAGGCCCTGAGGAAGAAGAACATTGTTGCCATGGTTGCCGGGTCTGACTGGCTTAACCCAGCCATGATTTGTGCCCTGGGGGCCACAGGGTAATGGTTATTGGCAAGACAACCAACAGTCTCTGCCATGTCCCCAGAAAAAGAACAATGCGGTGCAGTTACACTGGTCTGGGCCCAACGATGAGGTCTTGGTGACCTTTCCCCTCAATGCCAGTCTCACAAAGGCCTTCTGTGAGCTCCTTTTGTTTTCCCTTCCAGTCTTCACCTCCCCTGTGACCTACTGTGGTTTTAGCAGGAAATAAGTTGTTAGTCGCCTGCTGGGTAGGAGTCAGCTTCTGTCTCCCAGCAGAAGCATGCTTTGGGCAGGGGGCGGGGTGGGGGGGTGGGGGGGTGAGCTTAACACTGCAGCGACCTGCGGCATCAGCAGGGACTGTCACCTCTGGTTCATGAATCTGCTGCTATCATGATCTGAGCGAAGCTATGCCCTTGGACCCTTCCTGTAGCTGTCATTTCCAGACTCTGCTAAATAGCCAGATAGTTTTCAAGGTCAACTTTGGATTATTCTGCCCCATGCTGTTGAACGTCACTGTCAGACATCACTGTGGACAGAAGCTGCCCACTTACACTGAGCTCTAGTGATCAGATCTACTCAAGGAAGAGACTAGATTTCCTTAGCTTCGCCATCTCTTTCGAAAGGGGATGGGCTGAGAAGTGTGGCCCTCGCTCCACCTCTCAGCTCTTACCCATCAACTCAGTTTAGCTCAACTCAGCTGAGGGCCCTTGACTTGGCCTTTGGCCAGCAAAGGGGGAGGAAAGCAATGGTGGAGAACCCAGAGGCCCACATCGGGTCCAGGTTCTGCTCTGCACGGGCCCCCTGAAGCAGGGGCTGTTTCCGTGTCCTGCAGAGCACCTCGCTTGCTGAGTGTTTGCTGAGCTCACCATCTTCCTTCTCCACTGCAGAATCCTCTTCCAGGCCTTTCCATTGCCACCACCACTCCCTGGCCTGACCACCTGCTCTCAGCCCTCTCAGCTCCATTCTGTGGCTTGCAAGGCACAACCATTTCCTCCCCAGCCTTGTCTGTCCCTCACTCTCCAGCCTTAGTCTGCTCCTCTAGCTCCCAAGTGTGCCCCACCCCACCTTGATCCCCGGGCTTGTGCAGTCCCCAAGTCCTTACTCTCTGCTCCCACAGTCCCCTTTGCTGTCTAATTCTTCTCTTCCCTAAGCCTCCAGTTGCCCATCACCTCTTTGGGGAAGACACCCGATCCGTGGGCTCAGTGGCGCCCTCCTCTGTGTTGCCTGAGGCCCCCCAATCCCTTGGCTGCCTCCTTCTGGGGCCCAGACCCTATCCCATCCCCCACAGCTGCCTCTAGGCCTGGCCCTCGGTTGGCAAATGAATGAATGATCAGTTCCCGGCTTGCCTGGGGAGGGAGCAGCAGCTGTCTGCAGGGCACCCTGGGATCCCGAGGCTGCCTCTCAGCCCTGGAGAAGCCCAAGTCTGAAGGAGGCTCTGTCCTTTCTCCCTGCAGGAATCAACTACTGTGCGCTGAACAAACCGGGCTGTGAACACGAATGTGTCAACACGGAAGAGGGCCACTACTGCCGCTGCCGCCGGGGCTACATCCTGGACCCCAACGGCAGGACCTGCAGCCGTGAGTGCACCCCAGGGGTGTGGGTGCAGATGCACACAGGTTCACCTCTGGGCCCTTCTGGGGCTCCCAGATTTCCTGTGGGTCTGCCTGTTTTACCGCCTATAAAATGGGACTGTTAGGACTACCTGCTTCATAGGTGGGTTGTGAGGATTAAAAGAATCCATCCATTCAAGATACTTAGACAGTATTGTTAGGCATGGCCTTCAATAAATATTAGTCTTATTAATCTTTGCTGTTAGAAGCATGGACTAAGCCACATTCTGCTCCAGTGACCTTGAGCAAGTTATTTAACTTCTTTGAGCTTTGATTTCCTATCTATTTAAAAAAGTGAAGCTAATACTAGTCTTGATCTTCCAGCGTGGTTATGGGGAATAATTGGGACCATTCCAATCCCTTAGCTGCAGGCCTGGTGCAAGGTAAACATCACACCAAGGTTAACAGCTCACACTGTGGGGCCCATGGGAGTGACCAGTGTCCGGCCCCAGGTTGGGACAAGAGGCCAGAAGGGTTAGACCTCAGAAGCAGCAGCCCCTGGGCTGATCTGAGGGCAGAGCTAAGAAACACAGGGTTTTGTGAAGCCCTTTTTTCATGTCCTTGTGTCAGAGCCACCACAAAGCCCATCGGTGATGTAAACACATGGGAACTCGCAGGCCCTGCCAGCTGGCCAGTCCCATCGTGTTTTGTGAGGCACAGGCTCCATGGCCCAGGCCAGCAGGGTGGGAGCACATAGACGCTGTGCCGCATCCCTGTGACCCTGTTACTTTGGGCGCTGGGGCTTGGTGACATGGCCTGCAGAGAAGAGGCCCTTTGTGTGGCTTTCCACCAGCAAGCGCACATCTGCTTCAGCGCTGGAGACAGGGATGGATCGAGAAGGAGAACAGTGCAGCTGTTGAGCATTTGGACCCTAAATTGCTGGGGGAAGGGGGGCAGTTTCACAGCTGGAGCATGAGGTCCAACACTGTCCTCGGGAAAACTCGCTCCCCTTCAGCCTGCACAAGGAACACAATGCCTCGACCAGGCTTTCTGAAGGCAGATCTCAGAGGCCAGGGCTTCTGAGTGAGGAAGCTGGTGCAACAGCCAGGCTCTGCTGTGGATTAGCCAGTGGAGAGCAGGGGCTCTTACGTTCAGCACGAAGGGAGAGCTCCTGGTCCTGACAGATCCCTGCCAATCCTGCTTTTTTCCAGGAGTGTGGTGTCCACCAGCTGCTGGCCCTGCAAAGTTTCCTGGGACAGGCTGGGCATGATTTGACTGGGCCATCTAGGCCACTGGGGCCAGAGCCTGCCAACCTCTCTCCCAGCATGCCTTGGGGGCCTGGACGGGCTCAGAGGTTGGGCTGGAAGACATGGAGACCCTCCATTCTCTCTGGGATCTATCTGGTCAGCTGTAAGAAAGTGTAACCCAGGCTCGGGGATTTAGCTCAGTGGCACCGTGCCTGCCTTGCAGCCACAAGGTCTTGAGTTCAATCCCCAGTACCACCAACAAAAAAAGCATAACCCAAGCCTCTTCAGACTAGAAATCCCCAGAGAAAGCTGAGGTCTTCTGCTCTCCCAGAGGGCTCTGGGGTCCCCAGGCCATAATGACAGCAAAGCCTTAAGAGGCACTCACTCTGCAGGAGCTATGGTGAGCACTTTCACACACCAGCTCTCCTGATCCTCTCAGCAGCCCTGTGAGCCACCTGCAATCCTATCCCTTTTAAAGGGAAGGAAACCAGAAAATTGTCACTTTCCTGGTAAATGGTGGTACCAGGATGTGAACAGGAGCATGCAGCTCCTGAGAGTCTGCAAGTGGTTGTTTAGGTTCCTCCACGAGAGAAGGTTCTAGAAGGACCGGTGTCTCGGCATTGAGGACCCAGGCCCCACAGGAGTGAAGAGCTCACTTGGTGGCCTTCCACAAGGCCTTCCGTGTCTTTCCAGTCTCTGGGGTGTACTTTCTCCATCCAGAAAGTCTGAGGCCGCCTGCAGGCTGTCTGTGGAAGCCGTCGGCCACAGCTGTGTGTTTGCTGGCCTTCAGCCCTCACTGCCCAGGGCCCAGCTGTGTGGAGTTCGGGTGCCAGGACGGGCCACACAGGCAGGCCTGGCCTTCGGTTTGTTTTCTGAATCTGGGTGTCCTGATTATGAGGATTAAAGAGAAATCACATTCTTAAATTTTCAAATAGAAATGAAAATATACAATGGATCCTCACTCAGTACTACTTGCTAATAATCACAAGCATCCATGAAGTGGCTGCTGCATGCCAGCTACTGTTCTGAAGGCTTGCCTTCCATGTGTTATTGCCTCTAATTCTCACCACACTCCTATCAGAAAACAGCCATCATCATTCCCATGCTCAGGTCAGGAGACAATTGGAAGGCTCCAGAGAGGCCAGGCAACTGTCTGCGTCCATAGTGGGATGTGCCGGAGATGGGATTTAGACCAGGAACCCCTGTTCTTAAGCACCATGCTCTGCAATGTGTAAATCACACCTGCTCTCAGAATCTCTCAATGCCAAGACACCAGATTCTCATGGCAAGGCCCTGGCCTGGGGTTCAGAGAGATGGGAAGAGCCACAGGCAAAGCTGGTTCCCCAGAGAAGCATGGCGTAGAATGGCGCCTTCCCTTCTCGGCAGGCTTCCCGTTCCAGTGCCCTTGGCTGGGAGGGCATGGCCCCCTCACCTCTTAGGTTTACGTGTGTGACCCACGCAGGGGTGGACCACTGCGCGCAGAAGGACCATGGCTGTGAGCAGCTGTGCCTGAACACGGAGGAGTCCTTCGTCTGCCAGTGCTCAGAAGGCTTCCTCATCAACGAGGACCTCAAAACCTGCTCTAGTGAGTCCCCTCCACCCCTCTCTGGTAGGGAAGGGTTTGCGGCAGGAGTAGAACATGGTGTCCCTACAGAGTGGCAGCTTGGGTGTGGTGCCCTTTTCCCCTGCTCCAGGGAGATGTAGGCACTCGGCCAGGGACTGCGTGCCTCAGGGGTGGTGAGCATGACAGCAACATGACCCCCATCCTGCCAGGCCTGCCACCTCACTGACGGGGCCCCAGGGACCTCACGTGGGTCTTGGCTTTGCAGGGGCGGATTACTGCCTGCTGAGCGACCATGGCTGTGAATACGCCTGCGTCAACACAGACAGGTCCTTCGCCTGTCAGTGTCCCGAGGGCCACGTGCTCCGCAGTGACGGGAAGACCTGTGCAAGTGAGTCCCGTCGTGTTTGAGGTCCCGGGACAAGCAGGACCTGGCGTGGGCGTTCCATGGCTGTGGGTTTGGCTGTGCTGCCACACGTGCCCGTGCCTGGTGTCCTCTGTCTGGGCTGGGCCTGGCTGGTGGGGACTTGTGTGACTGTCTCTTAGCCATTCGAGCCCAGATGGCTGCTTCCCTTCTGCCCTCAAACCCCCTTCTGGAAATGGCCTTGGCTGTTTCCACAGAGGGCCTCACTGCAGCTGTGGAACTGGACACAGGCCTGGATCTTCGCATGCTGCTCTGCTTCCAGTGTGGTTTGTCCCCACTGGAATTCACATTCAAATTTGCCTTGCCATCATGGCAGTTTTGAGAGAGAAGCCCTTCAGAGGCATGAGGCCGTACAGGGAAGGAGTGCCTTTCTCAGGAGAGTGGGTTAATTCTCAAGGGAGGTTAGGTGATGGGGAGAACAGGTCATTCAAAAGGGGTGCCTGTTCCCGGCGTCCCTTCCCCTCGCACACACTCTCCTGGCGTGTGCTTTTCCAGGACAAGACAAAGACAAACAAGGCCCCTGCCTGGTGCTGCTCTCGGGCCTACCAGCCTCCGGAACTGGGGGCTTCCTGAACCTCTGTTCTTTCTAAATCAGCCAGTCTGCCCAATTCAGTTTGGTTTGGTTTGGTTTGGGGGTTTTTGGGTTTTTTGAGACAGGGTCTCACTATGTAGTTCAAACTGGCCTTGAACTCACTATGTAGCCCAGGCTGGCCTCCTGCCTCAGCCTCCAAGTGCTGGGATTACAGATGTGCACCTCCACACGCAGCTGGTATTCAGTTATATTGAGATAGGAAATGGACTAAGAGTCTCGCTCTGCTCTACCGTCAGACAGCCAGCAGCCTGCTCATGAATAGTAATATGCCCACTTGCTGGCTGTGTGCCAGGCACTGTGCTGGGCACCAGTGCTATCACAGATGAGGAAACTCCTGATCAAGAGACTGAGGTCACCTGCTATTAAGTGAGGGTTCTCACCGCGTGACTCCAGTCCTGGGAAATCCGGAGCCTGCTCCCTGACCCTGCTCCCTCTCAGCACACCCAGCTTGCAGTGTTTCCTTATAGCTCATCCTAACTCCTGTCTCCATTAAAAGCAAACAAATGGAAGGTCCCATGCCTCTTTTTCTCTTTCACTCAAGAATGCTGCCTAGTTTGCTGTCCTGCGTGCCTGTTTCCAAGTAGACAAAGATTAAAAAAAAAAAATTGAACTGGGCAGAGTGATGCACATCTGTAATCCCAGCACTCAGGAGGCTGAGGCAGGAGGACTGCTGCAAGGTTGAGGCCAGCCTGGGCTATGTAGTGAATTCAGGGCCAGTTTGAACTAAATAGTGAGACCATATCTCAAAAAAAAAAAAAAATGGAGAAATAGTCTGAGAGAAGGGATCGGGAATGGAGAGAAAGGACTGCACGTCACCTTCCCTGTCCTGCTGGTCTTTCCTGTTACAGGGCCCAGGTCCTCGACCACTAACAAAGTTGTGGCCACAGCCTCCTCTGTCCACCCGGAGTGCCGTCTTTGCACACGGGCAAACGAGTGACAGCCCCGAGGGTTGTGTCCCTGCAACAGTGCTGCCTGGGAGGAAACGCTTCCTGGGCTGGGCTGGGCTGGACTCTCGGGTCTCGGCGAAGGGCTTACCCATGTCAGGGCTTGCTGCTGGCTCCCCACCCAGCTGCTTCCCACACTGCTGCCCCAGCCAGCTCGGGGAGCCTGGACACCGAGGGTGAGAAAGGGTGGGTGTGCCCGAGAGCTCTCTGCTTGCCTGCCTGCCAAAGCAGATGCGAGAGGAGTTGAGCGCTTCATTCTCCATCATGTTTGACGGGTCGGGTCACGCCCTTCCTTTGTGCCCCCCTTTTCTGTGAAAATCAGAAACATAAGATGGTTGCAGGACTTCTAACCATTCTCACAGAGCGTTCCAAACATGCATGGCCCCTTCCTTCGCTTTCCTGCCCTGCCATGTGAGTGAGGCCTTTGCCACTTTGAAACGCTCCCCATTTTCTCGTTTAAAGTGTTTGTCCCTAATGGCACCGTGACGTCATCCATGTGAGTAAATGTCCCAAAATGCAGTTAAAAGTAAATTTTGATATTTCTCTATGATTGGGTTGATACAAGAACTTGGGAGACAATCAGTCAGGTTAGAATTACCCTCGGGAACAGGACACGAGAGCCACATTTCTGCACCAGGGTTAATTGAAGACGTTCTGTCTGCTCTGGGATGATTCAGTCTGGTGGCCAGGTTCTGTAATAGTGGGCTTTGTTTTCAGTGTGGCCACAGCTAACTGGAGTTGGCATGTAAGTTTCCCAGCCCTACACCAGATGACGGGGAGCCGCTTGACTTGACTGTCGCAAGAATCTCCTTGGCCTTTATAAAGGCAGCCTCCACTAGATCTGTGACTGCAGTGGTCTGAAGAGATCTTCACTCACCTTCTGGAAAGTTCTCTGAAGAACAGAGCTGAGACCCCAGTTCCCGAGGCCCTGGGACGAAGCTGACACTGTGATCTTGATGTCCCTGAGGCACCTGGGGCTCTCTGGGCTCTAGTGTGAAGCCTGGCCTCCCTCCTTACCTCCTGGACCCCAAGCTCTGGTTACACAGCCAGTTGGGCTGGAAAGAGCAATGGGCAGACTCTCTTACCACTAGAAGTTTCCTTGAGGTGAGATGGACCTTGCACAAGGGATCCCAGTCCACTGCCCTGTGGGCTCCTGGAGGTCAGAAGTCAGAGGTTGAGTGTCATCTAGAGATGACAGATTCCTAGATGTTCCAAGTTCCTAGAGCCCAGCCCATGGGAGGTGCTTAATAGAGGGAGATGAGATGAGGAGATGAATGGAGACCAGCTTCTCTTGATCCTGTGGCCCTGGCCCAGGGCCCACTCCCTGCTCTCTCACCTTCTGTGGCTCCCAACCATTCCCCAGAATTCATTTCCACTCGAATCCCTCACTTTGGCCATGTGGGAGAACTCCCTCCTCCTCCTCTTCATTCCAGTCCTGGGTCTCCCCTGAAGCTCCTGTGCTCCAGCCATAGTGAGGAGTCCTTTATTCTCTGAGCAGGGCCTGGGCCTTCAGCTTATCCTGTGTCCACTTAGGACAGCCTCCTTACCCCAGCTGCCTGCAGAAGCCCAGCCCGTCTCCAGTGTCGCCCCTGTGCGGAACTTCTCCCTCCCCACCCGCTGGGTGCCAGTATCCTCCTGCCACCCCACTCATCTGGGGCCCCTCTGCCTGCTGTCCAACCTGGCCTCACCTTGTGGCTCTCTGCAGATATGGGACATGGCCTTGCAAAATATAAAGAGCGTGGAACTGGGAGGCCAAAGACCAGATTTAAACCTGTGGCTTCTGCTGTGGGTGAGGAACTTGGCCCTCTTTGGGTCAGTTGCTCATCTGTAAACTGGGAACAGTCATTGCTGCCTGTTTCTCAGGGTCCCTGTGTGGCAGAGGGAGAGGCATCCATCAGAGCTTTGTGAACCTGTAGAGTAATTGTCAGCCGCCCTTGTTAGGGTCTCGTTAGGGTCTTCCCTCCCTACTCTCGACTCCACCACATGAAGAGCAGCCTAAGGGAGCTCCCCACCTTGCTGCCTATAGACCCATGTCCCAGGGCCAGGCCTGCTGTCCTTGGAGGAGCCCCAGGGACACACCACCTGGAAGGGGACAGAACCAGGAGCCTGAAGCCTGTCCTAGGGGAGACCCTCCTTTCCTCCAGGGTCCTGGAGGACACTGTCAGGCCTGGACCACAAACCTCAGTGCTCCTGGGACCTGGTTGGCCACACTCCCAGTTCAGCTACCAAAGGCCAATAGATCTGCAAAGGCCTGTTCAGGCCTGAGGGCCTGCCTTGGCCGCCCTGTGCAAGCTTAGCACAGTGTTTTGGTCTGCTTGGGCTGCCATGACAAAATACCGTAGATGGGGTGTTGTTCTTTAACCTCAGAAATCTGTTTCTCAGTCCTGGAGGCTGGAAATCTGAGATCAGGTACAAGATCAGGATGTCAGGTTCCAGTGAGGCCTTTGCTCCTGGCTTGCAGACAGCTAGCACCTCTGGCTGTGTTCTCACATAGCAGGGAAGAACGAGAGAGAGGGCAAGAGAGCACAGGACAGGGAGTGAGCCCCAGGGTCCCTCATAAGGGCACTAATCGTGTTGGATCAGGGCTCAGCCTCATGACCACATCTCAGCCTGATCGCCACCAAGTGCCATACATGGGGTTAGGGCATCAGTGTAGGAATTCAGGGCGTGGGGGGCACTGTTCAGTGAGTAGCAGGGAGTGAGGGAAGGGAAGGCCACTCGTGAACAGAAGGAGCAGTAGAAAGCTTCCCTTGCTTGTGGGAAACAAGCACAGGGAAGAAATGGACACCCCTGGCAGAGCCAGGACTACAGCCCAGGCCTCATCTTCAGATCTCTTGCTCAGTGCAAGATGCCCCCAAAAGTACATTTCAGCTCAGCTGCTGCTCGGTCTGTGAGGAAAAGCTCAGACAGAAGAGCAGAGGACCAGTTGCTCCCAATTTGATGGTAAAAAATCAAACCAACAGGCAATTGTGTCACGCTGTCAGTCAGTCTTTGGTTACTTTCTCCCTCCGAGGTCAGGATGGCTTTAATAATCTCCCATGGAGCCCCAGATCCAGGCTGTCATTGCCAGAGGTGGTGCCCCACAACTCCTGCCCCTCAGATGAGTGACTTGCCAGATGTGTAATCCAGATGTGGGAGGCACAGCCCATGTCAGTATGCAGGGACCCCAAAGCCTGGGCTATGTCCTGAAACTTCTTTTTTTTAAAATCTTTTTGTACCGGGGATTAAACTCAGGGCCTTGTGCTTTCAAGGCAGGCAGCGGCACCTCTGAGCTAAATCCCCAGTTGTCTTGAAACTTCTAATCATCCTGGTCACCAATTGCAGAGCCAGCTCATAATGAGGATTTAATTAAACTTGGGAAAGGATGAGAATCCCGTCTGAGTGGGGCATGCTTCCCCCTTGCCTCCTGAGACTTCTCCTGGGCCCTCAGGTGGCCTTCAGTGACCATGGTTCCTGTCCCAGCTTGTTGCGCTCTGGATTGGAGTCCAAGTGCTTCCTTGAGCTCTGGGCCTGTTTCTGCTTATTCTCTGCAAGTGTTTACTGGGCACCTCAGGGTGCTCAGCACTGGGGATCCCTGGGGCCCACCCCAGAGGGAGTTGGGCCTTCTGAGTCCTGAATCCTGAGTACCGACGGTAGGGGGGAGCTTGGGGAAGCAAGAGGGACATGTCGCCCATGGTGAGAGTGACAGCAAACCTTCTGGAGACCACCCCCACCCCCAGCAACCTTTGAGTTTGTCTCTGAGCACCTGCTGGGCTGTCTGGGCAGACGTGATGAGCCAGGGTGGCCAGTAGGGGTGCAGCCGGACCAGGAAACATGGCAGTTACAGGTTCATGATGGATTCTCACCTCTGCCCCAGGACAGCAAAGACAAGCCCTGTCTGCAGGTCATTCAGGGACCCTGACAGAGTCACTTCTCCATGAGTGTCAGTGTCCTCATCTCTAAAGCGATGAGCTGGGACCAATCCATCTCCAAGGTGTTTTCTAGCCCCCAAATGGGATTGTACCTGGCACAGGGTAAGTGCTCCGTAACACCTCCTGCCTGAGTGCAGCCTTCACTGGGGTGTCCCCTGTCACCCCCAAGCTGGAGACCCCTGTGCAGTGAGTCAGGGACAGCGGTCATCACCTGCCAGGAAAGCAATGAGGCCCTTCCCCATAAGGGAGTATCTCTGGCCCTGGGGAGAAGCTGACTCCAGCTTGGTTTCCAGACATGGGAGGTAGAAAGCAGTCAGGAAGGTATCCCAGGGCACCTTTGGCATTTTCTCATTTGCCGTGTGATTCTTTGAATGTGGCCCAGCACATCCCCACCAGGCAGAAAGCAGGCACTGTGTGGAGCCACTGTGAGCAGTGGGTTCTATTCCGCAAGGCTGGTGTGTGGGAGAGTGAGGTGCCCAGACGGCCACAAGCATCCAACCAGAAACATCTGCACAAAGGGGTCTCAATTACCCTTGGTTCTGGGTAGAAAACAGGAACCAGCCGAGTGTGGTAGCGCACACCTGTGATCCCAGCACTCAGGAGGCTGAGGCAGGAGGATTGCTGTGAGTTTGAGGCCAGCCTGGGCTGCATAGTGAGTTCAAGCATAGCAAGTTCAACTACATAGCAAGACCCTGTCACACCCACACAAAAAAGAGAGAAACTGTTTCTTTGGCCTTGCCAGCTTTTTGCAGGGTGCTGCTACATGCTGGGCCTTACCTTGGTGCTGGGGATGGGAGAGAAATGGGACTTCACGGTGGGCTCTTGGCCTTCACAGTCCATGTGGCCCTAGCCCTGTGGCTGTGTCCCCACAAAGTCGCATCAGTGAGTGTTCAACTCCAGCTTGATGCTTACATAAAGGCCAGGAACTTGGCGTTTGGAGACCCAGTTGGGAGGCCAGAGAAGACTTCCTGAGTGGTGAGCAGGAGGAAAAGTAAGGGTGCCAGAGGGAGAGCAGCAGAGGAGGGGAGGCTTGCAGGGAGCAGTGAGGCCACTCGAAGCCTTAGAGCCCGGAGAGCAGGGGGTGTGAGGCCAAGGGCAGGTGGGTCGGGCCTCGACAAGATTTCCACAATCTGAAGCATTAAAGGACCGCGGGCTGGCGAAGGCAGGACAAGAGCGGATTTCCCCTGTGCAAAGGCCTGAGGCCTCTTCAGGGAGGACTGACTAGGGGGCCCAGAGTGCGATGCCCTTCACAGGCTGGAGGGCATCTGCTAGTGAAAGGTACATTTGTGTCCGCAGGGCCAGGCGTCCTCCTGGGTTTGCCTTGGAATCCTGGGCCTGCTGCCCAAGCCTGAGAGCTCACCCACTTTTACTGTCTCCTGATCACATGTTCTGAGGAGACGAGGAGGGGGAAAACAGTGAAAATTCATCACATGATTTGGAATCACACATAGCAAAAATCCCAAAGAGCTGTGAGTCTGACCGCCCGGAGGACTGAGGAGTCCGCAGCCCTGAGAAGCTGCACCCTTGGGCTCACGACTTCTCCCTGCAGGGCCTGGTGGTGGGAAGCAGCCCCGCCCCAAACAGGGTCCTTCTCTGGGGCGGGGCCTGGGGAGTGGGAGGCTCAGGAGCAAAACCCAAGCCTCCAGGGAGGGCCGGGCCAGGGAGGCGGGGGAAGCCCGGGAAGGAAAGGCACTCTCTGATGGCCTTCACACCAGAGCCTGGCAGGGCCGGCTGGAGAGAGCTACAGCAATTCTTCACCCTGGATGACAGAGTATAGCAAATTCACAGTGCGGAGAGCTCCCCTCCATGCAGCCAGGGCCGGCTGTGCTCTGGATCATGAGGCTGTCCTTTCCACTACATGAAAAACTGCTCAAGCCTTAATAAGCCCAGCA
Source organism: Heterocephalus glaber (assembly GCF_000247695.1). Next base: position 5,169,399 of record NW_004624763.1, read on the forward strand.
TGTGCCCAGAGATAAGTCATGTCCACAGCAAACCCAGCCGGCTGTCTTCTGCAGTTAGTTACCAGCGCTCACTCATTGTTGGAAGATTTGGGCAGCGCTTCTGCCCAAAGAAACACAGGCAAAATTCCCTTTGTGTTTGGAAGCTTACTTTAGAATGTAGTAATGCTGTGTAGTCAGGAAAAAAAAAACCATGGGATTTATTATCACATGGTAACATATTTAGTCTGTTTTTTCCATGTACTCACAACTGGAGCAGGGTATGGTGGTACATGCCCATAATACCAGCGCTCAGGAGGCTGAGACAGAAGGATCACCTGAGGGCCTGCATGGGTGACATAGCAAGTTC
>NW_004624763.1:5193638-5203851 GCF_000247695.1 Heterocephalus glaber
TAAGGATTGTGGAAAGCTTTTGGAGCTTTGGAAACCTAAGGTTGATACCTGGCCTTGTTCTTTTTCTCGACTGGGGTGCTAATGGTCTTGAGTTGCCTCTTCAGCTTGGGGTCTTGCAAGATGGAGTCCTCCCCAGAGAGGTGGGCAGAAGCAGCTTCACCTGGCCCAAGGTCACTTAGGTCACCAGACCTTTGAGAAGTAGGAACCAGGTTATAAGGTCTGAAACTGACCTGTTTCATAGAATTCTTCCAGAAGAGATTTCCATTCTAGGGAGCTGCAGGAGATTTCTCTCTTCAACCTACCCGGAACGGCCAGCTCAGGGCAAAGCTGCAGATGTGTTCAGGAACAGATTGGTGCCTCTGCGTGCCAGCCTCAGCCAGATAGCTCACCTCTCTCCTCTCTCACTTCTGGTGCCAAAATAAAAATGGTGAGGCTTACAAAGAAAAGGGTGGTGATAGAGACCCCTCAGATCACACCACTCCATAGCTCTGAGTATCTGGAAGGCAACCGACATTGTCCTCAGTTTGCTCTGCCCCTAGGTATCGCCATGTACGCCGTCGGCATAGGAAAGGCCATTGAGGAGGAGCTGCAGGAGATTGCCTCAGAGCCCACCACCAAGCACCTCTTCTATGCAGAGGACCTCAGCAGCATGGGCGAGATCAGCAGGAAGCTCAAGGAGGGCATCTGTGGAGGTTCCTGGGGGCCAGGGCAGGGCTCAGCCAGCAGAGCTCCGAGCGCCTCCCTGGAGTCCAGGGACGGGACACTCGGAAATAGCACACACTTGCGTGTGATGACAGATGTTTGGCTGAGAAGCAAATGTTCTGACTCAGGAGAGCTGTATGCATTCTCAGGATGTGCGTGCGGTTGGAGTGGCAGGGGTGGTCATCCTTGCAGGGCTGCTGAGGGACAAAGTATGCCTTCCTGCGTGGACACTTGTGCTTGCAGAGTACTAGGCTGCCCTTCCGCATTCAGGATTTGCTTCATACCCTTTCTTCCACTTCACTAGTTGTGCCAGGCGTGCTTACACACACAGAGCTCTGCCCTTGTGTCTTCTGACTCCGGTCCCAGGCTCAGTCCTCTGTAAAATCCAGCCCTTCCTCTACCGGAAGGAACTCTGGGACGGACCTCGGGTTCCGGAGAGGGCTGGTGGCCCCATGGCTCTTTCATCATATTGAAATGCTTCAAATGGAGTCACTGCCACTGCAACTTAGCCCTGAGATTTTAATTCTGTGGCACCCCCCTAGAGATGGTGTGTGTGTGTGCGTGTGCGTGTGCGTGTGTGTGCGCGCACATGGATGGGGGCTTCTGTAGAATCTGTATCACAGGGGCCCAGGCTTCTAGTAGAGCTGCCCTAAAGTGGTCCTGGCTTTTTGAATGTTTGGTGTTATCAAACCAAAACAAAGGCCCTGGGCTATGGCAGGCAGGTAAGGAGTTGGCTGTGCATGTGGCAACCTGTCACTCCTTTTTGTTGTCTCTTCCTATTCAGCTCTAGAGGACTCTGATGGGAGACAGGACTCACCAGCAGAGGAGCTGCCAAAGAGGGTCCACCAGCCAACAGGTACTTCTGAAAAAGCAGTGTTCTCACTCGATGGGGCTTCTGCCATGCTTTCCCTCCAGATGAAAAGCTGAAAGTAAGATCTAAATTGTTTGCTGAGGCCTTTTTGCCTCTATCAAATAGGGCAGATTTACTCTGGACTTTAAGCCATATTTGGTAACTGGCTTTTCTGCTGACAGTCTTTGTGCCACAGTAGGTCCCAAAGTAAACTCTGTCACCATGAACGAGGAGGACCAAGTGCCTTCCTTATTCCTATGGTGGCTGCTTTAGGCCACAAGTGTTAAGCAGGTTTGACTTCAGTTTTCTTTTTCTTTACAGAATCTGAGCCAGTCACCATAAATATACAAGACCTACTTTCCTGTTCTAATTTTGCAGTGCAACATCGGTATCTGTTTGAAGAAGACAATCTTTCGCAGTCTACACGAAAGCTTTTCCACTCCACAAAACCTTCAGGTAATTCTAAGTAAAATAGTACTGTAAAATGACTTGATACCAGCCTTTCAAGTTGACAGCAAGCTTAGCTTCAAGGAAGAAGTAGTAAAGAGGAAAAGAGAAGAAAGAACTTAAGTATAATGAAAACTAAAAAAATAAATTAAGAGGGACACAAGTAGTCTTCTTCCTAATCCACAGTAAGGGCTCTTGCAGTGCGTGGCACACAGGCAGCCAGCCCTTCCCTGGTATTCACTTGGCGGGTCCAGCTACCTGGAAAAGCTGGACATTTCTTTCACTATGGGTTCCCCTGGATGCTGATTCAGTCCTGTTGCTATGTGTTGGGGAAGTCTGGTGGGTGACAGAGGCGACCACTCTCTATCTGCTTTCTCAGGGAAAGTTCTGGAAGAAAACCATGATCAATGCAAATGTGAAAACCTTATAATGTTCCAGAACCTTGCGAATGAAGAAGTCAGAAAACTAACACAGCGCTATATCCTTTTCTAATATTACATTGTTTTTTTGGGTTTTTTGGGTACCAGGGACCGAACTTGGGTCCTTGCGCTTGCAAGGCAGGTGGCAGAACCACTGAGCTAAACCCCCAGCCCTATATTACATTCTGTAGAAAATGCAAATATCTAAATTTCACAAATACAGTATCTGTGGGTTTTAGCAAATGAAGTAATTTCCATGACATCAAGAATAGTAAAGACGGGCGTGGTGATGCACACCTGTGATCCCAGCACTCAGGAAGCTGAGGCAGGAGGATTGCTGTGAGTTTGGGCCAGCCTGGTTTATATAGTGACTTTGAGCCCAGCCTGAACTATATAGCTAGATCCTGTCTCAAAAAAACAAAACAAAACAAACACACAAACAAAAATAGTGAACTCCAGAAAAGGATTTTTTGAAGCAGCCTGGTAGTTGTCTGGGAGCCACGGTCAGGCCAAGCTTGGTGACAGTAGTCAAGCACTTAGTTGCCATCTGATGTTGTAGGGGGATCAGCAGTGAGACCAGTCAGCTGAAAAGGACTTAACTCCTCCATCTCTGCGGATGACAGGGGCGACGAGCTGGGTCTGAGGTGTGTCAGAGCAGTGTGCTTGGGCAAAGAATGCTGTAGAACGAGCTTTCAGCTCCAACCCTGGACATGTTCTTTAGCCCCCGCCTGCAGGGCAGCCACACTGGAATTCAGAGTGAAGTTTCTGAGGCTGAGGCTTTTTGGCTGGGCTTTTCTTTTGTTTTTGGCAGCAGAGATCTTTTGTATCACCACTCTAAAAGATGAAACATTCTACCAAGGGAACAGCAGGATCCAGTGATTCACTCAATTAATATTATAAAGAAAGGGATACTGTGGGATATCAGAGAAATGAGATTTTGGGTTTTTTACACATTGAACTCACTTCCAAGTGCTTGGACCTTAAAATTATACTAAGTTTACTAAAGCTGGCTGTGTCTCAGCGTGCTCAGCTCATCTACAGGGAAATGGTTTATTCCCGGCTCTACCTTGGTGCCAGTGGGCTTGTATCATAAGGAACATAGCACACGGCAATTCCCCTCTTAAAAGGGGAAATATGCTCCTCCTAAGGAACAAAGTCATCTATCGGCAGTGGCTAATGCAGATGATCAATCTGGGATCTCACTGCCAGGGTAGGGGCAGTAAGGAGCTTCCAGGGAAGAGGAACCTTTCTGTCTCTTCTCCCTCCCCTGCCCCTTGGAGGTCAAAGGCTCAGGTTCTGTGTAAGAGCAGAGGACTGAGCTCAAGGCTGCTGTCCCGGCCTTCCGGCCTTCCGCAGCACCAGGGCAAAAACCTTCCTACCTCATGTTTTAGTTTTCCACAGCCTAATCCTTTCACTCCTCTACTTCCCATACTCTTCCCTGCTGCCTTCCAGAACTGTGCTCTTAACAACTGATCAACAAGCAATAGGGGTGAGTGGAATGAAAACTTTGAAGAATGAAAAAGACAAATTCTAACTGAGCTATCTAGCTGTGATGCTTCTAAAACTGAACTTAACCTGAAATGAATTTATCTTGACAGCATGTTAAATGAGTTACTATAAACTCATAAATCAGGATTTAAAAATATTTCAGATACTGGGGAGAACTCAGGTGTAGTGGCATTCACCTATAATCCTCGTACTTGGGAGGCCGAGGCAGGAGGATCACTGTGAGTTCAAGACCAGCCTGGGCTAGAGTGAAACCCTGTCTCAAAAATAAAAAATTTTTTAAAATCAGGGAGAAAACCCAAACCCTTTTGTATTTCAGGACAAATTTTTAGGTAGATGAATCAAGTTGTATTTGAATATAGATTAAAACAAGTAATTCATACTCCTCTTCCTTAATTTGAGATTTACTAGAAGAAATGACAGAGAGAATGGAAGCTTTGGAAAATCGCCTGAGAGCCAGATGAGGACTAGAAATGCTATACACATGTGTACACCGTAGTGCCGAGGGTCAGGCGAGGCCCAGAGCCCCACAGCTCAGCTGTTACGTCTGTAATGTTGTGCAGTAAACACCAGTTCTGAGGAAGCTGGTTTTCTATACAACAAAGACAAAAAGTACACACTAACTTGTATAATTTAGGAAAACAAACGCATCAGCATTCCAGGATGCATTTACCGTGAGAATAAGCTACACAGGTGTTCTGTAATGTCCTCTGGACATGCACGCTCTGCTTCTGCCTCAGCCAGCCTTAGCATTGTACTATTTGACTACAAAACACTTTGCAGTCCCCCTCCCACAGACACTGGCCGGCCACAAGAGATGTTTTGGTACTGGACTTTATCTTGATATATGTATATGGATACGTAAAAGATCACAGGACATATGTACTTATGTAACAAGTTGAATATTTTCCCGAGTACCAGGGATTGAACTCAGGATCTTGTGCTTACAAGGCAGGCGCAGTGCCACTGAGCTAAATCCCCGGCCCCCACAAGTTGAATTTTTTTATACAATATTAAAATTCACTTAAGAGAATGGCATTCTGTGTGTAATTCTCATTTATCTTTAAATACAAGACATGTACCCATAAAAATGGCCAATATATGAAAAAGTGGTTAATCTTACTAGTCAGGAAAATGCAGATTAAAACAATACTATTTTTTTCTCCATCAGCTTGACAAAAATCAATGTCTGATTAGTATTAGTATGGAAGTGGAAATACAGGGCTCTTATACACTGCTCCAGAGTACAAATTGGCGGTTTCTTTGGGGAATAAATCTGCCTACAGGAATGAAATGAAAAAGGCAGCCACTCTGTGACTGGCAACTGCACTTATAGGTGTCTAACTGCACGACTGCAGCACAGATCTCAAGAAGAGCTCCACAAGAATGGAACTGGTTTTTTGGTTTTGGTACCGGGATCGAACTCAGGACCTTGGCTTGCGAGGCAGGCGGCAACACCACTGAGCTAAATCCCTGGCCCTGGAACTAGTTTTTGAAGGCAATAAGTCATCAGATTGGAAGGGGGACTGGTACACTGTGGTGCAGTCCAAGCACACAAATACTCCACATCTAGGAATTCCCTAATCCCCTCAAATACCTGATAAAACTCAAAGATGAATTTAGTCACACAGAATTCTTGTATGCACCATCTCTGTAAATTAAACCCAAGCACGAGTGGCTGAATGATACATTGGTATGTGTAAGTGCAGGAGATGTGCACAAGGATGTATACCAAACAGGGAAAGGTGCGTGGGGACCGTTAAGGGGACTTCAACGCTATCAGCTCAAGATGGCACTTAGAGCAGAACAGCTTCCTAAGAGACACAGATCAAATTACATCCAAATGATTTTTACAAATGAACCGACGTTGAAATATTTCAAGTTTTTTCACCAGGTCTTCCCAAAGGGCAGTGTGGTAGCTTAGCTGAGTATCATGATTTGTAATTAGCCCTGGAGTTTGTATCTAAACAATGCACTTGACCTGGAAATGGGCTTTCATTGGGATATAGTACTGATTTGGGTTTGCATCACTATTGAAATGTAACTATGGCTTCCAGGTGGCTCAATTCTACTTCACTTCTGTTTGAGCTCCCTCTAGTGGCTCAAAATTTCTACAACTTGGGAGTGGAAGTGGGAGCCACAACTATGTAAGAAATTCCACCGAACTTATTAAAATTTGGATTAAGATATTTAAACTGGGCATGGTGGCGAAAGACTGTAATTCCAGCACTCAGGAGGCTGAGGCAGGAGGATTGCCACAAGTTCAAGGCCAGCCTGAACTGCATAGTGAGACCATCTCCAAAAAAAAAAAAATTTAATGAGGACTGTGTAAAATAGGAACTATTTCTCCATTTTCCTTGCTTTTCTCACGTGAATTTGTAAGAGTTTTGTATTCCACTTCATCATTTATCATTTTTTTCTTTTTTTAAAAAATTGGCTTTTTTTGGTGGGTAGGTACCGGGGATTGAACTCAGGTCCTTGCGCAGCAGGCGGCGAAACCGAGCTAAATCCCCAGTCTCTAAAAAATTGTATTTTTATAGTACATGTTTGCAGTACATGATTACATTTGTCATGGGGAGATGGTACATGAATGTCCCTTTTGATTATGAGAACTAGTAGGCCATAAATCTGAGTTATTTGTAGGAAAATGTATTCCCTCAAGACGAGTGTTAAGTGAAATAAATCAGATGCACAAGTTTAAAATGTCATGAGAAACCTAAAGCATAAATAATTTGAAGTGCAAAATAAACGATAATAGGAAACATGGGTATCTTTGGCAAATGGGAAGGGATCTACAGATGGAGGGAGAAGTAGAAAGAACTAAGATACATTATGTACAGGTCCCAACTCCCCATGATAAAGGTAATCATTATGTACAACAAACATACTGATAAAACATCACGCCAAAATCCCTGCAAGCCATGCTATATAAACACTACCCTCCAAAAAAGAAAAAGAAGAGGTACACTGGCATCTGTAATTTTATATTCTTCAGGTCACACCTTAGAAATTAAATCGGAACTAGTTATCCTGGAAGAAAAAATTTTCCAAACAGTGTGAAAAGTCCACTTGGGGGAGAAACTGAGCTCATCGATTAAAAACACACAAACTTCCTCAGCCAAGAGTCAAACATTTTAAACTGTGGAAACAGGACTAAGTTTTTGAGAGTGGTAGTCAGACCAGGCAATTTTTTTTTTTTTGGAGACAGGGTCTCGCTATGTAGCCCAGGTTGGCCTTGAATTTGCAGTGATTCTTCTGCCTCAGACTCCCGAGTGCTGGGATCACAGGCACACTTCACCATGCCTGGCACCTCAGTACCTCTTAACCAGGAGACACGCAAGTTTAAAAATATAAGAGTGATATGGCTGAAAAGCTGTAATACAGCCCTTCCAAAGAAATGTCCCACTACAAAAGGTCAACCATGCTCCCAGAGTGACTGAACGAAATTAGTCACAGCCACTCTCCAGCTTGTACACCTCAGATAACTTGACACCAAAAGCATGCTGCTTGAAAGAAACCTACTCCCTCACTTGTCAACATGAGACACAGCACTATCAATAGCACATACACGGCACCCTCATTTCCCGTCTCATTCGTCTACCACCCAAAATTGCCTGAGTGGACGAGGGAGGGGAGATTGATTCTAAAATTCCAAATACTGCCATTTCCAAAAGTTCTGTAGCCTCCCTCAAAGCCCAGCAGCCTGCATGGGGTACATACCATACACCAGCACCATTCAACTTGGTAAATCAAGATGTAACTAAGTTGCTATTTCCCCCAAATTATTTCCTCTCAATCTTCCAAAGGCTAATGTGGGAAAAGGGTTCTATGGGAATTTTCTAGGCAGATGTGCAGTTTCCCCAAAATCTCAACAGCAAACATACTTCCTATCTTTTAGAAATAAACAAAAATATAGATGCAATCAATCTTTCATTTCATACTTACTGAAGATCTGAGCTTATTCTGAAGTCGCCCAAGTATATTTCTTCTATCCACCCACTGCACAACTCCAGGAAGACTTTTCTTCATTAAAATTCACTAGAACTTTTCTCAGTCTGTGATGAAATACTTCACTTAATATTCTGAAATTATAATTCTACAAATTCTCTTAAAAATCTAGTGTAGCTGGAACATCCCCAATCCAAAAATACAAAATGAGCAATGCTTCAAAATCAAACTTTTTAAGCACTGGAGACACAAGTTGAAAATTCCACATTCAAACAGTTTCATGCACAGATTACTGTGTAAGATTACCTTACGGTTGTATGTGTACAGTATATGAAGCACAAAGAAGAACCTTGTGTGTAGACTTAGATCCCATCACCAACACACCTCATTATATAAGTGCTAATTTTCCAAAATCTAAAACACTTGCAATCCCACACATTTCAGTTAAGAAATGCTTAGTGCCTTCTCTCTAGAAAAACGGGAAAATGGAGACTGGAACGTGTAACTTCTTCACTGGAAAGTTTTGCTCTATGCCACATCCCACTACTTTATCCTCTCTGATCCTACTTTCATGCAAAGTGTCAGGAATCAGAGAAAAATAAATGAAATGGATACTGTTTTTAAAACAAGCTCTGGCAAGTTTTATTAATGAAAAATTTTGCATGGTTTATTTTTCACCGGTCTGTTCTGGCATGCTTCTAATGATATCAGAATCACCTAGAAAATAAAAAATAGTTTATAATTCATTTAATGGCAACTGGTAATTGCACAATTTTCCAACTTAGGTCACACATTCTTTAGCCAAGTCTGAAAATTAGTCCTGATTATTTGGACCTGGTTTATCACCAGCATTTGTAAAACCAGACCTAGGGAAAGATCTAGGTCTGGGGACACATGCATGGTCTTACTATAGCGAATGTTTAGCCTGCCCTGATTATAACACAATCAGAACAGCGAGAATATTCGCAGTATTTTATGAGTTAAGTAAAAATGTGGAAGTTCAAAATACAAGACAATGTATATTTGTAAGCTCTTTCCCCTCTCAATTTGACCTGTTTCTTCAGGCAGCAAGTAAGGATTACTTTCTTATACTATTTCACCTCATTACTTCCCCTTTAAAGTTTCACCTTCTGCCAAGTTTCTAAGTCATTATTCCTTAGGTATTTCAAACAAAATTCATAACCTCAAAGTAAAAAAATATTTTTTCCTTATAACAAAGACCATTATAATTCACTAACATTCATTATGAATTTGGGTGCAAAGTAAAACTATAGGATATCCCTTGATATATCCAAATTCTCACCATTTGAACTCAGGAACCAAAGACATCTGCTAACAGGGAATACTTACATTACACTAGAAAGGGAAAAAATGATTTTATGACTTAAAAAGCATACCTGGATCAATGATGGCCAATGTGCATACTCTGTAGTATTTTCCACATGCTGTGCCCAGTTCGATATTATTGCCACTGTAGTGATGGACACCAGTTTTGGCCAACATGGCATAGTACTCTATTTCAGATTTCCTTTGGGAACCAAAAAAAAAAAAATTTTAAAGGGCAAATAAACAAACTGAATGTTACCACTTCTCCTTAGCTGCCCTGTTGGCCAAGCCTTCTAACAATAACGAAACTTCATTACTATTCTTAAAAGCACACCCAGCAATAGAAACAAACCTTTATATGGATCCCTTACAAGTAACAAGGTAACTAGCAAATACCTACTGCACCTACTATGTTTAAAATACTATCTATCCTTATGGAATACGGCAGATGCAAATTAAAGAAGCCAAGACACTGAATCAGTGAAGGACCCAGAAACCAAACCTAAGTTATCTTTAAAGGATAAGCCATCTCTATCTCTGGCATGGGGGTGGAGAGTTGGGGGGGTGTATTTACCCACAGAACACTTAGTATCAATTTAGCAGATACTGGTGGTTTTAGGAATTTGAAAGGAGTCCTACAGGACCTTGTCACTTGATGTGTGGATCTACAAGATCAGCAATAATGCCACAAAGGATTGTTGGAATTGCATCTTAGGCCCCACCCCAGACTGGCTGAAATAAAACTGGCATTTTAAGGCCAGGGATTTAGCTCAGTGGTTCCACCACCTGCCTTGGAAGCGCAAGGTCCCGAGTTCAATCCCCAGTAGCAAAAAAACTACACCAAAAACCAAACTAGCATTTTAACAAGAACAACCCTGGTATTGTATAGTTATGTTTGAGGTACACTACTATAGAAAGTAGGCGAGGGCCAGGGATTTAGCTCAGTGGTTCTGCCACCTGCCCTGCAAGTGGAAGAACCCGAGTTTGATCCCCGGTACCAAAAAAAAAAAAAAAA
>NW_004624763.1:5206001-5237583 GCF_000247695.1 Heterocephalus glaber
TTTTTTTTTTTTTTTGGAGACAGGGTCTCCCTATGTATGTTCAGGCTGGCTTGAACTCACTATGTAGCCAGCCTGGCCTCGAACTGTCGGCGATCCTCCTGCCTCAGCCTTCCGAGTGCTGGGATTACAAGCGTGCGCCACCACGCGCGGCTAATGGGTCTAATCTTTAAAATTTTTTCCCCCCTGTACCGGGGATCAAACTCAGGACCTTGCGCTTGAGAGACAAGCACGGCGCCACTGAGCTAAATCCCCTTTAAAAATATTTTTGCTGTGAACCCTGAACCTTGGTATAAATTTCCAGTGACGGGTCATTCAGAATATTAGGCTCGGAAAGTATCCACCACCACCCCCTCCCAGCACAAAAAAAATAAAATCAGACCAGTAAGTTATTTTACGTTGTCATTTTGCCCTGATGAATGACAGAGGGAGGATCTGTGCCCCACCTCACCTCACCCCATCCCCTAAAAAACATGCTGTGCTGGGAACTATAATACATAATTCACCTATACCCTATTTTACTTAACAGTCACAAAAATCTTATGAGATAGTAACCTTTTATTCACAAGTTTACATGTCTAGGGTATTGTCATAGATCAGAACCCAGGTTTATAATGTATGTCTCTTAACAATTAAGTTTATTCAAGTGCCTGCCCCATTTTGATGTGAATTTAACCAAACAATGGTTAGACTGTCGTACTACTTGCTTTAACATTTAGGTTTAAATTAAGATTGTACAAATTCAGATATTTGCCCTCTATTAATCTAGTTCTGTACACATGTTAAGGTGTTTTGCTTTTGGGGTTTTTTTTTTTCTAAATTTGAAACTAACAAATAACTATCCCTCTAAGGGAAGGAACAAGCCTAGGGAAGTTGTAACTCCGCTACCTAATAAAGGCTAAAACACTAGCCCTCCCACTCCCCACTTGTAATTCTGTGGTCTTTTCCTGACCTGTTTCATTTATGGTTATTATCTTATGAAAAATGGAATCATATACTTAACACTTTCTAGTACAGTTCACTCCAAGTACAGTTTGGACACATTCATTCTGCCACACACGTTTAGATACTCAACTGTGCATCTTTTTTCATTATTATTAGACACCTGACTTCCAAGGAACTACACCCTAACTCTAAAGGGACTGATAGTTATGCTGAGAAGATAAGACCTGTAAAAAGACAGTATAAGGGCCGGGGATTTAGCTCAGTGGTTTCACCGCCTGCTGCGCAAGCGCCAAGGACTCAAGTTCCATCCCCGGTACCAAAAAAAAAAAAAGACAGTATAAGGGCTGGGGATTTAGCTCAGTGGGATCAGTACTGAGATTACAGACATGTGCTACCACTCCTGGCCAAGAATCAAATTTTAAGAAATAATTTGGTGAGCCAGGGATTTAGCTCAGTGGTTCCGCTGCCTGCCTCGCAAGTACAAGGTCCCGAGTTCGATCCCCGGTACCAAAAAAAAAAAAAGAAATAATTTGGTACACAAAAATTTGCTTCTTATTCTAGACTTTTCCCAGAACGTTATTTAAATCCCGAGAGAAGAGACTCTTCAGTTACTGAAGAGCCTTTGGGAGCAGCTCCCTCAGTTTTCAGCATTATTTGAAGGACTGTGCTCTGATGAACCATTCTGTTGCCAGTGGGACTTAGAAATAATGAAGGCACTAACATCCAACTGCCACTCAAAGATTAAAGTTAGATACAAAATATGTTAAGGAAATTGGCTCCTTTGAAGGACAGATTAACTTGTGTTAAAACACACCAAGCATTATGTATAAAGACACACAATATCAAGTTACTTCCTCTGCACAATGGGATTGGAAGTTGGAAGGAGGTGGGAAACACTTTTTTATTTTATTCCCTTCTGTGCTGTTCAAATCTTTTGGCCCAGGGATTAAACCTTTAGGGACCTGTCCTACAGAAACACACAGTTGCTCAGAAATGTGTAAACAATTCACCATTTTACCGTTGTTGAACTAGCAAAAAAAAATCTTAAGACTGTATCAAATACTCATCATTCTTACCCAGTATATATGTTTACATAAGCTTAGGGAGAAGGCCGGAAAGCTACTTAACCAAACTTATCCACGGGAGAGAGGTAAGAAGAGTGGGCAGACCTTTATTTTTACAGTATTTCTGTACTAGCTGAATTATGTTACAGCATGCATTATTATTACATTAAAGTTTTCTTTTTGGTAACAAAATGTTACTTTAAGATAGCGTCTCTTTAAATGTGTCTCGTGAAATATCAGTTACATCTCCAGCAATTTTTCCCAGATCACAGGTGTTAGAATCACGTGGAGTTCTCACTTGGGCCCACATTGGTGTTGGAAGTGATTTCTGGACATCAGACCAGGGAATCTGAGTCTAACTAGTGCTCTAGAATACTCATACAGGTACTACAATTTGAGACGTAAAGAGCTAAAGAAAGAGCTGACCAAGGTGATTCCGAGGCTTGCTTGCTTAGGTCAACCTTAGTTGACCCTTATACTTTTATATTGAGCTCTGTACTTTTGCAGCTTTTTCAAATTTTTATTTAATTTTAATTGGCAATATTTATTTGGGGTATAATGTGGAGGTGTGACGTATGTATACATTGTGGAATAATCAAATCAAACTAACATCATCTCACGCTTATCACGTTTTATGATGAGAATATTTAAGGATTATTCTCATTTTTACTTTTCAATTCTTAAAATTTGTTTTAGCTCATGTTTGCAGTACATAATGATTACATTCATCCTGGGGAGCTGGTCCCTGTGCATAACACATCTCAGTTCTTTTTACTTTAACCTACTCCCTCCCTCCAATTCTGGATTCCCTTCTCATTTGCTAAAGCTCTATCTCCCTGTCTCCTATTCTTTTATTTTGCTCCATTAGGTGTACATAACACATTATCTTTATCCATTCATCTGCTGATTGACATGTAGCCCACTTCCAAGATTCAGCTATTATGAATTGGGCTGCTATAAACATGGGTATGCACTATCACTGTCCTTCTCTCTCTCTCTCTCTCTTTTTTTCTTGTACCGGGGATCGAACTCAGGACCTTGTGCTTGCCAGGCAGGCGGCGGAACCAGTGAGCTAAATCCCCAGGCCCTCCCTCTCTTTTTTTTTTCTGAACCATGATGTGCAGTAGATCACAGAGATACTCCCCCCGTGTCACTGAACCTGGTGCTCTTTGACCAGCATCTCTCTGTTCTCTCTCACCCCTGAGTGTTGTTAGCTACCATTCTCCATTCTTCTTCTATGAGTTCAACCTCTATAAATGTTCACTACATGTGAGGATGCAGTATTTGGCTCTCTGTACCTGGTTATTTCACCTAGCAGCATAATGTCCTTTAGGTTAACCCATGCTGTCCCAAATGACAGGAGTTCAATCTATTTATGACAGGATACTATTGCATTTTGTATATATATATATATATATATATATATATATACACACACACACCATATTTTCTTCATATATACATTGATGGACACTTATGTTAAGTATTCTAATATCCATGATCCTCTAAAATAAAGATAATTATTACTCTTCAGGTTTTGTTTTGTTTTGTTTTGGGGAGTGGGATTGAACCCAGGGCCTCACACATGCTAGGCAAACACTCTACTACTGAGCCACATTCCCAACCTATCACTTCTGTTTTTAAAATTTGCATTTATTTTTTGTTTTGTTTTTAGTTTTTTTGAGGCCAAATTTTGCTGTGCAGTTCAGGCTGTCCTCAAACTCGCGGCAATCTTCCTGCCTCAGCCTCCCGCATGCTAGGATTATAGGTGTGCACCACCATGCCTGACTTGTTACTTCCATTTTAGAGAATGAATGATTAAAGCATTTGAAGTGATTTTCCTTGGTATTGTACAATACCAAATTTCTTGTCCTCATTACACTTTATTGTATTTTTTCAAATTTATTTTTTGTTTGTTTGATTCACTACACTTTAAACAAAGGATTGCTTTCTCCCAGAGATCTTACCATGGCATGGCTGTGTTCCTATAAAAACTTACAAAATCAGGGCCAGGGACTTAGCTCAGTGGTTTCGCCACCTGCCTCGCAACCGCAAGGACCCGAGTTCGATCACTGGTACCCCCCCAAACCCCCCCCCAAAAAACTTACAAAATCAGCCGGCCAGATTTGGCTTGAGGGCCGTAAGTTTGCAAATCTCTATGTTAGAAGATGACTATAACTATTACTAAAAACAGTTACTCTAAGTCATATTCTAAAGAAATATATCCTGAGCTGGGAATGGTGGCATACACCTGTAATCCCAGCACTCTGGGAAAACCAGGGGCAGGAGGGTTACAAATTCAAGCCCTGCCTGGGCAACTTATTGTCTCTGCCTGCCTCTCTCTCTCTCTCTCTCCTCTCTCCCTCTTTCTCTCGTACTGGGAATAAAACTCAGGACCTTGCACTTGCCAGCCCAGTGCACTGCCACTGAACTACACCTCTGGCCCTAAGACCCTGTCTCAACAGAGAAGTTTTTTTAAAAGCTGGAGATATAGCTTAGTGCAAAGGCCCTGGATTCCCAGTACTGCAACAAAACACCACACACAGGTGTTTGGATAGGCAGGTAGAACAAACTCAGGAAAGCGTTCATAATCGTTGAATTTAGATGCTATTAGTTTTGAATACTAGTCGGTGGCATTTCAGAGGGATTTTGAAGAATATCAACAGATAAAGGCCCTAGGACAGAGTTAACATGTGGCTCTCCTTTGGTTTCCCCTCACCAACATGGCTCCCCGTTTCTGAGCTCTGCAGGCACCTGCTCACATACTGCTTTCTGGCTCTTGCTTGTTGTGAGGACTGAAATTGCAGCTGTGTTCCTTGGAGGGGCAGGGACAGCACTGCAGAGTCCTTCTGCCCCTGGCTCAGGAAGCTGGCCCTTGCTGTCCGGCAGTTCCTGTCACAGTCATTGTTGTTAACTTACTTAGGCCATGTGCAGATGATTTGGAAGAGCTCAATTTATCGAACTCAGCTTTTATGAACTTGTCAGCTCCGCGGGATTGAATCACACTCGACCTGCGACCAGCGGGGAGAAGGAGCCCCAGTGAAAAGTCCCTGAATGCTTCGTGAATGTTGCACTTTTCAGCTAATAAGAAGAATTAGAAAGCCCAGAGGGAAGAGGGAAAGAGTCTACCTCTGCTCTCCACCCTTCCTGCCTCCTGCTAACCTAACAAAGTGCGAAACATCTCTCCTGCAGCCCTTCTTTTCAGATTGGGCGTGTCCCAGACTGACAGGTTTGCTTTTTGGCTTTTACCTGGTGCAAATCACAGCAGGGATTAAAAATAAAGCAAACAAATCATTTTCCTATCATTTTATTTTAGTTTACCACTTTTTCATTCAAGGGAGCATATGCTTTTAATACTCTTGACAAGAAGAACCCTGAATGCTTTCTTTGTGATTTTACTGTGGTTTGGGAGCGACACTTTGGTATCTATTAAGATTGGACTTTGTGATTTTTTTTGTTTTTGTTTTTTTCGGTATTGGGTGATGAAAACCAAGGACGCTGATCACTTAGCTACACCTCCCTTCCCTTTTATTAAGGCAAGGTCTCCAAAAATTGCCCAAACAGGACTCAAACCTGTGATCCTCCTGCTTCAACCTCCCTAAGTGCTGGGATTATAGGTATACACCACCACACCTAGCAACATTAACCTGCTTAATCTTCCCAGATGGTCTCTGGGTTTATAATAACCTAGAGAGTCAGTCTTTAAAATTTTACTGTAACTGGGATTTCTGTGTTTCAAAGTATCTATAAAAATATGATGTTTTACATATTATTTTCAATAATTTGAGAAGTCTACTCTGTACTTTTATCCTTCGTAAAAAAGACTAAGACATCAATGTTCTTTGCTTTTAAAACAGAATAATATCAACACAGTTTTGTAACACTGCATATCGTACCGCTCAGAAAATATCACAAATTACTCAATGGAGAAATAGTAAATGACTTTGTGATAAAATCAAAGTATGGTTATGCATAAGAAGAATGATAAAAAAAAGTTCTTGAAGGTAAAAAGATTTATGAATTACAGCTTTTGATATATAAAGCATCAAGGTACTATTGGCCTTTAAAATCACATTATTTGGGGTTGTATCTCAGTAGTAGAGTATTTGCCTAGTATGTGTCAGATACTGGGTTCCATCCCCAGCATTGCAAAAATAAAATGAATTAATTAAATTATAGTATCCCTTGTGATCAGATATTAAGGTAATCATCTAACAAGATTAAAGGAACAAGACAGTACAAGTAACTGTTGAGAAGGAGAGGGACCAGGAAGAGAAGAGGTAGGGAAAGCACAATGTGGTAGCCCGGAGACTTGTGTTGTAAGCAACAGAAACAAGCTCACTACACAGAAAAGCATTTTGTTTCGCAGTTCAGCAAAGAAGCCAGGACAGCAAAACCCAGATGTGCACACACTGGTCATGGAGAAACCACTGATTAGACACTAGTTGGGAGACACTCTGCAAACCACAGGACAGCACCTCGGGCTGATCTTGGCTGCTGCACAGCTGAGTGCTTGATGTGGAACTCCACATGTTTGGCTGCTTCTGGATAGAGGAGGCAGATGGAAAGATCAGTAAATCGTGTAGAAATTAATCTATTACCTTCCTCACCTCATAATAAAGTGAGTTATTTAATAACATAATATGGAATGGAAGGTCTGATAGATATGATGGGGTTATTTATTTTCTTAGTGAGATGGGGTCTCTATGTTGCCCAGGTTGGCCTCAGGCTCCTGGACTTGAGCAATCCTTCTGCCTCAGTATCCTCAATAGCTGGGATTTCGGGCACAGTGCCACCACACCAGGCTAGGGTGAGTGTGACAGCCTGATGGCATGTGCACTAACCATGATGCTGCCAGAGAATGATAGGTAGGAAAAACAAATGTAATCCAGTGTCCACCACAGGGAAGATTGTCTGCTGCTCCCAAAATGTCCATTCCATCTTCCACAAAGCAGCTACTCGATCCTCAAAGGGTGATACCACTTAGAGCCTTAGAGCTGCTGGCAACTGGGCACTCAGCCAGGCAAGCCTCGGTAAGCAGAGAAGCGTGCCTGGTGCTGAGCCCAGGTACAGCTTCTGTCCTTGTCTTTGTCTTGTCCTGAGCCCACTGACCAGCTACGGAGGTGGCCCCAAGAGAGACTTATTGTTATTTGCCAAACATCTGATTGCTGTTTTCGTCTGATCATGAAATGGTTCCTCTAAAGAAAAAAAGATAGCATGGCTCAGCAGACAGGTTATCCCTGAGGAAATTCGAGATAGTACAGGCAATTAAAAAATAATTGATGGGGGCCGGGGATTTAGCTCAGTGGTTTCGCTGCCTGCCTCAAAAGCGCAAGGTCCCAAGTTCAATCCCCTGTACCAAAAAAAAGAAAAAAGAAAAAAAAATTGATAGGTAAAAGGGGAAATGTAACAGGGCTCAGTAAGCTCTGATTTAGCATGAAAGTGTTGGGATTTAGAGAATTTCAAGTTACATATTTACATTTAACTACTATGTGAGTTATTGTACTTCTTTTGGGGAGGAATTGAGTTTAAAATTTTTTTCCTAGCTAAAAAAATTAAATGTGACTTTTTAATTTATTTTAAGGCATCCTCAGGCTGGGGATGTTGCTTAGTTGGTAGAGCGTTTGCCTAGCATGTGTGAAGCCTTGGGTTCAATCCTTGGTGCTGAAAAAAATATCCTTGAATAAAAAAAAAGAAAAACATCCTCAGAAGGGGAACTTGCCATGGACCAAATCCATATGTTGAAACCTCCAGTGTGACTGCATCTGGGAATAAGGGCTTCAGGAAATAAGGTTAGGTGAGGTCATGAGGGGCGTCCCTAAACCAATAGGACCATGGTCCCCTAAGAGGAGATTAGGACACTTGGGGAGGGAGGAGAGCCATCTACCAGCTGAGGAGAGAAGTCTGCTGGCACCTTGATCTTGGATTTCTAATCTCTGAGGACATAAATGCTGTTTAAACTTCGCAGCCTGTGGGGCTTGTTACACAGCCTCACAGCCTAATGCAGACGGCAACACAACCTGCTGGACGATGTAGGAATTCTTGAGAGCTTACTGTTAGGAATAAGTGAATAATAAGTGGAGGAAAAGGGAAAATGCTATCTTATAGAAGAATGCCAGCCAGTAAATATAGAAGGAATAACAGAGAAATCATCATTTGATAACAATTAATTATATCAATAGCTGACCCAAGAAACACTCTATACCAAAAGTAGCAGATAATCGCTAGGACATTTACTTAGCTTATTCACCCTATAAATTATAAAGAGTGAAAGAACTACGTGGGGGAAACCTGGCCACACTGCTTTAACAGATCAGAGTTAACAATGCCAATAACCAGACAAACGGGCATCATGTGCCTCGATACAGATACACACAGGTTATGGCCCAAACTACCTCCCCTGAAAACAGTCACATGGGGGACATCAGACAAACCCAATCCGGGAATGTTCTACAAAATAAATGGGAGGACAACTAAAGGAATTGTCTGGGAGGGAACATCTGACATACGTTGAACACGGAATGGAGATTACTTTGGTATCAGCATAGTGGCCTGTAACCTCAGCGCTCTGGTAGGCTGAGGCAGGAGGATTGCACGTTTGAGCCTAGCCTGAGTAATTTAGTGATTTAGAAGATCCTGTTTCCAAATAAAAACAGATTAAAAAGATAGATAGATTGATAGATATAGATAGATTGATAGATAGAGATAGATAGATAGATAGATAGATAGATAGATAGATAGGGGCTGGGGAATGTAGCTCAGTGGAAGCCCTGAACTC
Organism: Heterocephalus glaber; assembly: GCF_000247695.1. The sequence continues at coordinate 5,214,786 of NW_004624763.1, forward strand.
CATCCCCCGAACGGGGGGGGGGGTTATCAGTGGTAAACTTCCTCGTGGTGAATGCACCTGTTATGTAAGCACCGAGACTGTCACCGCACATCGACTCTACCAATCAATAGCCACTGCCCGCAGCCGCCCCTCCCCTGCCCGGGTTTTTAGTTTTGATCCAAAGGGTCCCCCTCAGAGCTCGCCCTCCCCGTGCCATCTCCTGTCCCTCCTGGGGCGCCGCTGCGCCTTTCCCGTCCCCTACCTTCTCCCACCTGGGGCCTCGGGTCCACCTGTCCCCGCCCCCCGGTGCCCCCCGCCCCGCGCCCCGCCGTGCGCCTGCGCCCTGAGTCCGCGGGAGCCTGGCGGCAGAAGCTGGGAAACTTCTGCGGCTTCGTGCGGTACGCAGGAACCGAGGCTCCGGGCCGGCGCCCGCTCGGGGCTGGGACAGGTGGCTTCGCGCCCACGATGGGCTGCTCCAGCAGCGCCCTCGGCAAGGCCGGAGACAACAGCAGGTTCCGCAGCGGTGAGCAGGGGCCCGGGTTCCCCCAGCAGAGGTCGGGGATTCGAGGGTGCTGGGTCCTGCAAGGTCCAAAAGGTGCGCCCCAGCCCAGCGCCCCCAGCAGGGGGCGAGCGACGCCCCGCTGGGACCCGGCTACCTCCGGATCCTGGGGCCCGGGCCACAAACCTGATCGGTTATCTGCGGCTTCCCTACCCGAGGGAGCTCAGAAGCGTCAGTCCGGATCCCCCGAGCCCCAGAGCGGTCCGCAAGGGATGGGAGAGCGCAGAGAGGGCTCACCCAGCCCGGGCTCCTCCTGCACTTTCTGGGGTCTGCAGATCCACTCTCCCACCCTTGGCGTAAGCATTTCTTGAGAAACGTGTGTGCGTGCGTGTGTGTGTGTGTGTGTGTGTGTGTGTGTGTGTGTGTTGAAAAGTGGTCAGCATGGGTGAAATATCAGGATCTCGAGTTCAAGCCCGGCCCAGGCAACTTAGTGACTCAGTAAGAGCCTGCCTGAAAAAAAAGTGCGGAGAGAGTTAGGGTGTATCTCAGAGCCAAGGCCCTGTACTGCGGGAGAAAGGCAACAACTACGTTTCGAGCCTCTGCTGTTCAGTAGCCCGGTTTGGCTGGATGCTGGGGACGCAAATGACCTCTTAAGTGAGGCTGAGGGTGGAAGAACCCAATGAACACGCTGAGCAAGTGATTCAGATAGTTGGACGGTGATAAATACTGAGAAGTATACAAGCAGATTCAGTCCCACAGCGTGACCGGCTTTTGCAGCCAACTCTGGGGATTCTGAATGGGTTCCGTCCTGGACAAAGCTCTGAATGTCAGGCAGTTCCCTCCAACTAGTGTCTGGCCTTCTCCACGACTCACTGTAGGGGCTGGGGGATTTTACATTGCAGTCAGCCCTTTCCTCAGTCTCCTCCTGATCCCCCATTACTGCAGAACAGAAATCCCTGCCTTCTGAGCGTGCGGCAGAGAGCTCAGCATTGTCATCCACACTCAGGCAAGCTCAGGCGCTGGGGCATGGCCAGAAACACTCACTGCTGATATTTTATGATGTGTACAATGTATTTTTCTAAGTTCAGTAGGTCACAGAAAGCAATAAGAAGTTAGGAAGTAGGCAAAAAATGAAAACCGTGTATGAAACTGACCTCCTTGTTGCCCACAATGGTGTGAAGACAGGAAAGACTCATTCCCAAAGCACCGACCCCACTAACCTTTCTCCTGAACAGGCTGGAGCCCCGCCCGCTGTGAGGCCAGAGCAATGAGCAGTTGCTTTTTTCATCTTTTATCTTGTGAAATCAGATGGATTTTTCATCCTGTTCCATGATAAATCCTTATTGATATCTATGTGGAAAACTGAAGGAAAGAAAAAAAGGGATGCTTCAGGGAGCTACATCATAATACCCTGGCTTCTCTATTCCCCCTCTATGAGGGGCAGTAGTATCTTGGTTTAAAAAACAGCACTAGGTGGAGGTGATGCTGGGTTCCACCCCACACCACCCTCCAGAAAAGGACAAATCATTATAGGTTTTTAAAACTGAAAAAAATATGCATTTCAGGGAATCTGAATCTTGAGGAGGGGCAAAAGTTTTGGGTGGAAGAGGTCTTTAATCCTCTATTATTTTATCACCAACATTAATATCCATTCAACACGTTATACTTTCTTTTTTTTTTTTTGGTATCGGGGATCGAACTCCTGACCGTGTGCTTTCGAAGCAGGTGATGAAACCACTGAGCTAAATCCCTGGCCCCTATGCTTTCATTTTTATTCTTGTTTTCATTGCTCCTCTAAGTTTCCGTGGATCTTGTTCTGAAAAACTTGACAACCAGTTTGAGCGTGCAGAAATTAATTACCATCCTGCGTAAGCCGCTCACCGTGCACACTGAATCAATCAGCAGGCGTATTGCTTCCTGTGAGGCAATCTCCCCTGTAACTGGATACTGTTGTGTGGTCAGCAGCCTTTCAACTCCGTGATCTTGGAGACCTGATGAATAATTCATTCCTGTTTCTGAGGTTAAAACTTTCACGTCCTAGATATAACTCCCACTCTGAGCAGATGTGCCTGTAGATAAAAACAGTTGAGGTGCATCGAATGTGCTGTACATGTGTTCACTCGCCGAACCCCAGCCCTTCAGAGGCCCTCAGGAATTACTTGCTGAAGGAATAACTTCATTTTATCCTTATAACAGCACCATGGCTAAGTGTTAGGGTTACCCCAACCTTACCGACAAGGAGGAAATAATGTACCACAAGTCACAGGGCTCCTAAGTGTCAGAGCTGGGTTTCCAACCCAGGCAGTTAAACCAGTTCGTGCTAACGAGACTTAAATCAAATCTGCCTTTGCCTAAAATCACTCTGGATCCTTATTAGGATCACTCATTAGGCAAACACCATAAAGAGTGTTTGTTCTATTTCCTAAATTAGATACATACTAGTTAGGTGTTATTCAAATACTGCATAATATATAAACATATTAATATAATATTACATAAGATAATATTAATAAGCTATATTATATAAATTTTGTATAATTTATATACCATACTAATCTATTAATATACTTTTAACACATTATATAAAGTAATATATAATAGTAATATGTTATATGTATTATTAATATATGGTATTAATTTATTAACATACTTATATGTATTTATTGTATTTCTTTTGTTGTTTCTGTAGTAGGTGACCACATATCTAATGGGGATAGAGAATTATTTGAGACATATAATATAAATGTAATATAAAAGTAATACATTTATTATAATTCCTAAATGATGGTAAAATATGACATTTATGTTTGCTTCGAATTTAAACTAGGACTATTAGGGCTGGGGATTTAGCTCTGTGGTTCCGCATCCTACCTCGCAAGTGGAAGGACCCGAGTTCAATCCTCCATACCAAAAATAAATAAATAGCTAAATAATAAACTAGGAATATTTGCAGGACATTTGACTTTAGAGATATTTCTGACTTCTTTTTTTTTTTTTTTTTTTTTTTGATACCGGGGATCGAACTCAGGTCATTGCGCTTGGGAGACAGGAGGTGGAACCAAGAGATTCTTTAAAATTTACAGTAGCAACCTTAAAACTCCATGAGTTGAAACTAAAATACATGAACTATATTATAGACTGGATTGTGTCAATAGATCTCCTGTACTGACTTTTTCACTAGAAATTTTCAAGCTTAAGAACTGTTATACATACACAGGTATGGTGAAGTATGCCTGTAATCCCAGCACTTAGAAGGCTGAGGCAGGAGGATCTCCAGTTCAATGCCAGCCTGGGCCACCTAATGAGTTCAAGGCTAGTTTCAATCATAATGAGATCTTGTCTCAAAAAAAACCAACACCAAAAATAAAAATAAACAAACAAAAATTGTTTCATATGCTATAATATTGACTTACAAGGAAAATGAATTCTAAAATAATGAGCTTCAGCCGGGTGTGGTGGCGCACGCCTGTGAACCCAGCGCTTGGGAGCCTGGGTCTTTCAGCTCTAAAATCCTGCACACTAAAATACCAAGGTACTTTTCCGGGCTCAAATTTAAATCAGTCTGGAGCTGCTGGTTCTGTAGCCATTAGGCCTCGTGGGAATAATTTGTTCTACTGATAACGTGTGAACCTTGCTCTAACCCACCGGCTCCGAATCTCCACCCGCCCCAGTTTCTGCCCCTCTCCCAGACTCTGAACGACCGGGAGGTCTGTGCACCGGGCGGGGCGAAGCCAGGTGCAGACTGGACTCGGGGTGTAAATAATTACCCAGGGCTAACGCTGCGTGCTATGGGGTAGTCACACTGAGTTTTACTATATGCCCTGAAAGACGCGAGCAAAGGGGCTTTCCTTTCCCAAAGGATGATTCGACTGAGCTTGGAATTTCTTAATGTTTGTGGAAGCAAATTCTAAATATTATGGCCATGACTAGTCTGATAGAGTTTGAACCAAAGGATGTGTTGATCTCACAGACTTGGAAGACCTTCCCCTAGCGCCCTCTCCCCCAGGCTACCGCCTGCTGCTAGCGTAAGTAATTACCGTTCCTCCCTTCCCTAACACAAATGCCGCCCCTTTGCGGCAGAACTGACCTTCCTGAGATTCTACAGTTTAAGCCCTAATATGGAGAAAGTAAACAGACGGTAATTACCGCCAAGTTCATTGCCGGGTTAATGTGTACATTTCCATTGACAGCTGTAACAATTTGTTTGTTCTCACCTGCCTGCCTTTCAGATAGATGCTTGGAGTCCACGCTGCCTAGGCGATGGGCGGAGGCTTGAATTTCACACTGTCGCATGAATTGTTCTTTGTACCAAGGGCATAACTCCAGGCTTCAACCAGTATTTTCAGCTATGACATTTCAGTCCAAACTAGACCAACAATTCTCTCTGTAATTGAAGAACAAACATCATTCACATGAAAATGACTTTGTACAGGCTTTTCATACAGACAGAAATATAAATGGAACTTTTTTTCAAATGCTAGAAGTCCCTGGCCTTGAGTTCTCGGTAAGTCTCTGTGGTAGTTAATTAGCTGATTATTGCTTACAGTTAATTAAACGAATATAAGAACTGCAGACTTGGTTCAAATGTGAAAATATTTGAAAACATTAGGCAGTTTCTCATCCACACCATGTGCTTCGTTCCAATCATTGGGTAAACATTTACTAGTTTAGAGCTTTTCATATATTCTTCCAAAGTTTCTACATGCATTGCACATATTATTTTCCTCCTTTTTTTTTGGTACCAGGAATTGAACTCCGGTCGTGGCTCTTGCGAAGCAGGCGGCGAAACTACTGAGCTAAATCCCCAGCCCCTTTCCCTCCTTTTTATTTTTAAAATACAATGTGTTCTATCCACTATTCATCATCTTGATTTTTATGTAACAAATTAGAGATTTTTGCATATTGATATATAGAGGCTCCTTTCTCCTTTTTTTGTACCTGCAAAATAATCTATTGTGTGATTTATTTAACCAGTTTCTCATTGAGGGATGTGATTTGTTTCCAGCCTTTTCCTGTTGCAAACAAGTTTTCAGCAAATTCCTTTTAGCATACGTCATTTTGAATGTGGACAAGTATATCGAAGGGCAGTTTCCCAGAAGTGGCGTTGCTAGGTCAAAGGGTGGGCACATTTATATATATATTTTTTTGTACCGGGGATCGAACTCAGGTCCTTGCACTTGTAAGGCAGACCTGGTACACTGAGCTAAATCCCAGGCCCTCATTTATAATTTTGATAGAAAACTGCCTCAATGCCTTCCATAAGAGGTGTGCCGGTTCACACTTTCATCAACAAGCAAATAAATCTTTTTCTAACAATTGGAAACTTTCAGATGTTTATGCAGCTATATGAAAACATGAGCACAGAGCAGAAGCCAGGAGACAAAGCAGGGAGCACCTTCCTGGTTGTGGGTTCCTCAGCTCATGATGTCATTTAATGCCCAGAGTAGCCTATAAAGCAAATATGAGCACCCCAAACAGCTGGAAAACTAAAGCTCAGTCAGAAGTTAACTTGCCCCAGATCTCAGTGCTGGTAAGTGATGGCCCCAAAGCCCCTGCCTTCCTCACAACTTATAGTTCCGAACTCTGAGGTCTGGTCCTGGTTCTGCTAGGTTTTCCTCTCAGGAAAACTTCAGTCAATTATCGGTGGGCAGGTGTGTGGATGAATGAATGGATTGACAGAGACAGGGAATCTGGGAGAGAAACACGGAGGACTCAAGAATAACAGAAAGCAGAAACTGGAAGGTGGCATGGGCAGAGCTGGGCCTGAGACGGGGTGTGAAGAGGGCCTCCTAGGCACACAGGAACTGTAACCACAGCGCAACAAAGCTGCATTGTGTAGCAAGCACTAAGTCCTGCTTCTGCAGGGCTGCCACGCCTCTCAAATGCTGTGTAATTTCATTCCAGTTCTGTGTAAATGTTTTACATCCTCAAGTTTGAAAAGATACCACAGCCATTATCGGAGGGCTACTCACAGCCTTACCAAAGCTGATAAAAAGCATCTAACTGGCTATAGTAGGAATCCTGGTGTGTGTAAGCGTAGGTAGTACTGAGTCACAATTTTTCTTTAAAACAAAATACCTGAATATAGCTTTCCAAGTAGTTTGTCTTGAAAGCGTCCTGATGACCTCAGAAGCTTCCAACCCATCTCAGGCTGTTGGTCCTGCCCTCATTCCTTGAGCCCTCCTTGCGAATTGCCTTCAGGGTCCTGAGTAACTTCTCTCTTTTTCTGGCACCGGGGGTCCAACTCAGGACCTTGTGCTCTGAGTAACTTCTTCCTGTAGAGCCAAGGTGTCCAAGCTTTGCCCTTGAAGAATGAAGACTGAAAAAAACCCTACCTTATTTTGAAGAGCTGAAACCCCCCCCCCCCGGGGAATTCAGTGTTGGGAAGGTGGATAGAGTAAGTCAGGCAGTGCGGGTGCACAGTGCCCAGGGCTTCCTGGGCCAGATGTGTCAGGGCTTGGCAGCCTGTGATAGCAAGCTGTAGTGAGCCAGGCTTTCTCCAGCCTCTCGGATCTCCAGGCCGGCAAGAACTTGACAGCCTGGGATCTATGGGAGCAGCTTCCTCCATGTGTCCCACTGTGCCACACAAATATATTCTATGTGTGCTGGGACAGGAAAGCGAGTAGGAGCACTGGGGTGTGCACTGTGACAGTTCTATCATATTTTTTTTTGGTACTAGGGATCGAACTCAGGACCCTGCGCCTGCAAGGCAGTCAGCGGAACCACTGAGCCAAAACCCCAGCCCTATCATTTTTTTTTTTTTTTTTTGGTACCGGGGATCGAACTCAGGTCCTTCTGCTTGCAAGGCAGGCGGCGGAACCACTGAGCTAAATCCCTGGCCCAGCCCTATCATTTTTAATAATATTTCACTTACTGAGACACAGTGTCTACTTTCAGCCACCCCAGCAGGGACCTCTGTTGCAAAATCCTCTGCAAACCATTCTTTTTCCTTATTTCTTTCCCTCACCATCACTGATAATGATAGTGGAAGGTTTTTTTCCCCCTTTTCCTAAGACTCATAAAACCATATAGTTTCTTTTGGTTAATGTCCTTTCCTTTTGCTTGCTCTGGTGTGGTGTCTATAGACTAGATGGTTATGAGACACCCTGGTTACCTGTGAACCTCACACTTGTGTGTGTGTATGTGAATCCAGCACACTGCAGTACAGTGTAGAGTGCTCATTAAGAATGTAAGTCCAGCGCCTGCCTTGCAAGCACAAGGTCCCGAATTTGATTCCCGGTACCAAAAAAAAAAAAAGAATGTGAGTCTGGAGTTAGGCCATCTAGTCAAGTCTTGGTTCATTTATTATTTGTGTGACTTTGAGCCAATCATTCTACCTATCCGGGTCTCAGCGACCTCACCTGTCAAATAGAACTGACCTATTGCATCGGGTTGTTCTGAGAAATAAGTAAGTTGATACATACTATGCACCTAGAATAGAGTATCAATAATTGCCTAGAACAGGGGTGGGGAAACTGGCCTGCTGGCTAAATCCAGCCTGCTGCCTATTTTTGTTAATAAAGTTTTATTGGGACATAGACTTGCCCATTCATTTACATATTGCTGTGGCTGCCTTCTCACTAGGACAAGGTGAAAAATCTCCCATCCTAGGGTGGGTCTCACTTGGACTAACTCAGCCCCTTGATTCATTGCTACATCAGTATCCTTAGATTGTCTCTCATGCCAACCCCAGCACACTATCATGAGATGGAGACCACAGCAGACTTTTGCAGGTGGGCAGCTCCCATGCCCCTGCACCCACACCCCCCCTACAGTTCATGTGCCATCGTTCACTCTGGTCCAGCCCAACTAGCGCCATATGCCTCTGCCTGGTGTTTGTCTGGGGATCTTATTAAAATACAACTTTTGGTTCTCTGGCTCTGGGGTGGGGCCTGAAATTCTGCATTAAGAAAAATCCCAGGTAATCCTGATGATGGAATTTGGGGGGTACAAAGGTATTTGTCTCTCCTAGATAATGATGCCATAATGCCCTCCTCTTTATAATGAAGGTAACAATAGATACACCTTGTGGAGTCCCTGGAAAGACTGAATGAGATAATCCACACAAAGCTCTAGCGTGGTGCTTCAGTAGCTGTTCGGCATTGTTCTAGAGATGCATGGTGGGCAAAGCCCATTTCAGTTGGTAAAGTGTCCGATAAGCAATGCTAGAGACATGATTTTCTTGCTGCTTTCCTTGTCTAATGAGTTGCCTTTGGTTTTATAGACTACCTTGCTACCCAAATGTTAGTCTTTTGTGCTAATATTGGCCATCAATCAATGAAACAAGATTTTTTTCCAGTGACAGATGCTGTTGTTCATTTAAAAAAAGATTTTGGGCTGGGGATTTAGCTCAGTGCTGCTGCTGCCTGCCTCACAAGTTCAAGGTCCTGAGTTCGATCCCCAGCACCAAAAAACAAAAAATAAAAATATCCCCCAAAAAGATGTTTTGTGTTATAACATGTTTGAGACAAGAGTTTACCTGATGGGAGTCTAAAAGAAATGAAAAGAAATAAAATTGGAAAAGTGCATCTGAAGGAAGCAACTCAGTTGTCATGACCTGGTGCAGGCTCTGCAGCTCTTACTTATGAGCCTCTGGTATGCAGTGGCCTGTCTCCCCCTGAGCTCATCCTGTGCTCCAGAAGTACCTTCCCATTCAGGTGGTTCCAGCAAAAAAGAAGAGTGTGCCTCATTTTTATTGATGATTTTCTACTGTGATTACATAACGTTGCTTAAATTCCCCTCTCCCCCAAAAGAGTAGCATGTTAGTGTCTTCTGGCTGTTAGAATTGGGGATTAGCAATATCTATTATACATTTTGGTCCTTATTTATACTTTCAGTTTCTCACACCAGAGACAGAATTTGGTATTTACACGTGTGTGTCCTATTTATTTCACTTAGGAAGAAAAGGTCCAAAGGGGAAGAGGGAACTAGAAAATGGGTGGGGGAAAGGAAAGAAGGGAAAGAAAACAATGAGAAAAGAAGGAGAAAACGGAAACAAAGCTTGTAAGTAGGGAGGAGTGGAGGGGTGGACAGGAGGGAAGAGGAATGGGAAAAAACAGGAACCAAGATATATCATGTACAGGTACAAATTCTCAATGATGAATACAATTGTAATGTATGCCTAAAATGTACCAATAAACTTAATGAATAATAATTTTAAAAATTGGGGTTAGCACTTGCGTGATGCTACAGAGGATGGCACTGTTACACACTTTGATGTAGGAAAGGGCAAAACCATGCTAGAATAGCATCACTTGCAGCTCCCTGGTTGTTGGGGTGGATGGGAAAATGGTAGGCTGGAACTTGAAAGAAATGAAGGTAAGAAAATGAGGAGGAGGATGAAGAGGAGTGGACCCCCTTCTGGGGCCAGACTTAGGCTGCACTGCTAAATCGCAAAAGCTGTAAGACACTAGAAATAAGAGCAGGGCACATAGGGTCCGCCTTCCTCTCTGATTCTGTGGGAAACCCGGCAGACCGCTGCAGGGAACCCCTTGGGTACTTTGATATGGCACAGTTGTAGGAAGCATTGACCTCAAGTTTTTCTCCTTGGTGGGTGGAAATTTTCATTTCTGATTAGGCAATGAACTGAGTTGAAAAGCATGTACGTAATGTGGATTGTAGGTATGTTAGCTGTCAGCCTAATCCCTTTATAATGTTGCCTAGCATTTTGTTTCTTTGTGTATCTATCACAGCGGTGCTTATGACAAAAGTTCTGTTGGTTCAGCTGTCACAACAAATTTGTGCATGGATCAGTTTACAGCAAAATCAAGAGAGAGAGTGAACGCAAAAGGGTTAGGCCTAGAGAAGTGTATAATTTGATGAAATGTAGGGTTCAGAAAATAGACTCAACTTTAAACAACTTCAGATGTGGAAACAATGCATCTGTCCATAGTATTTATTACTTAATAAAGTAGATTGGGCATAACCTGTGTCCTGTTTGTGAGGTTAAAAAATAGAAGAAAAATTTCACTGCATTTAAGGCATCAGAAGAAATGATATAGCACCTTCTTTTGCCTTGAGGAAGTGTGTTGGGAATTCACAGAAATCTACGGACAGTAGCCAGGCGTGGTGGTACACACCTGTACTCCCAGCATTTGGGAGGCTGAGGCAGGAGGATCACTGTGAGTTCAAGGCCTGGACTTGAACTACGCTGTGAGATCTGGACTACATGATGAGACCCTGTCTCAAAAAACCAAAAACCAAAACAAAGACAAAAACAAAAAAGCCTATAGACAGAGCATGTGAAGGTGCTTGGGTAAGAGGCAGTGTACAGACGGGAGTCGCACTTCAGGAGGAAGTAGCTATGGTTTGCATTTCCTGCAGATGGTAACCTAGGAGAGCAGGAGCCAGAGCTTCCTTGTTGGCTGGCATATCCCCATGCTCAGCTCGGCCTGGAGTAGACACTGGATGAATCAATGAAATTAAAGTCAATAAACAGAATGAAACATTTCTTTAGACCAAAGTTATCAGTGGTCTTTACTAAGAGCAGTCAGGTCAGATAAAATCATTGCTAATGTGATGAACCCCATCCCATTATTGCTCAGTAATCATGTCTTAAAACTTCCCATGACTGCAATACAACTTTGAAGATGAACACTGATAATTTCATAGTGTTTAGCAGACTGTTCATTCATGCCCCGGAATGCTGCAATTCATTCTTTCTGTTGTTACTTCAGCTATAATTTGGTGACAAACCACTGCTAGGCCTCTAGGGCCATTTGTAATGTTCAAAAAGTCAGCAACACAGGGGCTGTGAAGGTGCACTAGGCCCAGAGTTCAGCTCTCCCTTGCCCCGCATAGTGGCACTCTTGTGCAGTGAGAAACCTGGATATCTGTGCGTGACATCCCTGTTTCCTCACTGCCCCCTCAAGTCAGACACCATGTTGGGCCAACTATATCCTCCGTTGTCACTTCCCTCAACGCTTTTGAAAGCCAAACGACCTCCCATTTTACAGGTAAGGAAACTGAGATCCAGAGAGGTTAGGAACTCGCCTGGATTGCAGAGCTAAATAAATGGTGGGATCAGAATTCACAACCAGCCGAAGAACAGCCTGAAATTCCTGCTTTGGCTGAAGGGAAGGGAAGAAGATCAAACAAATAAAAAGACTGTATCTTTCTCAGCAGCTTGGGGATGGAAACAATCTGAAGGATAGGAAATCTGGAGCTGATAGGACGTTTTAGTGGCAACTGTAGGCTTCGTTGTTGTCTTCTGTGAGTGAAGGTTTGAAACAAACATTTGTTTTCCAACTTTTCCACTGGGTTCCTCTGATCTTCTATCCGAGTAGCTCACAGGAAGGTGGCTGTATTTACATGAACGACGTCTTTTTTTTGTCCACTGCTGTGTCTCAACAAGGCTGAGATTGGTTGGCATCGGTCTTATCCCAGAATCGTGATGTTAAGACTGGCACAGGGGGAGCTGGGCTTTCCAAGGGTTGGCCCACTAATCCTCACAGTAGCTCCCCCGTCCAGTGCCAATACCACTCCCACTTTACAGATGAGGAAACTAAGGCATGGAGAAGTTAAGACTCTGGAGCCAGGGGAGGAAGCAGAATCCAAACCCACTATGTACATTAGAGTTGTCATTTTCAAGGTCATAAGATCTCTGTCCTCCCTCTTAGAGCAGACTCCCTCTTCTGTCACCACACAGGAAAAGAACCTTAGAGCTATTCATTAGGAACAATTCCCTCCAAAATACAGTCACTTTTGTGGCCAAGGATTTAGCTCAGTGGTTCCGCCACTTGCCTCGCAAGCAAAAGGACCCGAGTTTGATCCCTGGTACCAAAAAATAAATAAATAAATAAAATAAACAAAATACAGTCATTTCAAAAATGTAGTTAAGGCATGGTGAGTCAGAATAAATTACAAAGTCAACATTTCACTACACTTCTAGTGATTTCCCTATTTTTTTCCAATCATTTAAAAGAGATGCCATTCCTTTGGGGGTACTCTTGAAAGAGATAATGAGATCCCCTCCACTCCTCACCCCACATCCTGCTTGAGAAGTTTGCACCATTAGACTGCACCCCAGTTGGCACAGGTGGAGGAAGAGGGTCCCTGTCACTTTGCTGACCATAGATCACTGTGATAACCATCTCCCCAGGAAATGTAGCAGGGCAGACGTCTGTGACAAGAGCATTAGCACATTTCCTCCTCAACTCCCCAAAAGCAGTTGTCACCAGAGCATAGCATCTCAATGAGTTGTCTTGCCATAATGGATTGCTTGACAGACTTCAGAAATCACTTTTATTAATTTGCCTCCTCTGCTGCTGATTTGAAGGCTTCACTCATGAGGAGGGAGGGGGAGGTGAAGGATGCCCGTCTCCCCAGTTCTGCCATGTTGACCCCAAAGCTGACAACCTGCACCCCGCAGTCTGAGCTCTGCTTCTTCACCTCTGCCCTCTCCGTAGGATTCATACTGAGGCCTGAGGCAGGGCCAGGGTACAGATGGCCTTGTTTTGCCTTTATGCAAAAACTGTCCTTCTGGAGACACACAAGGCAGAGGAGGTCATAAGATGAATGTTTCAGCTCTTGCCTGTTCCATGTATTTCTGGCCAAGCTCTGGATGTCCAGCTGCCGCCCAGATTTTACCTCGGGGACGTACAAATCTACAATATCTCCAACACAGAGCCCCACACTGAACCATTTTCATCTCCCTCCAGGCCAAATCTCCCATATTTTCTAGATCTAGGCACCAAGCTATGAAAGTGACCCCTTTCTTCTCTCTCCTCCTCATTCCCTGGATCAGTCATTACCCTGTCTGTGTCCCCTCTTCTCTCAGGAGTCTCTGGTCACATTGACTTTCATGTCACCCACTGCTCATTCATTCCTGGAAGTTGGTATGTGCATGTTTTTCACACTGGGGATTGAGCCTGGAGCTCCGAGCATGCTAAGCATACTCTACACAGACTGAGATCCCCAGCCCTAAGAGGGAGGGCTGTAAAATCCAAATCTGATCAGTTCACTCCCCTGCTCACAATTTTTTTCATTTTCCTTGTTTTATTTATTTTTATTTTTATTTATTTTGGGGGGCTCCTTGCGCTTTCGAGGCAGTCAGCGGAACCACTGAGCTAAATCCCAGGCCTTTCTTTGTTTTAAATTAGAAATTAGCAGTTTACAACTATAGATAAGTTGGAATTTTCTAGTTTATAAAAGAGAAACCACAGGGCTGGGTTTTTGGCTCACTGGTTCCGCCTCCTGCCTTGCAAGCGCAGGGTCCTGAGTTCAATGCCCAGTACCAAAAAACAAACAAACAAACAAAAAACAAAAGAGGAAACCACAAAGTATGCAATCTTTTCATCTTTCAGTCAGTACACTGAGTTTGAAAATCACCCATGTTGCACTTATCAATCTTTATATAGTATTCCACCGTGTGGACTACCTCAGTTTGTTTACCTATTCATAGGTTGGTGAAAATTAGGTCGTTTCCAGATTTGTGTTGTTACCGGAAACAGCTGTCATGAACATTTGTGCACAAGTCTCTGTTTTGTTTTTTTTTTGGTACCGGGGATCAAACTCGGGTCCTTGCGCTTGCGCAGCAGGCGGCGAAACCACTGAGGTAAATCCCTGGCTCTGTGCGCAAGTCTTTGTATGGACACATATTAGCTTCTCTCCTGGGAAAATATTTAGGAGTAAAATGGCTGAGGTATGTGGTGCATGCACGTGTGTGTGTGTGTGTGTGTGTGTGTGTGTGCGTGCGCATTTCTTTCACTTGGTTTTTGGGATTGAATTTATGGCCTCACACATGGTAAGCAAGGGCACCCCAGCCCTGGGCGTGTATATTTATTTTTAAAAATTTAAAAAACATTTTAAATTTTCATTTTATTTAAATTTTTTTTTTGAGACAGGGTCTCCTTGTATAGTCCAGGCTGGCCTGGGACTTATGGAGATCCCTCTGCCTCAGTCTCCAGAGTGCTAAGGTCACAGACGTGCGCCACCACACCTGACATTTCTTTAACTTTGTAATAAAGCTTCACAGTTGTTGCTCCTCATGCTTTCCGGCTAACTTCTAAACTCTTTAGCGCCACCTACAGGACTCTCTGCGGTCTCGCTCTGCCCCGCCTCGCTGCGCTGCCCTTACCCTGCTCGTGGTTCCCTTAGGCTCTGGTTCTGGAGCTCACAGAAGCTGGCCCTCCAGCGCTCAGCTCCGGGGAGGTCTCCTGCCCGTCGGTGTATGCGGCTGCTCCAGTGCTTATCCCCAGTGCATTGTTTTGGAGGTTTACTGCTTCTGATAGCGCCACATGACTATGACAGCAGACGGTAGAGCCTGTGGTTTCCATCTTTGGATATAGGAAGGGGAAAAAAACCCTCAAAACGGCTAAAAGAATTAAAATATTTGGCCCTAGACAAGGGAAAGTGGGCGGGCACGGTGGCACACCAGTAATCCCAGCACTTGGAAGGCTGAAGCAGGAGGACTGCCGTGAGTTTGAGGCCAGTCTGGGCTATGTAGTGAGTACAAGTCCAGCCTGGACTACACAGCTGGACTCAGTCTCCAAAAAACTCCAAAAAAACAAAGAAGGAGGAAGAGGAGAGAGGGGAGAGGAGGAGGAGGGAGGAGGAAGGGGGGATAGGAAAAGTGGAGAAACCCGAGTATTACTTAACTTCTATTGGGTCAACAAACAAGTAACTCTTTAAATTATATGCATATATAACTGGGGTGGTGGAAAGGAAAAAATGAACAAGAAAAAGAAAAACAGCCTTTGGGGAAGAAGGAAGACACAGCAAGGGACCTGCTGTAATGTTTGTCTAACTTTCTCCTGTCTTCTCACCCCCTCTATCTAGGATCGGTTTCCCTGTCTTCCCTCCCGCCTCCTCCCTCCCTCCTTTGCCACATTGCTGGGTCATACTACATATAAAGGTGACAGCTAACAGACCGTGGACCACGAACACTTTCTATGCATTATGTCCTTTGTTCCTCCTAACCACGAGTGTTTTGTTTTTACTTATAATTATCTTCTTACTATTTACCATATGGTCTTCATTATAATTTTTTTTTTTGAGATTGGACCACACAATCATCTTTTTCATGGTATAATAATATTTCACCCGGGGCAATATCCATCTGTTCCCAACTTATTAGGATTTTAAATTGTTTTCTAACTTTCGCTATTATAAAGGACACTTGAATGCTAGATTTTTCTCCTAAAGAATTATCTCAAGGTTCGTGCTTTTAGGATAAGTTTCCAGAAATCCAGCTACTGGGTCGAGGAGTCTAAGCATGCCACCCGGTCGCTGCAGCTCTTTCGAACCCCTCCTGCGCCGACACCGCCTGCAACTCCGAGAGGGGGCGGTCGCGACGGGGCGCAAGTTCACAGGTCACGGGCAGCTCGTTCCCAAGGCCACGCGCAGGCAGGAAGAGCCGGAAGTGCAGTGCCCGACTCTCTGGATCTCTCTCTCCGTGCCCCCAGTGGCGCGGAGCTCCGCCCTGCCGTCCCTGCCGCTGTGTCCCGGCGCCCTCCGGGCTTCCCAGTCCTGGGCGCTTCTCCTGCGCGGGAAGGAAGGGGCACTGGCAGCCCAAGAACCACGCGCCCGGAAGCCTAGGCGGAGAAAAGGAGTCAGGGAAAAGAACCAGAGACACAAGTGCAGAGGATGGGAGGGGCCCGGGGCAGCGGAGAAAAGGGCTTGAGGACGTTGAAATTGTTTATCCATATTCTTTTTTGTTTGTTTTTTGGTACCGGGGATTGAACTCAGTACCTTGCGCTGGGACCTTGAAATTGATGAAGAGGGTTTTGGGCTGAAGACAGGAAAGGCTTTGACTTGGACAGAGGGGGTCCTGCTATGTCTTAAGTGTTGAATCTATCTCTTGATTCTAATTCACTGTCTCAAGACAAAAACTAATAATTTGTTTTTGTTTTCTCTTTTTCAAATGAATGATCAAAAAGCAACTTCAAACGATTGTTTTTCTACTACAGAAGAAAGCGAGTCCTGCGTCGCCCAACCCAAACCATGCACAGCGGGCAGAGACTCTGCTTTCTACGGCCACTCGCAGAGAGGGGGCCTCCCCCCATCAGAGAAGCCCAAGGCCTCAGTGATGCCCACGGCTAACGGGCTGGCGAAGGGTGTAGCACCCACAAAGGCTGCTGGAGACCAGTCAGGACCCACGGAGAAGAGCCTGCCTCCAGGCGGACGGGAGGGAGCTGAGCCACGTCAGCCAGGAGGCAAAGGGGACACCTCAGGGACAGAAGAAATTAAGAAAGACGTGGAAACAGCGCTGGAGGTTCAGTCTTTAAAAGGAAATGCTGACATGGAACCTTCAGGGACAGCAGCCCCTGGCCAGCCTTTGAGGACGGCAGGAGCGGGGGGAGCAGGGGAAAGGACGGAGCATCCTCAAGCACAAACTGTGGGGCTGATGAAACCTCTGGGGACAGCTGGCGAACTACAGTCTCAGGCGGCGATGGGAGAAGACGAACAATGCCAGCTTCCAGAAACAACTCCCAAGGAGAACAGATCTCCAGAAATATCGGAAGGAAATCAGTTGGTGGAGACAGTTGAAGAGCAGCAGCTTCAGGAAGCAGTGGGGAAAGATGAGCAGGCGCAGTCCCAACTTGAGACAATTCCCAAAGAGAATGAAGGGCCAGAAATACTGGAAGGAAGTCAGTTTGTGGAAACTGTTGAAGAGCTCAAGCTTCAAGAAACATTAGAAAAAGATGCACAGCTTCAGCCTCTAGAGATAATTCCCAAAGAGGATGGAACATCAGAAATACAGGACAAAAGTCAGCCTGTGCCAACTCCAGTAATGGATGATCCAATCCACGCAACTCCTCAAGGCCCGGGAATCCCGGAGCTGGTTCAACCTGAAGGAATAGTTGGAGGCAGGGAGCATCCGGTGGGAATCACAGAGCCAGCAGAGAATATGGAAGTGGACAGGAAAAGTCACACTAGTGAAGAGGAGCAATGCACTGAAGGTAAACATTAGGCTGTGAGGTCAGCCTGTCTAGATGTCCTCCATGGAGATGTCAGGGGAATGAAGTTCACTTGACCCAAATCAAAAGGTTTCCATGCCTTGGAAATGGGCATCCCATCAATGCTCAGCTCAGCTTTCTAGTACATATTTTCTAAAGCTTTTCTAAAAATCTGTGTCTGGATTTTCAACCTAGTTTGATGGTTAAGTAGAATCAAGCATTGAAAGTAACGCTGAAATGTTCACTCTTGGGCCAGGGATTTAGCTCAGTGGTTCCAAAGCCTGCCTCAAAAGTGCAAGGTCCCAAGTTCGATCTCTGGTATCCAAAAAAAAAAAAAGGAAAATGTTCACTCTTCACTGGGCTCCCTGAAGTATATGAGGCTCCAAAGACAAGGTGAACAGATAGTTGATAGAGGAGTTGACCTTCCAGGGGCAAAATATACAAAGAATAGATCTCAGAATGCAGTTTCTATCTTGGCCAATCTTATCTTTAGAAAGTTACTGTCAATTTGTTCCTGTTCTGCTATAGTCTCCTCTCCTTTCTCTTCTCTTCTTTTCTCTTTTGGTGCTGGGGATCCAACCCAGGACTTTGTTCATGCTAAGCACACATTCTACCACTGAGCTACACCTCCAACCCCGTCTTTTTATCTTCATAAGACTGGAGAATGTGTATTAAGTCTTGGCATATGGTGTTCAAAAAAATTTAAATCCACACATTACCAGCATAAAATAAATGATATTTACACTGTTCTTTATTGGAGTTATAACTGAAAAATAACATTTTCTTCTGAGGCATGATTTACATTTTGGTAAACTTTAGGTTCACAGCATAGTTTAATTAAGTGAGACATTAATTACAGCCACCCATCTATTTAAGTCTTTCATTTATTAACTCACTTTCTTTTTCAGTGCTGGGGGTCGAACATTGTGTCTCACGTATGCCAGGAAAATGCTCTCCCACTGAGCTGCTCGCAGACAACTAACTCAGCATTCTTTGATGTCTGTCCCCATACTAGGTGCTGGACATAGGGAAGGAGTAAGATAGGCCCTGTCCTTAAGGGCTGCTCCACCTAGTGGGACGGAAGAGTGTAAACTAATTACTGCAATCTGTGGAGGCAAACACTTTAATAAAAGTGCGCAAAAAATACTCTGTGAACAACAAAGGAGAACCAAATAAAAGCATATGTTTTTAGACCAGAATTGACAAAATCAAAAGGTTTTAGGGTCTTGATTCTGAAAACAAGTTAGGTGGGGGACACATCAGATTTTGTGGGGAGCCCTGGGCCCTCGGCTGAACAGGGCATCACAGACCTGCCAGAAGGAAGCTGCTGCTTGGCCCCAGCTGAGGAATGGGGCTATCATTTCCCAAACCAATTTTTTAGAGAAACATTTCTATATGCAATGTCCTGACTTTTGAATGTTAGTAAGTCTATGTGTTTAACAAGTATTTTCTTTTTTCTTTTTATTTATTTATTTTATATATATATTTATTGGTACATTTTAGGTATACAATACATTTACATTTATCATTGGGTGTTTGTACCAGAACATGATGTATCTTAGTTCTTTTTTTTTCTCCCATTACCTGTGCACCCTTCACCCCCTCCACCCTTCCCTATTTACACAGAGTTTGATTCCATTTATTTTTCCTCATAATTTTTCCTTTCCCTTCTTCCCTTTCGCCTTCCCCTTCCACCATCCCGAAACCCTTGGACCTTTTCCTATTTCAAATTATCAATTATTCATTTTAATCATTTTCATCCTTATTTACACTTTCAATTTCTCACACTAGAGAAACTATTCGGTATTTACACGAGTGTCCTATTTATATCACTTAAGAGTATGGCCTCAATATGCATCCATTTAGCTATAAATGTCTCTAGTTTCTCATTCTTTATAGCTGAGTAGTACTCCATTTTATAAAAAAACCACATCTTCTTTATTCAGTTTCCAGTCGATGGGCACTTGGGCTGTTTCCAAGCTTTAGCTATCACAAACTGTGCCGCTATAAACATAGGTGCACATATATCTCTGTAGTATGATTCTTTTAATTCTTTGGGGAAGATTCCCAGTAGGGGAATAGCTGGGTCAAATGGGACCTCTAGGCCTAGTTCTTTGAGGTATATCCATACGGATTTCCACAGTGCTTGCACCAGTCTACACTCCCACCAGCAGTGGAGCAGGGTTCCTCTTTCCCCACAGCCCCGCCAGCATTTGTTATTTGTTGATTTCTTGATAGCAGCCATTCTTTCTGGGGTGAGGTGGAATCTCAGTGTTGTTTTCATCTGCACCTCTTGAATGACCAGTGATGTTGAACATTTTTTCATATATTTATCTGCTGTTTTTACTTCTTTGTCTGAGAAATGTCTGTTCATTCGGATGCCGATTTTTGAATTGGGTCTTTGAATTTGGGGGTCTGGTTTTTTTCAGTTCTTTATATATTCTCAATAGTAGACCTTTGTCTGAGCTACAGCTGCTAAATATTTCTTCCCACATTGTAGGTTGTCTCTTAGCTCTAACAAGTATTTTCTTTAAACATCATAAAGGCCAACTAAAACAGATTTTGGGGGCATCCCTGGAGCACTTTGTGGATTGATATATACAAACTTAACTTTCTATTATAATATGTTTGAATGCTATTTCTTGGGCAGCTTTGCATCCTGATTTTATTGAAGAGAATGCCAAGACTTGGAAATGTTAAGCAACTTGACACTGGCCATTCAGAGACTCTGGGGGACTCAGGAGAATTCCTTTCTTGACACCAAAGAAACTTACTGTGTAGACTAAGAGCAAAAACTGCCCCCACTGGATGGAAACCAAGTATGGGGTAATTTGTTGTTAATGTCTCTTACTGTCCTTTGGTTACTTTCCCAGGTGAGACAGGAGAAAATGTGGAAAGAGAGACGGAGAACGAGAAAGTAAATGAAGCTGAAACAAAAGAAGAAGAAACAGGAGAAGCTGTGGATCTTTCAGCAGCCACATAGATAGGGATGGTGACGGGCAAACAGACACAGCTTGCTGTGAGAGAGAAGAGAGAAAAATGCTGAGAAAGAAGAGAGAGAAAATCCCCTTTGTTGTGGATCTTATCTGTCTACAGCTACGTGTTTTATACAGGGAGTGTGGTAATTGACTGTTGGAACCATGTTCTTGATTGTATTTTGCCTTTTTTTTTTCGTACTGGGGATTGAACTCGGGACCGTGAGATTGCGAGGCAGGTGCCGGAACCACTGAGCTAAATCCCCAGCCCTTGATTGTATTTTTTTATAAACCTGCTAAGCTAGAAAGTTTTCTTAGCTACCTAGGATAATTATATATTTAAAATTACCATAGCCAGAGCCAATGAAAACTAGGGAATATGATCATTTATGAATGTGAGGGTGACTTTGGTCATTGTAGCAGTGGGTCCTTTCGGAATAAAAAATTAGACACTGAAAAGAAAGCATAAAACCTATATGCACAGGTGGCTGGAGAAAGGAGTTAGCACATTTTAAAGAAGTCATCATAATAGTTAGTATTATTACAATGGAACAAGAATGAAGGCCAGGGATGTAGCTCAGTGGTTCCGCTGCCTACCTCGCAAGCACAAGGTCCTGAGTTCCATCCCTGGTACCAAAAACAAAAAACAAAAAAAATGAATAATATCAAAAACCATGAGATGAATTTCTGTTCTATCAGGAATTAGAGCTGGTAGGAACCTTGGGAAGTCTGTCATCTAATCACCTTAAGTCTACCTGCTGCCACAGACCCTGTGCATCATGACATATTAAATATGTTGATGAAACTCCTTCCAAAGGAATGCAGACTCTGGTGCTGTTGCAAGACTAAGCATTTCTTGAAATGGAAGGCTTCACCTTTCCCATGTGCCATTTTGAATCAGCTGTTCATGTACTCTTCTGTGCGATTCAGCTGGTGTTATCCTTTTTACTGTCATGAAAGGCATTTTGAACTAATTGACTTCAATGTATTTCAGAGGCAACAAACAGCAAAAATTAAGTCCTAGATTTATTGCCTATGTGGAGTCCTCCTGGGCCCTATTCATTTTTTAAATGACAACTATTTAATATTAGGTTTTAGAGGTGGAAAGGAGGGAAGACATCAAGATTTTAAAAGCAGCTGGGGATTTAGCTCAGTGGTTTTGCTGCCTGCTGCACAAGTGCAAGGACCTGAGTTTGATCCCCAGTACCAAAAAAAAAAAAAAAAAAAGATTTTAAAAGCATTTGTAATATTTCATTCATTCATGTTAAAATAATGTACCACAGAAAGTCATTTTTCAAGAATTCTTCCAAAATTGGCAAGGGGTTTCAGTAAATGACTACAAATAAATAATAATATCATAGTTAATGTGCCCACTCTTAAGTACCTGGTGTTTATGAGTATCATAGTAGATAGAATTCTAGAAACATTTGGTTTCTTTATAGTATTTATAAATACATGTTTTTAGATAACTGCCCAAATGAATTAACTAGACTTTTAAACTTTAGATTCTACATTAAAATGATGTACTAAAATGACTTGTAATTAATCATGGGAATATAAGATGTAGGAAGAGTATATCATCTTTGTTCTGTTTTTAATATCAGTTTATGCCTTTGTTGGTTTAAAAGCATTTAGGTAGACAACAAAAGGAGTTCCTAGAGCTGGGTGTGGTAGTGGACACCTATAATCCCAGCACTCAGGAGGCTGAGGCAGGAGGACTGCCAGGAGTTGGAGGCCAGCCTGGAATAGATAATGTCAAGGCCAGCCTGAACTACGTAGCAATACCTTGTCTAAAAAACCCCCAAAACCAAAACCCAAAATGTCTCAAAACAAAAGGAGTTCCTTGAATAGATGACATCATCTTATTTGCAAAATAAAATAGTTGGATCATGATTTCATTGAAAACAAGCTCTGTGTGGGCCGGGGATTTAGCTCAGTGGTTCCGCCGCCTGCCTCGAAAGCGGAAGAACCTGAGACCTGAGTTTGATCCCCAGTACCAAAAACAAGCACTGTGTTTTATGTATCTTTGAATTTAAGCACCCACTGCCTTTAAAGGAACATGACAGATGTTCTGAACACGTGTTGGATCAATCAATGAGTAATACCATGGGTTCACTAGAAAATGATATATTTAAAATATGAATTTATGCAACATTGACGCAGTCCTATCTGGGGAACTGAGGAAAGTCTATTTTTATGTCATGACTACTCAAACTCAGTGAATAGCTTCATGTGTGGTATAATAAAAAATAACAGCAGTATTTCTAGGTTAGAAAGTTATAGTAATCAAGAATTGATACAATTTGCTTTTGAGATACTTTTTTTCAAATATTTTTTTCTGAGCAGAAGAAAGTTACTAGATATAAGTATCTAATAATTAGAAAATATCAAGGCAGAGAAGTATGTGATGAATATATTAGTTTTTTAAAAAAATTTTTTGTTTTAAT
>NW_004624763.1:5253683-5320582 GCF_000247695.1 Heterocephalus glaber
AAGTCAATATCCATGAAGTTGAAACAAATAATTTCCAGGATCCCCCACACTATAATTCTTCAAAGATAAGAATGAACTGGTAAGCATGAAAACATGTTTTCTTTTAAAGCAATAATTGATATGAAAGGGTTCTTTTTCCTTTTTCTAAAAACAATTTTAGTGAATTCTATATATGTTGGTAACTCTGGCCTCTGGAAAAGCTTCCTTTTTTTGGTACCAGGGATCGAACTTGGGACCCTGCACTTGTGAGGCAGGTGTGGTGCCACTGAGCTACATCCCCAGCAAAGCTTCAGTTTTTTATCTTCTACTTTTTATTTTCAATTCATTCTTCTTCCCTTCTTTACTGATGATAATATAACATTTGTTTATAGTTTTGTGTTTTTAAAAAATGATGACTTTTAAATAAGTGCTACATGGATAAGGCAAAAACTTCAAAAGCATAAGAATAAACAGCAAGAAGATGTCTCCCACCCTGGGACTCCTACTCCCCAGAGGTAACAACTTCTAGTTTCTTACACATTCTTCTACTAGAGACAGTCAATGCTTTTACCCTCATAAATGTACATATTCTTCGACACACAAACATGCACACATGATAGCATAAGGTACATACTGTTCTGATGTTCATTTTATCACCTAATGATTTATCTTCGAGATCTTTCCATATGAATTTAGTTGTATACATCTAGCATAATTTATTCAACCAGTTCCTACAGATAGACATTTAGTTTTTTTTATTGTGTTGTGTATTACAAACTCAATGAATGCATTAAATTACAATTTAATTCTATTATTTGATTAGAGTTATATAACATATTCTTTTTAAAAGAAACACGCTAAGTGTAATCTTTGATATTTTTCTCAATAACTTTTTTTTTTTGGTACCAGGTATTGAACTTGGGCCCTTGCTCTTCCAGGGCAGCAGGAGAACCACTGAACTAAATCCCTGGCTGATATTTTTCTCTTACTAACAAATATTGACCTTTTACTTCCATGGTGGTGACTTTTTTGGGATGGCAGAGGGTCAATGTCCTTGAAAAGAAAATTTCCCAATCCACATGGAAGTGGCTACATGTTATTTGATTCTGACAATTCAGGTTTAGGTCACCTTAGGAATACTGTTTTTTAGTGAAATGATTCATTAAATTTCTAGCTCCAGTCCTTTAATCAAGAACTGTTTTAAATCAGTGAGTGGTTTAAAAAGCTTTTGTTTTTGTTGTTGAGACAGGGTGCTATGTAGTTTAAACTGGCCTTGAACTTGCAGTAATCCACTTGCCTCAGCCTCCCAAGTGCTGGGATTATAGGTGTGTGCCACTATCCTTGGTTTTAAAAAGCATTTAAACTCTACCAGAACAATCAGGCAGTGGATTCTCAATACTCATCAATATTTTTTTCATTTATTTATTTATTAGCAAAAACATTTATTGGTACTTTTAGATATATATAATGGTAACATTCATCATAGGGAATTTGCACCTGTACATGATATATCTTGCCCCCCACCATGTACAAAAGCTTTGTTTTCATTTTTTCCTTCTATTTGCTCTTTTTTTTGTCCCTTCTTTCCTCATCAATATTGAAAAGAAGTAGAAAAGGAAACTTCAAATGTGAAAAGGGCTTACTTGTTTTGTTTCTTCTACTACCCCTCCTGGCACAAGCTGTCCACTTGCAGGGTCTCTGCCGACCTGTCCTGATATGTAAATGGTCTTGTCCACTAACACAGCTTGACTGCAACAAACAGAAAGCCAGTGCATATATAAAATACAAGACTCAATGCTCAAAAGTATAAATCATAAAAGAAAAAAAGATAGATTAGATTTCATTAAAATTAAAAACTTGTTTATCAACAAATATCTTTAAGACCATGAAAAGATAACTCATAAACTGGGAGAAAAATATTTGTAAAACATGTATCTAATAAAGGACTTTTATACAGAATATATGAAAAATGCTTATAACTCAATAATGAAAAACAGGGCCGGGGATTTAGCTCAGTGGTTCCGGCACCTGCCTTGCAAGTGCAAGGTCCCAAGTTTTCGATCCCTGGTACCAAACTGCCCCCCCCCGCCCATGAAAAACAATCTTATAAAAAATAGGCAAATGATTTGAACAGATACTTTATTTATTTTCGGTACTGGGGGATCAAACTCAGGACCTTGCGCTTGTAAAGCAGGCGGCAGCACCACTGAGCTAAATCGCGGGCCCTGAACAGAAACTTTATAAAAGAGGATAAACAATGAGCTAAGGAATAAAGATGCTCAACATTATTAGTCGTTAGAGATTTGCAAATCAAAACCATAAGAGAGCACCATACACATTAGTGATGTAATAACAAGCCCTGGCAAAGATGTAGAGCAATTGGAATCTTCACATTCTGTTGATAGGAACGCAAAATCGTACAGCTGCTTTGGAAAATGGTTTGGCAGTTCTTTAAAAATGTAAATATACACTCAACTCACAACTTAGGAGTTTCTTTCCCAGAAAGTTTCTTTCATTCCCAAGAAAAATGAAAACATGTGTTCAAAGACATCACATAAACACTCAGAACATCATTGGTCATGATATCGAGAAAGTAAATGAACAAAACCTCTGACAGATCCAACTAAAATTTGCTTTCATTTATATGAAATTCTAGAAGAGACAAATAGTAGCAGCAGAAAGTACATAACCAGTAGCTGTCTAAGCAGGGTGGGGAAGGGATACCAATGGCTATGAGGAAATGTTCTGGAGGTGATGGGAATGCCCTACAAGGTGGTCATGGTAGCAGATGTGCAACTCTACACATTTACCAAAAGTCATGGAACTCTACATTCAAAATAGGTAATTTTGAAAAAATAAGTAACTTATTCTCCAATAAAGCTGTGAAACAAAAAAGTGCCAGGAGCATTTTTAAAATAAGTAATTCTCGGACATGACCAGTCACTGCTTGCTGCAGAGTAAATTAAGGATGCATGTTTGAAGATTCTCTTCACTACTGCCAAGTGCTCACTTTTATAATGAGGGTGCTGAATTTCAGGGTTAGGATAAAGTCATAGGGAAAACCTCAAACTACACTGATACCTTAAAACAATGCCAAACAATTCAACCTTTTATAGGAAATGTTTTTGTTGCAGAATAAAGAAGCTGCCTGTTTTTTTTTTTTTGGTACTGGGGATTGAACTCAGGTCCTTGCGCTTGCACAGCAGGCGTCGAAACCACTGAGCTAATCCCCGGCCCCAAAGCTGCCTGTTTTTTGAAACTGAAATCTTAATATTTGTTTTACCATTTGTATGCTTATTTAAGATACTTATAATTTAATAATCTTGTCTCCCCGGACGCCCTTCCTCTTCCTTCCCTTCCTTTTTTTTTTTTGTAGTACCAGGGATCGAACTTAGGACCTTGCACTTGCAAGGCAGGCGCAGCGCCACTGAGCTAAATCCCTGGCTTCTCCTCTTTCTTCTGCAGTGCTGGGATCAAACCCAGGACCTCACACTTGTGGTAGGCAAGTGTTCTATCCCTGACCTACAACTTCTGCCCCAAACTTTCTTCTTTTATGTCATGAAGCTTTCCTTGGTCTTCTCAACCACATTTTTACAAATCACTTTAATATTTTAGAATAGGAGAAGATTAACATGGTCCAAAAAAATCTATAAAATATAGGAAGAAGAGCAGTGAAAAGTTTCCATCTGTGCTCTGATTGTTCAGTTCACAGCCCCTATAGATAATGATCATTCCTCTCTCTCTCTCTCTCTCTCTCAGTATTTTGAGACAGGGTCTTGCTATGTTGTTCAGGCTGGCCTTGAACTCACTATGTAGTCCAGGGTGGCCTCAAACTCATGGGCATCCTCCTGCCTCAGTCTCCCCAGTGCTGGGGTTATAGGTATGCACCACCACACCCGACTTCCTTCCTGTTTATGTCTTTTCTTCATGCACATGTAAACAAATGCACACGTATATTTCTCCTTTGACACAAAATATGGTATTTTATACTTTTACACTTGCTTTTTTCACTGAACAGTATGTCAGAAAAATCTTCCATAATTACATATAACATTTCTCATTCATTTTTTAAAACAGCTACACAGCATTTCATTGTATGAAATATTTCACTGTATGAATATATCTTAACTAGTATACTTTATACTTTAACCTTTGCTTCCAATATTTTAGTATTATAAATAAAACTACATTGAAAACCACTGCACACAAATTTCCCCTGAGCAAGTAACTAAGCCTTTGCCCTGGGCCCTAAGGGTCCCCTGGTTGAGCCTTTCTTATGACATATAGGAGCTTGCTACATATTATACCTAGCCCTGCATATTATACCTAGCCCTGTTCCTACCCTATCTCCTCCGGGCCCCAAGGCATCTTAGATTCTAAATTTCTTAGGGGTACAGATAGTATCTTATGACACTAGTAGACAACAAATATCTACTTGTTGATGTTTCCCTCTCTAATCACTTAGTCGCATAAACCACTTTGGCTGTCAATAAATATCTTTTAGGCAGGACCTGTTAGCTTTTAACATGGGCTTTGGAGAGCTGAAGAAAATAGACTTTGAACTTAGTAACAGGATTCAGAGCCTAGGAATTCTCAACTATCTGGCTTTCACGCTTGTCCTCAAATAAATAATTGTTGAGAGAGGTTAATTTGTAACTTTTTCTCAGGTTGAACAGTACCTTTAGCTAACATTACCAACTGTCCTGTGTAGTCCCTCTGTTACCATTAGCTAACATCAAATGTCCTCTCTTCCTACATTTGAAATGGAGTTTAAACTCGTATTATTTTTATCAAAAACTTTATGATAGGAGTGTGGTTCAGTGATACAGGGCTTGCCTAGCATGCATAAGGACCTGAGTTCAATCCTCAGCACTGCCAAAAACTTTATGGTGGTAATAAAGGCCCACTTATTTTTGAGAATCAAAAGTAAGCATTGCATCTCTGAGACTGAGTTATTTCTTAGAAATTTCAAGAGGTTTATTTACAAAATAATTGGACACGTGATAACTACCTCCTCAGCATAAGGATCCTATTAGCCACAGACAAGACTTGAAAGTGTATGGTTCTATTTCCAGGTCAAAGGGAACATTTTAAAAAGCATTCTACTCAGTGGTTCCTCTGCCTACCTTGCAGGTGCAAGGACCTGAGTTCGATCCCCAGAACCAAAAAAAAAAAAAAAGCATTCTAAAAATTATGACATCACTATCTATGCCACTGAATTACTGGCTGGTGTGCTAATAAATGGAAAAAATGGAAAGCAATGTAATAGGACTAAGATGAAATTTCTCAAGGCTCTGTCCTTGAATCTCCTGCAGTGTGCTGAGCTGACTAGTTAATTAGTGACGACACTACATCTATCCCAAGGCCAGGGGCCAGCAACACATCTGAATTCACTCAATGCACTTGAAGTCTTTCTGGAGAGGACCTAGAATTTTCAAAAAGTATTCTCACTACAAACTCCACACACAAAAACTCTTGTTTCCAAATAGTTCTTAAAAGACGTCCGATTAACTTTATCAGAATATGTAGGTTGGAAGGTGTTTTTCTTCAACAGAAAATATTGAAACAAAGACCGTATCTGGAGCTTGTGTTGTGTCCTTTGTGCAAAGTCTCACACCATGACATAGATCCACAGCTTTCGTCACACCGGCAGACACCTACGACAGCGCCCCTCTGTTCTGCTTGCTTTGCTTTATCAAGAAGCTGACCCCCACCACCTCAAAGTCAACCAGGATATTAATCTTTTCTTTCAAACTGAGCAAAGAACACAGAGTATTTCTAAATAGGTCAAGATAGATGTATGCTCTCTTAGCAGGTGTCAGGACAAAGTGTCACTGATTTTTTTTTTTTTATGGGTCACTTTTGTTTTGAAGTAAAAAAGGGGGAAGGAAGGGATGAAAAGGAAAGAATGTGTTCGGTACATGTACCAACTCCCCACAAGGAATGTAATCATTGTGTATTGCAAACAGGTACTAATAATAAAATTAAAACTGAAAAAATGAAGTAGAAATGTTATTCTAAATGCTATCACTGTGTGATTAAGGAGAGGATTAAAAAAAAGTACTGATTTTTACTTACATTGTAATATTCCTAATATTCCCTATTTTCATTCTCTTCTCCAAATTTTTATTCAAGTTACTATTAAGATCCTTTTCTTAAAAGGGATATGATCATGTTATTTCCTGCTTCGGAATATTTCAGGGCTCCTCATTACATACAAAATAAATCTATTATTCTTTTGAGGTACTAGAAATTGAACCCAGGGCCTCCTGCATGCTAGGAAAACGCTCTACCACTGAGCTACATCTCCAGACCAACTTTATGCTCTTTTGTTTAGCACTGGAAACTACCAAGAACTTGAACCCAAAATCTAATTGTTACTGCCCATTTTTTAATTTAATCCCAACATAAATCTTACGAAGTAGCATTAATGTAATGTCTAATGCTATTTAGAAGAAGCAAACTAGGAGAGGTAAAGTTACTCTGCAAGGTAGTATGGTTAAAAAGAAGCAAAGCAAAAATTCAAGTCTAAAATCAACTCTTACAGAGTACTCCCTAAAGGGTCAGTCATACACATTGAATCCTAGTAAGGAAATGATTACCTTTTCAATTTTTCTATGTTGAAGACTGCAAACTAAATCATTCGCCTAAATTAAAATCCTGTTGGGGCTGGGGATTTAGCTCAGTGGTTTTGCTGCCTGTTGCACAGGTGCAAGGACCTGAGTTCAATCCCCAGTACCAAAAAAAAAAAGACAATCCTGTTACATCCTTTCTTAGTGGTGTGACCTTAGTCACATTACTTAACTTTGTGTGCATCAGGTTTTTTGGCTAAAAAATGGGAACTGTAATAGGAACTGTGCATATGAAACACTTAGAATTATGTCTAGTGCTGAGTCATTTCAACCCTGAGTGATTTCAACCCTTCTAATTAAAGAGAAAAAAAATTACCATTTTAGAAAACAAGTTTAAAGAAATATCACTTTTTTTTTTTCTTTTTTGGTACCAGGGATGGAACTTGGGTCCTTCTGCTTGTGAGGCAGGCAGCAGAACCATTGAGCTAAATCCCCAGCCCTCACTTCTTTTTTTTTAAAGGCTGAGTTTGGAACTCAAGGCTTTGCACATGCTAGGTAAGTGGTCTACCCCTGAGCTACATCCCACCAGAAGCACCACTTTAACAGAGTTCAGGCCTCAGGTTTTAAGCCAACTGTAGTGTCTAGTTAACATTTAATAACACTTTCCAATAAGCTTATTTTTTACTTTCTATTGAGCTGTATTCTATTTAGCACACTATTTGTTTGATCTTCTTTATTTATTTTTTTTTGGTACTGGGGGTTGAACTTGGGACCTTGCGCTTTCGAAGCAGGCAGCAGAAC
This sequence comes from Heterocephalus glaber, assembly GCF_000247695.1. The sequence continues at coordinate 5,261,036 of NW_004624763.1, forward strand.
CACTGAGCTATATCCCTAGCCCTAGCATACTATTTGTTATACAGTTTCCTTCTAAAACTAATCTGTTAAGTAAAGGCAGACATCTCAAAGAAATGTGTTAAGTAAATTATAATATAAATGGTGTGGTGTTGGGGAAAAATGTTTTTTTTTGGTACTGGGGATTGAACTTGGGTCCTTGCGCTTGCGAGGCAGGCAGTGGAACCACTGAGCTAAATCCCCGGGAAAAATGTAATAGTGGCCTTTGAATTACTAAAATTTCCTTCCAAAAATCTTCATGTCATGCATTCTTCCACTCCTATACCATCACTCCAGCTGTTTCCCCTACTTCGAAAACACTTCACTCCATGACATCCTGTTGAATTCCTTATCAAATTGATTAAAAAACAAAAATCTAACTTTACAATGACCCTAGAAATGGCAAATCCAATCTTCAAAACCCAACTCAAGGGCTACAAGGGTTGAACAAAATATAGGGTGAATGTTTAAAAATGTATACAGTACAAGAGACACTGCCATTAATCTCCCTCAAAATACCCTCCCTCTCTTCGAACACGTATTCCATGTTCTTGCCACTTTCTGAAGCAGTTCTGGAAGTTCTCTTTCATGAGCGTCTTTTCAGGGTGTGATCAAAGATCCAGTAAATGCTGCTGTCAGGTGCCATCCAACTGAAAGGCAGGCTCATAAAAACATTATGGTGAGTCCTCATCCACCTTATGCATTGGATGTGGCATAGTGTGACTTCTGGCTCTTCCTCAGAGTCATAATGACCACGAAAAGTAAATGCTTTGAATGGATTCAGGACATTAAGGTAGGCACAAAAGCACAATTAAAGACATGAAGGCACTTGTACCTTTTACAAGGAACCATCCTAAATCTTTTTTTTTGGTATCGGGGATCGAACTCGGGTCCTTGTGCTTGCGCAGCAGGCACGAAACCACTGAGCTAAATCCCCGGCCCAACCATCCTAAATCTTATGTTCTCTCCTCATTTGTTCCTTCACTGCATTGCATTTATTTCCAACTTTACTATAATAATTATTGTTCTGTTACATGTGAGTACTATTTCTTATGGTAATGTGGTATAGAGGCAGCTAGGGCTAGAGTTTAAATTGAGCTGTCACTTCTAGACTATCTGACCTTGGAAAAGTTGACTTAAGCTTCAGTTTTATTTTTGTAAAATGGAGATAGGTACCTGCCATAGAGGATGCACTAATATTTATTTTTCTTTCCTCAAATGTGTGAATGCCTTTCTCATTGGGTTGCTTCTTACACATTTTTGCATCCCTGAAGTGCTTTCATGTAGGTAGGCATTCAATACATATTGGTCATAGTTTAAATGCCCCAGCTGTAAAAGTTTTCCAGATTTTGTTCTTTTAATAAGGAACAGACACAAATAAACTATATTTTAAAAAGGAAAAATGGTTATAGGGTATACTTTATAGGTTATAGAGAAATTAAAAGTATGCAAAAATTACATTAAGGGGAAAGTCTCCAAGAACATAGAGAATAAGATCAAATGGTTTTAAAGGTAAAATATTTTTTAAAAAAGACATTTTTCTTTTTATTTTTTTTAGCAAAATATTTACCTGTACATTTTAGATATACATAATGATAACCCTCATCATAGGGAATTTGCACCTTGTACATTGGCAAATGTACCTGCCTCTTTGCAGGTACCAGGAATGTGCACTTGCCTCTTCTATTTTCCCATCCCCTCTCTGCTCCATCCTCCTCCCCTCCCTATATGCAAAAGCTTTGTTTCCAAAAAATGATTTTTTAAAAACAGAATTAACCTTCCTATTTACAAGTACTTCTGATAAGTACACAGGGGCATCTTTTTGCCAGTATTCATATATTTAGCTAGAGTATATAGGACAATCTTAGAAAATGACCTTTGTTATTAGTTGTATCTGATTTTGTTGGTGGCAAATGAGCATGGGCAATGAATATTACATAAATATTACAACATCTTTCTATACATGTTGTAAAAACCAAGTGTTGGGTAGATTCGCAAAGATTTGCTAAGCGCTTCTGTGAAAAGAACTCAGCTGCACCTACAAGAGCAACCACATCTGTTGATGAGATTTTACCCTTTAAATTGAGAGGGTTAGACCAAATTTTACGCTACGTGAAAGAAGCGAGGCAGAAAGATTCTATTTATAGGAAATGTCTGGAACAGATAAATTCATAGAGGTAGAAAGTAGCTTCATAGTTGTTGGGCTGGAAGGTGGGGTGGGGAGCGAATGGGTATGGGATTTCTTTTTGGGGTGATGCAGATACTCTGAGGTTAGAAAGTGGTGAAATTAGAGTATAGTGGTGATAGCTATATACTCAGAGTACAGTAAAGACCACTGAATTGTGTACATTAAAGGTGTGAATTCTACGGTCTGTGAATTCTATTTCAATAAAGCTGTCACCAATAAACTCCCCAGGGAGTTAAAAAAAAAAACACCCAACCCAGAAACAATAACAAAAACCCCAGATCTACACCTTCCAAACAAAAACCCGGATCAGACCACTTCTAAGCAGAGAAAACTTTGAGGTAGGCTGGAAGCCAGGCAGCCCAGGTGGGGGCAAAGTCCTCGGAGCACGAGCTCCCGGTCCCCCTGGGAGCCCCAAATCTAGGGGTCCCTGGGTGCGTCCTTTTGTTCGGGCTTGGCTGCCTTGCGCGTTCGAGGGAATGGAACGGAGGACTCCGAGGCCAGCCTAATCGGAGCCGGTGTGGCCCAGCACCGACTGCGAACCCCAGGGCTCCATCTGTGCTCCCACAAGCCAAGTTACCTGTAGGGCCCAATGGCCTTCGGGGCTTTCGCCGTGCCGATCACCTTTTTGATCAGGGACGTCATAGCTAACAGTTCTCACATTCGGTCCCTCACTGAAAAGTAAGTCCTAGCTCTATCCCCAACAGCTTCTCCCCTCACTGACCGAACTCCCCTGAGAGGCTCCGCCCACCACCAGGCATTCTGGGAACTGTAGTCTGCGCGCGACTCCGGGCCACGTGGAGGCGGTGGCCGGGGTTGCGCATGCGTCATCCCTCTGGATCGCCTCGCCGGTCTCCTCGGAGGGACTGTCACAGTCTTGTCATTCTGACCTGGGGAGCCCTGAGAACGTCTGGCAGGTAGGTCGTGAGGCGCTGGTGCCCGTCAGGGTCCGCGAGGTCGAGGGGACCCTGTACGTGGCGGCCCTGCGCTTGGTCTCAGACTGGTGACCTTGGGTTCTTGCTGCCTGAGGCCGGGGCCCTTCTTCCCATTGAGCCCCTAGGTCTGCCCTTTCCTCTCATTACCCCGCCGGGCGGAAGCCTTTCTAGGAAGAGGTTTGCACTCTTCTGCCTCCCTAAGGAACACGATGGGTCCTTCAGGGGACCACGCCGAGTCCGGGGCGTTGTCCACCTTCCGGCTCCTCCCGCGTTCTGGCCTCTAGATCCGCTCCTCTGGCTTTGCAAGGTCTCCTTGGATACGGCCCGAGCCTTAGGACGGAGATCTGATTTCAAAAGGAAAGAACGTGATCTTGATCCAGATAATAGCCCCAGAGCTGGTCCCTGGGCAGGTCGTGCTGTGTGAGAAGGGGTTGTACAGGGCTGAATATTTCTTATCCTGTTAATATGCGCGTTTTAGGCCTGCACCACGTCTTCATTTATGCGTTCAGGCTTGCAGTCACCAAATACTGAGCCCTTACATTGGCAGTCAGCTGCGTACTGGTGCTACAATAGGGAAAAAAGATTCTTCGTCCTCCCGGCTTCCAAAACGTACTATGAATAGAATCCCTTTTGGTTGCCTCTCTTTTTGTTCTTTGAAATGCTAAGACTCTGCTTTTTAACTTCAGGCTGAAGAACTGTTAGAATTTAGATCTTTTCCGGGGTTTAGAGCTCTAACCAGGAACAAAAGGCCTTTCAGTCTGGCCTCCACTATCCTATTTAGTTTCATCCTCTTCTGTTCCGTCCTCTCTTTAGTCTTCCAGAGTCCTCACTCCTGTTCATACAGTAGGTTCCCAAATTACTTTCTTCTCTTTCTACCCAAATTCCAGCCAATTGAAATCCTACTTTCATATTGATTTTTTCTGCTGATTCATTTTTTTCTCTTACTGAGCTTCCTATTTTGCTATACTCCAAATTACAGTATTTTTTGTATGTGATTTAATTCTCTATTCCCAGCACTGAGGGAGCTGAAGCAGGAGGATTTCAGTGAGTTTGAGGCCAGCCTGGACTGCATAATGAGTTGAAGGCCAGCCTGAGCTACATAGCAAGCCTCTGTCTAAACAAAACAAAACAAAACAAAACAAAACAAAACAAAACAGAAGTGAATAGAGGCAGACTGCCTGATTTGAAACCAAAAACAATCACAAAAAGGTTAGTGGCCTTGGGTAGCTTATATAACTGCTGTATACTTCAGTTTCTTCATTTATAAAATGAGAGTAGACCCTAGTATCTCCCTCATATCATTGTGAGAATTAAATGAGTGAGGCATGTAGAACAGTGCCTGGCACATAAAGTTCTCAAGGTCAGCTGCCTAAGATAGACTCTTTTAAGCAAACAGACTATATCCTATACTACTGTATGACAGTAGGATATATTACATAATGCCCTAAACTGTTAGATACATAATAAGTACCCAAAAGCTACTAACATTTGATTAAACTGGATAAAATAATTCACTTTATGATTTTTATTTTATTTTATCTTTTGAGGTGTTTTTTTCTGGTACCGGGGATCGAACTTGGGTTCTTGCACTTGTGCAGCAGGAGGCGAAACCGCTGAGCTAAATCCCCGGCCCTATTTTATTTTAACTAATTTTTGCAGTACAGGGGATTGAGCGCAGGGCCTTGCATGTAACTATATCCCCAGTCCTTTTTATTTTTATTTTTGGTACTGGGATCTGATTCAGTACCTTGTGCTTTCGAGACAGGCATGGGACCACTGAACTAAATCCCCAGGCCTCTGTTTTTTATTTTGAGATGAGGTCTCACTAAATTGCCCAGTCTAGTCTTGAACTTGGAATTCTGATACAACCTCCAGAGTGCTGGGATTACAGGTATGTGTCACCACACCTGGATGCCATGTGATTTTTTAAGGACCTCTTGGAACATTACAAATAATTCAAATATGAAATGTGTTTTGTGAAACAAGACAGTTTTTGTTTATTTATTTTCGTTTTTCTGAGACAGTCTTGCTATGTAGTTCAGGCTGGCCTTGAACTTACTATGTAGCCCATGCTGGCCTCAAACTCATGGTGATACTCCTGCCTCACCCTCCAGAGTGCTGGGGTGACAGGTGTGGGCCACCATGCCTGGTCTTTTTTTTTCTGTTTAAGCAGCAGATGTTCTATCAAGTCTGAATCAGCAGTTTTTTTAGATCTAGAAGAAAATAGAGATATCTGTGGTTAGTTCCCAGGTTCTCAAGCTGGAGTGTACAATACCAAGGGATATATTTGGTTGGTGGATAATAAGCTGTGTGAGAAAATATGACATGTCCATTTTATTTGTAGATTTGGGGAAAACATGTTATAAGTCATATATTTAGTATTCTAACTTTTGACTAAATGAACATGAAAACAGATACAAACTATGTATGTGACTTGAATATTAAAGAATTAAAATTTCTTCTGGAAGCTATTTTAAGCTAACTCTTCAGACTTTATAAGGATGCATTCTATAGTTATTCTTTTTGCTGTTGGAATTGCTTGAGTATCACTACTAGTTAAGTTTCCTCATCTTTTTTTTTTTCATTCCTCTCCTGGCATTGAGCATTGAACCCAGGGCCTTGATGGTGGGCTGCATCCCCACCTTTTAGACATTTATTTATTTTGAGACAGCATCTTGCTTAGTCACTAAAGTGAGCTCAAATTGTGATCCTCCTGCCTCAGCCTCCCAGAATGCTGGGATTACAACAGGCGAGTGCCACCCTGCCTAGTTTTTAATCTCCTTATCTTTTAGTCTGGAACCAAAGATAGAGATATGACATGCCAGGGTTACTTTAATCCCCCATCAACAGCCTGCCTTTGGCCCATTCTAACCCTGAGCATAGCCAGAGATCCTAGGGTAGCCCTCTTCTGATGCAAGTACAGTACAGTAAGTAGGCAGACTAAATTGCTTGTAAAATGTTTTGAATAGTTCTTCTGCAGACTGATCGGAATCATGTGCTTCACTAGCTAACTAGTTTTGCAGAACTCCACTCACTTTCTACGTATTTAATATAAAAGATGTTTTTGGATGGAATTATAGTTGTCTTTTTCATGGAAGTAAAAGTACAGTGGAGTAAGACCATGAAAGGACAAAAACTCCTGTTTATTATTGAAGAATAATAGCTAATTTAAACTGAGCATTTAGTTTATACAAAACCCTATGCTAAATAAGTTATGTATAAGCATTTTGTGAAATCTAAACCTTATTTTTAAAACTTTGTTTTTTGGAGACAGGGTCTCATTGTGTAGGTCAGGCTGGCCTTGAACTGACCGTAGCTCAAGCTGGCCTCGAATTCATGGAGATCCCCCTGCCTCAGCCTCAAATGCTGGGAGTACAAGTGTGCACCATCACTCCTGGCCAAAACCATATAAATATGTATATAAGGTTTACTTAATTCTCATAACTCTGATTTTTCCCACTCATAGAGGAAGAGTTTGAGGCTCAAGAGAAAGTAATTTCGTAAGATTATATAACTAAAAAGTGTTAAGGAAGATAATTGAGTCCAGATCTTTCTAAATCCCAAAGGAAGACTCTTAGATAGTACCACACAAGCAGCTCTTAATTTTGGATGAGCTGTTATACTGGAAAAGGAGGAACAGTAAGTAAATGGCATGTACTTAGTTTAGTGACTTTGTGGGAATGTGTAATCCTGATGTGGATGGAAGTTTGTATAGTGTTTGGTTGGCATACGGATTGCCAAGCAAACACTCTGGTATTTATTGGGTAGGGGCCTAGAATGTTTTATACCCTGGATGGGCAGAGCAGTCCATAGTGGTCTAGTATCTAAATTTGATTTATATGAAAACATTGGTTGCACAGTTTTAGTATACACTGAAATTTGCTGTAATGTATATGTGCTGCCGAAGCAAGCACAGTTCTTTATTATTATTATTATTATTATTTTTTGGTACCGGGTAATCCAACTCGGGACCTTGTGCTTGCGATGCAGGTGGCGGAACCACTGAGCTAAATCCCTGGCCCTTCTGCAATGTAATAAATCAAAGCAAGTTTGTACCTTTTTTTGGGGTGGCACTTTTCCAGGGAACGTTCACCATTGTGTTAGCTTTTATCTCTATGACTAAATACCTAAAAAAACAGCTTAGAGGAAGAGAGACTTATTTAGGGTTATGGTTTCAGAGGTTTCAATTCATGGTCTTCTGGTTCCATTAATTTTAGACCAAGGTGAAGCAAAAAAATCATGGAGGAGGAAAGCTCCTTCCCTCATGGCAGCTGGGAGGTAGAGAAAGAGGGAAAGAGTCAGAGAGGGACTGAGGACCAAATAGAGTTCCAATGTCATGTCTCCATGGTCTGCTCCCTTCATGTAGGCCCTGTCTCCTGTTCCCATCACCTCCCAATAATGCCGTCAAATTATAATCTCATGATCCAATTGCCTTCGCAATCCCATCCTCTGAACACATGATCTTTTGGGGGAACATTTTAGATCTGAGCCATGACAACCAGCTTGGAAAACTGTCACCAGTGGCATTGTTAGCATCTCTGTGAGGCACAAGTATAATACCCCTGTTTGCTTTGCCTTTGTACCTGGTAAGTTTATGTGTAGGCGGAAGTAAAGAGTATTAAAATACTAATGTGTTAAGAACTAAGAACATCTTGGTAAATACCTGGTGCACCGAACTTCCCTACTTCCTAGTGTACCAGTGCAGGACCTTGCAGACTTCCTTACAATAAGCAGTGAAAGAATTAATGTCTTTCTTGGGGTAGGGGCTTCCAGGACCCTTCTCCAGCTTTACGGATTGTGCCAGTGCCTCTGCCCGTGTTTGTATTGGTGTGATTATCCTCTGGGTTGAAAAATCTGTATTTTAAAAGGGCATCTGGGGGCGGGGATTTAGCTCAGTGGTTCCCGCCACCTGCCTCACAAGCACAAGGACCCGAGTTTGATTTCTGGTACCAAAAAAAAAATTACGTTTTAGTCCTTTATGTTACAGTTAGGGCATATATTGTAGGGTGCCTGTTGATCAGCGTGTATCTCTAACAGGTTATATTATTAATGAATTTCATTTTAAAATAGAAAATAAGTGTTTTAAGCTGAATCAGTGAATAAAGGTGGGGGGTCGAGTTTGAGAATTCAGAACTAGTGAGGTTTTATTATCCTTTTTACTTCAAAACTGTCTGTTGCTATTGTGAGTTAATGATAGAGATAGCATCATCATCTTAGTAGTAGAAATGAAAGCATCAGTAATTTATGTTTACTTTGGAATAGTATTGCAAATGGTATTGATTCAGGTGGTTCTTATTTCACCTGGGAATCATGATAAAATGTTTTAACTAATTTTTTATGCATACTGATTTAATCTCACTTCCTTTTTTATTCTTCCAACAGACTTTACACAGTGTCAACATTTGTATGTGACTTAATTATTTGGCAACACAAATTGGAATGTACCATAGGAACTCTTCTGTTAATAAATTTCATTTTTTCTATTTAAATGGGTTTTGGGTGTTCATAGCATTATGACTTTGAAATTTCCCTCTTTGGTATCATCAATCTACCTACAGTAAATGAAGATTTATTATATGAAAGAATCAAATTTGAATTGGATAAATATGTATTAAATTTATTATTATTGGATGGGTGTCCCCTCTCGCTGTATTAAATTTGTTACTTCCTTTCCAGAAATGTCTAATGCAAAAGAAAGAAAGCATGCTAAGAAAATGAGAAACCAGCCCACTAATGTGACCTTATCCTCTGGCTTTGTTGCTGATAGAAGCATAAAGCACCATAATGGAGGGGGGAAACCTTTCCAAGCTCAAACACAAGGTAAGATGCACACACAGTGTTCTGCACTTTCATTTAGATTGAATTGCTCTTGCCAGCTCCTTTTGATAGTAGTTGTCATCTATGTAGTAAATGAGCCAAATTAACAAATAGAGCAGGCTCCCATTAGTTTAAAATTTTCTATTTGCAAATTTGCCTACTGGCTAAAGTTTATTTGTGACCCCAAAATCAACTCCCACTGGAGATTTGGTGGTCATTTCTGGAGATACACAGAGCAGGAAAAACTGAGTTCTGTCATGTGTAAGTTCCAGGTGCCGTCTTGTTTCAGTGGTCACGAAGACCAGGCCTGAGGTGGAGAGCACAGCAGGGTAGTGCTGGGTGGTACAGGAAGCTCTGGCTCTTGAATCTCAGCTGTGGTGTGGCTCATGGAACTCACTTGAAAATAAAAAAGAGCTTTATTTTCTCTTTTGTGAAGTAAAGGAGATGGGAATCTACCAGGATAAGTTTTCAGGATTTAAAATTATTGTGACACACACACCCTCCCCCTAGGAGCAGAGAGTTCAGTATTTGCCATTTCACTGTTCATTGTCACTCTGTAGAACATAACTATACTGTGTCACTATGTGTATTTTACAACTGATATCTTTTATTTCTACCTTAGCATTTGTTACTAGTTATATTTCCGTGTTCTCTAAGAGAAATAATACTGTGCAACCATCATATCTGCATTTAATGTGTGTGCTGATTTTGGAACCTTATAAGGTGATAAGAAGGTGACCAGTTGTTCACTGGGACAGCAGTAGAAAAATGCCAATTGGGAAGATAGCAAAAGTAGATGGCCTGCTTTGAAGAACAGTGTGCATTGAGTCTGCCTAAATAATTTGAGCTTTAAATGCATAAGATCTAGATTCTGATCCAGTAAATTGAGGACTACCATGACATGCTATAAGCTCTTATTTAAACCTCACTTTGTAGTGTTTCAAGATTACAGTGGTTTAATAATTCACACAGTGTGGAAATAAGCAGACACTGTAAAATTCTCTACTGACCTTTCCTCTGTTCAGAAACGAGTATCTGATGTTATTTTAAATTCAGAGTGGTTTGTGTGCCCAGAGATTTGTGTAGAGACTTTGCTTTTCATTCCTTCTTTAAAAGTATCTTCTGACTTGACAGTGCCAATTAGGATGAGACTGAGTACACAAAATCCTGTGGATTGTCGCATTTAAGAGTGTGTCATTCAGGTTACTGTAACAACATACCATAAACTAGGTAGCTTCTAAAAAATAAGTATATTCCTCACCATTCTGGAGGCAGAGCAGTCCATGATCAAACAGCAGATTCAGTGTCTGGTTCACAGATGCCACTTTCTCCGTTCTCACATGGTGGAGGGGTGAGGGATCTTTCTGGAGCCTCTTTTATAAAGGACATTATATCTCATTCATGAGGGCTCTGTTCTCCTGACATTATCACCTCCCAAAGGCCCCACCTCCTACCACCACCACTTTGGTGGTTAGAATTTCAGTATGTGAATTTGCAGGGGACACAAACATTCAGACCATAGCAAGGAACCTAGGTTTAAAATTCATGTTGCACTTTAAGTATGCAATAGAGACATTTTCCTTGAACCTGTTCTAGCTAAAGTTCTTTATATGTCATACTGTCACGATTAGCTCTGTGACCTGGGCCAGTTATTTCACCTCTGTTCTTGAGATCCTTCCTCTTATAGAAAGAGAAAATAATAATAGCCACCTTGAGGGTTGCTGTAGGATTAAAAACATAATGTTACAACCCACCAAATGTTAGTTGTGCACTGTAATCCTTATCTCTGGTAAGGGTGACCTGTTTCTTTTTGAAAATGCACTAGAACCTCATTCTGGAATGACAAGACAGCGGCAAACCAAGATGACGCCCCATTTGCAGCCCGAGCCTAATATGAATGAGCAGTCTTCCTCCAAACTCACGTTTAAAAAAAAGGGAGGCTGGAAAGCAGGTCCTGATGGGACTTCTCAGGAGATTCCCAAGTATATAACAGGTGGGTACTAGAAAGGAAACTCAGTCAGATTGTGTTATGTGCTCTTTGTTTTTAGTGCAGCCGCATATAAATCACCCTCTTCAGTGTCCTGGCTCTGTGTCTGTTGCCTCTCTCCTTTATTCCATCTACTTGGGCTCTCTCACCCCCAGCCTGGACTTGGACTATAACTTCCTTAGGCCTGATGCTCTTTTCTTTTCCATTTCTCTCCCTTCTATTACCCATCTTTTTTTTTTTTTTAAATTCAAAACACCCATTTACTTAACTGGGAGTGGTCAGAGCCAGAAAGGCAGTAATGCACTATTTTTGAAATACTTGTGGTCTTCTACCCGTGAACGCCATTACATCAAAAGAATGAAGTGGGCTTAACATTTTACTTAAGATAATTCAGCATTAACAGTTTTTACAGAAACAGATACCTTAGAACCAAATCAAACTGCCTTAATAAATTACGGTCATGCTAATGAAAACTTCTTCTTGGAGGGTTATGACCAAAATCCAAACTGTAGGATAATCTTCCGAAAAACTGGAATGTACAATGTTGGGTTCAATTTAGATATCATCAGTGTCTTCATCATAATCCCCGATGTCATCAAACTGAATTTCATCATCATCTCCAGGACCAAATGTATCAGTTTCATTGATCTTAGCATGCTCAGGAAGCTCGCCATATGCTTTTAGACTTCTTGCTTTATCTGCATTGTATTTTAGAATCACATCAGCTTTGTTATCCTGGTAGTCTCGGAGACCAACCAATATGATGTCTGAGATATTTATCCAAACCTTTTTTCTCAGTTTCCCTCTGATGTGACATAATCTTTTCACACCATCAAAACACATTGCTTCTAATCGTCCATTTCCCAACATCTTGATTACCTGGGCATATTCTTGCCCATTCTCTTTGAACACCAGTTCTCTTTTTTCACATTCATTCTCATTCTTACCTCTGCGTCTATTTTTACCTCCTTTACCTTTATTCTTAGGCATAGCGGTTATGGCGGTTATGATGGCCACGCGGCTCCTCTAACTTCCTCCCAGGTGGCTCTGGCGTCCGCGACTCCTCCGAGGGGCGCGGCGCGACGGGGCCCTTATTGTTGGAGCGGAGTGAGACGCTTTCTGGGAGAATTGGCGGCGGCCAAAGACAACGGGGCGGGACGTCGTAGTAAGGGGCTGGCCGGCCTTGCCCTCTCTGCCTTTGTAACCCGCTTTTCGCTTTTCGAGGTTTGACAGGTTGCTGACTCATTAACCTCGTAGATATCTCAGTTTAAACGTGGCTCTTTGACCCGACAAGCCAGTCTGGGAACCTTACCGCAAACCTTGCCAGGCAGAGACCACATCTTATTACCAGCGTTTAACAGAATGTCTGCAACATAGTAGGTGCTCAATACCCACAGGCAAAAAGAAAAGAAAGCAGACTTAAATTCAGTGTTAGGGGCTGAAATATGCCCTTCCAAAATGAATAGATCGAAGTTCTCTATTATCCATCTTTTAAGTCTTTATTTGTGAACTTAACTCTGAACTCCCATCCCAACCTTCTATAACATTCCATTCACACTTGTTAGTGTGGCATTCCCCAAAGATGGAAGCAAACTTAACACACTCTAATTGCAGCCAAGACCTTTGTTTAAAAGTCTCTCATCAGGTGCTCTCCAGACTCATCTCCCATTGTCCCTTCATCACCTCCATCTCCTCTGCCACATAAACCTTAGATTCTTTGCGTACCCTTTAGATATACCTTCTGGCCTCTCCATGCCTTGGACAGATTCACTTATAGTTCCCTAGCACCCTGTTTACTACTTAAAAAGAATATGTTTTTCAATAAAGAGAATCAAAAATATTAGTTCCATGTTTGGAAAAAGCAGAAAGTATTAAACAAATGTTTGGTGTAAAAACTACAGTTAAACATTTTTTTCTGTTCTTAAAAAGGGTGTGATTATATTGCACATATATACAGAGTCTGCCAAAAATATGTATACACACTTCAGGAAAAGAAAAACTTGCATAAATATTTTAATTCTAAATTTACTAAGACATCATGAGATTAATACAAGTTGCCTTTGTCTTCTACAAGAGGTGCTCAACGTGGTGGCCATTAGCTTCCAGACATTTATTAGTATGGCGAACTGCATCTTAGGTAACCTTGGTCAGAGTGTCCATTGAGATAGCTGCACGTGCATTTTCAGTTTCTTTTCTTAAGGGCCTGCAGTGTAGTGAGTTTTCCATGATACACGGCATTCTTTAGTGTCCCCCATAGATAAAAGTCTGCAGAACTGTTACATCAGGGCTACTAAAATATTTATGCAAGTTTTTCTTTTTCCTTGAAGTGTGTACACATTTTTGGGCAGACTCGGTGTACTTCACGGAGATCCTTCTGTTTAAAGCCTCCTTATAAAGTTGTTTTTAAACTTTTTTTTGGATTAGAAAATAAAACAGTAGGAAATTTGAAATAAAAATTGGAGGAGAATCTTGTAACAATGGTGTAACAGAAATAACTACTGTCAGTGTTTATCTAACGGTTTAGAGTGGTGGGTGAACTATAAGCTCACATATTTCAAATCTGTCTTCCTTCTGGAATCCACTGGAAAAGCTGTTGATGCAGGACTTCGTTTTCACCATGTCATTTCCTTCAACAGCTGCTACTTTCGCCCAAGCACGAGCTGCTGAAATAAGTGCTATGTTAAGGGCCGTGACCCAGAAGTCTTCTAATTCACTGGTTTTCCAGACCTTGCCACGGCACATGAGACGGAGGGCCATGAGCCACAATGTCAAACGCCTTCCCAGACGACTGCAGGAAATGGCCCAGAAGGAGGTAGGAGTGTCACTTAATGTGGGTATTTAGGTTGATATTTCCTAGAAGAAACTGAGAAACACTCGCTTAAAAGATATTTGAAAAAGGAAAATCAGGGCCGGGGATTTAGCTCAGTGGTTCCACCGCCTGGCTCACAAGTGGAAAATCCAGAGTTCGATCCCCAGTACCAAAAGGAAAAAAAAAAAAGAGGAAAATCAGAAAGCAACATACTCATTATATTTTTTTCTTTTTTTGATTTTTTTTTTATCTAGCCCTCCCCACCTTCCTTAAGCTATATTAATAGGCATTGAGATATTAAAGCCACTTTAAAAGAGTAGAATTTGGAACTCCTCTCTTTTAATGGTGTGAAATAGTTGATGTTTTTCTTCCTAGATGTAAAGTAAAATTCTGACTTATCAGATTATCATTTTGCTTCTGTAAAGGCAACATCAGTGGTTAGCATTTACTGTGTGACTTTTTCAAAGTTGAAAGCTTGAACTCATTTTAATTTTTGTGCAATCTACTTGTGGCTTAATATAGCCAAAATTCTGGACTTGAATATTTTAATGTTGTTTAAGCTATCTGTGTCTTTAGTAATTCAGAATTTATTGAGTGGCCTTCAGTGTACCAGTACTGTGAGAGGGGTGGGGTTAGAGTTCAGTGAGATGAAGTCCTTATCCTTATGAGGGTCACAAATTAATATAGAATTTTTTTTCACTAAAGTATAGCTTGATTGTGGAAAAGAATGAAAACTAACCAAGAATTTTGTACTTTCTAGATTTAATATAAAGTCTGTTTTCCACTGATACCATTTAGCATTGTCTGCATCTTAAGTTAATTGAATTTTCTCCGCTTTTGTATTTTGGTCTTACATTTTTGGTTTTAGTTACATTCCTACAGGTTAAAGCAAGAAGCAGCAGCAACAGCTAGCATTTGACTTACTTTTCTTGTCCTCTGTAAATAGCCACATTACACTTGTGTAACTATTGAAATCTCATAAATATCCTCATCTTTACAGCGGATGACGTTTACCCATTTTATTTATTTATTTATTCATTGATTTATTTATACATACATACATACATACCAGGGATTGAACTTGGGACCTTCTGCTTTCAAGGCAGGCGGTACCACTGAGCTAAATCCCCGGACCTATTTATTTATTTTTTAATTTTTTAAATCTTTTGGTACTGGGGATTGATCTCGGATCCTTGCACTTGCTGGGCAGGTGGTGGAACCACTGAGCTAAATCCCCAGCCCCAAAGCTTACTCGTTTTAGTGAGTGATGAATGTGCTTTCTTTCTAGGATTACCTATCTCTAAATTTTTACTCTTTCCATTGTCTCCATTTTCTATTTACACTGGAGAAACCAGCAAATTAACAAATTAAGCAAACTAATGGGGTCTGTACTTAATTCTGAAGTGACGTGTTTGAATTTCTAATATTTAACCTGGTTCTGAGATGCTTACAAACTAAGCTCTACCTCTCTTCTTGAAACTGTAGGCAGAGAAGGCTGTGCATCAGAAAAAAGAACATTCAAAAAATAAATGCCATAAAGCTCGAAGATGTCACATAAACCGGACACAAGAATTTAACCGTAGACAAAAGAAGAACATATGGTTAGAAACTCACATCTGGCATGCCAAACGGTTTCACATGGTGAAGAGGTGGGGCTATTGCCTTGGGGAGAGGCCCACAGTCAAAAGCCACAGAGCCTGCTACCGAGCCATGACAAACCGTTGCCTCCTTCAGGTACGCTTTTCCGTGGGCTTTTTCTTTTTGTTTAGACCCTTTCCAATGTTGACCTTTAGAATAGTTCATGGTATGCCAGGGTCCTATCTGTGAGGCTGTCCCTCTTTTTCTTTTTGGTACTGGGGATCGAACTCGGGTCCTTGCACTTGCGCAGCAGGCAGCGAAACCACTGAGCTAAATCCCCGGCCCCAAGTCTGTCCATCTTGAAAACGATGACTATGGAACTTTGCTGGGTACTGGAGCCTAAAATTGGTGGGAGAGGTTAACAGTGACCAAATTAGCTAAGTATATGGTGGTAAGAGAAAATAATGCAGTGCAGTGAATGTTTCTGATGGGAAATGGAAGGCGCCTGGCCGTGATGGATAAGTTGAGTTTAGGAATAAGATGGGAGAGTGAGGAAGGCAGAAGGAAGCTGGATGAGAGTGAAAATTAGAACAGGTTCTTTGTGACAAAGGTGGAGAGACTGAGAGCAAGGCGACTGTTAGGGTGAGATTAGATTGGAGGCATAAGTAGAAAGAGCCCATGCAGGCTCTTGTTGTCAGGTTAAGACTCACTCAGAGTAGATTAATCAAATAGTCATTCAGCAGCAGTGGCAGATACTGAGATTCCTTGTTCAGTGCTCACAGTGCCGGTCTAGGTGTGTATGATTCAGTGGCGTGCCGGGAAGCATGATTTAAACTCCTTGAGAGGACATTTTGTTTTAGAGCTTCATAATGCAGTTTATCAACAGTGGCTAGTGCAGTTGCTTTCTCTCTTCCAGTACATACTTAGAAATTTATTCCTTGCAGAAGGGTGTATCTTTCAGTGGCATGATGGCCTTGGCCAAATTTTAAAAGCCATTGGTATTAGTGTCCTCTGATATCTCTTGAGAGCAATATAGCAGATAATAAAAGCCTTTTCTAGAAAATTGGGGTAAAGGACATGATACAGAATTACCATTGAACAATGAACAATTTTTAATTGAACAGTTCTTTTGGTATTCAGTATTGTGGTTATGTGGCTATCACCATCATCCATTTCCAAAAACTTTTCACTTTCCTAAACTGAAATTCTGTACCTGGTAGACAGAGTCCCTATTCCTCCCTCCCCTAGGCCCTGGCAACTGCCGTTCTACTTTCTGCCTTTTAATTTGACTCCTTTAGATACTAGCATGAGTGGAATCATACAATATCTGTCCATTTGTTTTGGGTATATTTCACTTAGCATAATGTCTTTGATGCTCATCCATGCTGTGGCACGTGTCAGAATTTCCTTCCTTTTTAAGGCTGAATAATACTCTGTTGTGTGCATAATTGTTGACCTCTTTGTCTGTGATGGACACATAGGTTGCTTCCACCTTTTGGCTGAATAATGTAACTATGATCAAAAATGCTACAAATACCATTTGAGTGTCTGCTTTCGGCTGTTGTAAATATATAGCCACAAGTAGAATTTCAGGGTCATATGATCATTCTATGTTTAATTTTTTGAGGTATCATTATTTTCCATAGCAACTGCATCCTTTTACATTCCCACCAGTGGTGCACAAAGGTTCCATTTCTCCATATCCTTGTCAACACGTGTTATTTTGTGTATTTTTTAAATTTTGTATTTTTTTGATGATCACTAGTCTAATCAATGTAAAGTGAATGTAAGAAGCTTTTAAGAGCCTTTGATTTGTGAACTCCACAGCAGAAATGATAGGTGTGATCAAGGCCCTCCTTTACATCGAGAAAGCTGAGTTTGAGAGAGATGAAGTGGCCTGCCCAGGACCACGTGGCTTGTTGGGGGTCTTGACAGCACTTGAGCACCTGATTTTTCTAACCTATGCTTTTCCCACTGTACTTTGTCACCTCTCAAGTTTAAGACAGTTATTTCAGAATGTGTTACTTTTTATTTAGGGCAGAATTTTTGCTGAAGTCATCAAATATTTTCTTAATATTTGATCAGGCCTGAGTTATAAAAGTCATAGCTATTAGGAACAAATACTTTAGAGTGCTTAATATACAACTGCCCTTTTTTATATGCTTTGCAGGTTTGCTCATTTATAGTCTTTGCAGCAACAGTGTGAAGCAGGCAGCTACCATGGTTTCCGTTTTACAGAAGAGGAAAGTGAGGGAGTGGTGAAGCTGACTCAAGAGCTCCACACTCCCGCCACTATTCTCTATGTCACCCAGCTGTACCAGTTTGGGGGAGATTCATCTGCCACTGTTAGCTGAAAGCGAGTCACTGTTAGGAGGAAGATTTCTGTGTGCTAGTGGTGGCATTGGTTGATCGGATTTTGTCAGAATCATAGCTATAATTTGCCTTTAGCTCCAGTTGCTGAGTGTACGTAGTAAATTGTGTAAGGTGTGGCCAAGGGGTTTGGGGTCAGAGAGCCTGCTTTAATTTCAGGCTCCAGCTTGACTGTATGACTTTGCACAAGCAGCTGTTTCTGTGCCTCTGTGTCCTCACCTGTGAGATAGCAATAGGACCTGCTTTGTTAGGCGGTGGGGAAGACAATGACAATATTGTGAGGCAGTTTTTTTTATTTTGGTACCGTGGATCCAACTCGGGACCTTGTGCTTTCGAGGCAGGCAGCAGAACAGCAGGCGCCAGAACCACTGAGCTAAATCCCCAGCCTGACAATGACAATTTTGTAAGGAGTTAGCCCAGTGCCTAGCAGTCAGGAACCCCTCAGTGCTACAACTGTTGTTACAGTTTTTTAAGGTATTGATCTCACCGACTCAGTTCAGTTTTACCTCATCTTACTTAAGCTGGTAAATTCTTACTCGCATTACCCTTATTTTTCCCTATACATTGCTTTTTAAAAGTTCCCTATGGTGGACAAGACTGAGCTTGGGAAGAATATGGGATAAAATCATTGTAACATTGTGTCTCGGCTCAGTGTTACATAATCCTGAGGTTCTGCACTAGCTAACCAGACTGAGCAACTTAGCATAATTTTGCAGAATTTATTACTGTCTCCCTTACTCTACTGTAGTTTCTTATCTTATGTAGATTTTGGGGGGATGAGTAAACTTTTGCTTAAAAGCAACCATTTTTATACCCTACTTTGGACTTGCCTCTGAGTATGGGAGAAAACAGATTTTCTTGCTTGAAAGAACACTTACATTTAAATGGGGATTCATTTTTCGTTTTGATTCACATTGGTTTAAGACTATTTGCTAATGTAATGTCAGGTTTTGATATTGAAAACCTTAACTTTGGTAATTTGTTCTTTTGACCCCCTCAGAGCTTTTGGCTTCTTGGTAGTTTTGCCCTATGTAATTTCTAAACAATTTAATTGTGTTTCCTTTTCATGCAGGATTTGTCCTACTACTGTTGTTTGGAGTTGAAGGGCAAAGAGGAGGAAATACTCAAGGCACTTTCTCAAATGTGTAGCTTAGATGCAGGTAATCTTGTTTCAAAGCTGGATCCTATTTTAGTCTTTGTACATTTATTCATTTTATGAATAACTGGTGTAAGCATTTTGAAATTTAAACATAAGACTGTCCCAGTGGGAGTGCTCATTTGAGAAAAGTTGGGATGGCATTTAAGTCTATAACATTGTTAGGTGTAAAGTGAAGTAGTCATTCTGGTGGAGTGATCTTAGTTTCAGTTTTTTATAAAAACACATTAAATCACTCATTTAATAAATATTTGTTGAGAACTTAACTATGTGCCAGGCTTTCATCTAAGCAATAAGTGAAACCAAAATTTCATTCCTCCTGGAGACAAGTAAAAAACAGTGTGCCTAGGGGGAAATAATATTGCAGTGCCGACACTTGAGATCAGAGTATTTTGCTTGTGTTTATGTCAGGCCTGACCTTTGCAGCAGTTCACTGCTTGTCTGGAAAGCACCAAGGGAATCTTGTTCTTTACCGGGCAAATAAATATCCGAGAGAAATGCTTGGGCCCATTACGTTTATTTGGAAGTCAGAGGGGACCTCTGGTGGCACATCTGAGAGCAGGCAGTTGTGGATTTGGCTTCATCCAACTCTTAAACAGGTATGATGATTTGTATTATTTCTCCATCATTGTACTACTACATTTTGAAAGAAGTCAGTGTTAGTGAAATTTAAATACAGTAATATAAAAGTTTAGCTGATAGTTAGCATTAGAATGTAATGAAAGTTGTGTGAATATTGAATGAAACAGATTCTTTTTTAATCTTTAAAATATTTATTTGAAAATATTTCAGTGACAGATAAAACATGGATATGTTCAAGGTACACACCATAATGACTTGATACATATATACATTATGTAATGATTACCACATCAAATGACATCACATCCATTACTACCCATGTAATAATGTCCATCTTATAGAATGAGGCAAATCTCAACCTCTCATTTTTCCGTAAACTGTAAGGAGCAGTGGAGATGAAAAGCAACCTTCTATGCTAATGATTTGAAATGTTACCTCTGGATTAGTGCTTCCTTCTTGCTTGGGCTGATTCACCGAGGTCTAGCTGCTTATGACACCCTACTTGATAATGAGAAGCTTCAGTAATTCTGTGAATTTTAATTCTGCAATTTAGCTTAGTTTTCCTTTTTTTAGCATTATTTTTATACTGTAGGCTGTAAAGTTTTTACAATTTTTTTTTTAAACTTATTTTTCCTTTTTCTTTTTCTTTTTTGGTACCGGTGATCAAACTCGGGACCTTGCGCTTGTGAGGCAGGCTCCGGAACCACTGAGCTAAATCCCCCGACCTCTTTTTTCTTTTTTAATTTGGTCATAATGGTCATATTGTGTTCATAATATTTGACATTTGGTTCTTTTTTAGTTCCAAGTACTATACAAATAGCCTTTTTGTTTGATTGTTTTGTTTTTTGAGACGGTCTTGCTATGTAGTTCAGGCTGGCCTTAAACTTACTGTGTAGTCTAGGCTGGCCTTGAACTTATGGTGATCTTCCTGCTTCTGCCTCCCAAGTGCTGGGATTACAAGCATGCGCCACCATGCCTGGCACAAAAAGCTTTTGAGGGATAGAAATGTGAAAAATAGTTTTTTTTGTTTTTTTTTTAAAATCCAGTGCTGAGGATGCAACCCAGAGCCTCAAGCATGCTAAGCATGTGCTCACTAACCTATATCCCTAGCCTCCAAAATGTTACTTTTTTAAAAAACTTGGGTCCTTGTGCTTGCGAGGCAGTCGGTGGAACCATTGAGCTAAATCCCTGGCCCAAAATGTTAATTTTTAAAAGGGTAAAATATATGGGCCAGGGATTTAGCTCAGTGGTTTCGCCGCCTGCTGCACAAGCGCAAGGACCCAAGTTCAATTCCCGGTACCAAAAAAAAAAAAGAGGGTAAAATATAAAGTAAATTTTTATAAAGGGTAAAATATATAATGAAACTTGTAAGAAGTATTTATATTTCAAAACTTAAAAATAAATGTGTTCTATACCCTTAGGATATCTTAGAGGAGATAAAAACTGTGTGCCAGTGTTTGGAACCCATCCAGTCACCTGTCGGCTTACCTAACCCACTTCCAACACTGTCTCAAGGAAAATGCCAAACTGAAATGACTGATGAGAAAACTGGCAAGAAAAGAAAAAGGAGAGACGATGAAGAAAATGCTAAACCAGTTACAAAAATTGTTGGTGATGGGACTAGAGATCCACATCAACCGTATTCTTGGGTCTCTGCAGACACAGGCGTTATAATCAGGTCTGGGTTGGATTCACTCTGAGTCCACTGAACATTTCCGGCAAAGACCCCATTTTGCCAGTGGCACAGGCTCTGTACATGATGCAAGTTCCCACCGTAAGATCTTTTCTGTCTTTCAGTGACTTGACCATGGAGATGAGTAGATTCCGGCTTATCGGCCCCCTTTCCCACTCTGTCCTAACGGAGGCACTGAAAGCTGCTTCTGTCCATGTGGTAAGAGTACAAGTGCATTGGCAGCTTTTTTCTGGGCATGTTTTTCTCAGCAGATTTCTTTTGTCTTTTTTTTTTTTTTTTGGTACCAGGGATCGAACTTGGGTCCTTGCGCTTGCGCAGCAGGCGGCAGAACCACTGAGCTGAATCCCCGGCCCTCTCAGCAGATTTCTGAAACCCAATATATACTGTAATTTGATAATATTTTGGGCCATAGCTTTTAAATATTCCCTACTTATCAGAGAACTTTTTATCTCTTTCTTCTAGAAGACCACATCTAAGAGCTTGTGATAAGTAAACTGTGACTTTTTATTTACATACAAACTCTGTGTAGGAAACAGGATGCCTCTGAAATCCCTGAAATTGTATGCCAGCTTTCGAGTGTTTGACTTGTGTGATGCATCTTCTCTGGGGCTGGTTTCTGTCATCTCCAAAAAGGGAAAGAGTAATATGTCGAGCCCAGCACTGCTGATCTGGCTTTCTGCAAGCATGATGGCCCTTTGTGCTTCTCAGTATAGTAGACGCGAGCCACATGAGGCTCCTGAATGTTTACAAAGTGACTCGGGAGTGAGTTTGCATCTCTGCTCTCTTAATTAAGCAGGAATTAAGGGTAAATGACTTTGTGGCTCGTGGCTACTGTGTTGGACAGCACAGCTCTAAGGCATAGAGACTAGATTAGGATTCGCCCATGTAGGTACAGGTCCTGTGTGTTTTCCTGTCTTAGTGCAGTTAAGTTCTCAGGGCCTGTGCTCACAGATCTGATGTGGTCAACTATGACAGAGTTGAATGAATTTTGAGCTTTTAGAAAAAAGAAGCTTTAAAAAACAAGTGGCTTCGCTCCATCTTCTGCCTAGTTTCTACTGCTTTTGTCTCTGGCTGGCAGTACTGGCCGGGCTTCCTGCTCTTTAGCTATGCTCCATGCAAGAGACACAGTAATCTTTTAACACTTTATTTACTTTTTGGTTTGCAATTAAAAGTTTCTGGGTAGCTTGTTGATTTTAAGGTGAAATCCAGAGCCCTAATGTGATTCGAATAACGTGGGACCTTCTTGCCTTTGCGGCCTCCTCTCTCGTCACTTTTGCATGTTGCTAACACTGGCCTTTCAGATCCTGGACGTGTCACTTCTCATCTCCCTCAGAGCCTTTGTGCTGATTTTCTTCCGCTTCCTGGACATTCTCCCTCCATTCTGCCTGGCTAAATCATTCTCATTCTTCCAGTTTCCGCCTGCCTCATTCAATCTACATCACTTCCCTCTAGAGCCCTTTCCTGATCCCTCGGGTTACATCATGTCCCTCCTGTTGTGCTATGCACATTTCCTCAGTTTATGTGTTCAGACTTGTTCATGCATTTATGCTGTGTCTGCCTCTCTTGTTAGATAGACTGTGAGCCTCATGACAGCAAGGGTATTGTGTTGTGTCCCCAGGGTGCAGCATGGCACTTTGTAGAAGGTGCTCCACAGTAGCTCACAGCTGTGGAGTAGAGATTTGGATCTAGAAAGTTTGGAGTCTGTACTTGAGACCCCTCTGATTCGATACCACAGTTCTGTGAGGTGAATGGTGCCTCTCTGAGCTGCACTGTGAATCTTGGCTGCTGGTTCTCTTGGCTTGGCGTGTGCCCAATGCTTGAACTGCCTTTTGAAACCTCATGCAACTCCTGGTTCTGTCAGGAAAAGGTATTTATGGAGCACTCATGCATCTTAGAAACATTTTAAAGAATTCTGTAGTAATAATGCATCTTTTACCTGAAGACGTCTTCTGAAAGTACTGGTGTGATCAGGTGGGAGAGGACCAAGGCCTTTCTTATTAAAAGGAACTGCGCTCCACAGAAATCTGGAGGTGAGAAGTGGCTTATTTAGGTAGTCTCTTTGAAAATCAGGGCTGTATTTCCTACTAGTGTGTGAAATCTGGACAGAAATTTATAACACTATGTCCCTGCCTCTAATTAGAAGAGTACTTAGTTTGATACTAATTACTGCTTTAACTGAGCCACTCCTCATAAAACAGTCGTTCCCACAAACAGAAACAGAAGGGGTGGCTCCCAAGACTGCATTGTTATTAAATCTGATTCACCCTGCACCTGGTGAGGAGGACCTTTTTTTTTAGGGGGAAGAGGACACAGAGGAGACACCTCACCGCTGGTGGATTGATGCCTGTAGGAACACTGATAGTGTTTCCCTTCATCGCAGACAGGAAGCCATTTTTGAGCTGTTGGGAGGTAAACAGAGGGAGCACTGGGGTGTAGTAGGCCGGAAGAGAGGAGAAAGACATGGGTTAAGAGAGCATATGCTGTTGGGCTTCCTATAAGTAGTCTTGCTCTTATCTTACTGTGGTTGGTTATGATATAGCAAGAAAAGCAAGTAAGAGAGGTACCTGACTTAATGAAACACTGTATTCATGTTTGTTTATGAAATGACTCACCATGGTGATGTTACTATTCTAAATAACTGGCATTCTGAGGTAGATAAATGCATATACCAGGTACTGACCCTAACATTTAAACTTAGTCTGCTGGTTGTTTTTGTGCCTGCAGCAGTTAATAGTTATCACTGATAGAAGCATATGTGCTTGCATTGTGAAATAACTTCTTTCATGTCAGCTTAATTTTTTTTTTTTGCAAGAAACATCCCTTTTTTGAATGTTAATTTATTCTCTAAAAGTATCAGTGGGGAATAAAAGGAAAGACATGTTTTTAAATAATTAGCCCAAAGAAAATTTTTTATTAGAAAATCTGAAACCTAAGAAAATATATATGTATTATGAGTGACTTGCTGTAAGCTTATTTTTCCTTTGTTTTATTAAAGGAATAACATCACCAGCAGAAATCCCAGCAGGTACTATTCTGGGACTCACGGTGGGGGACCCTCGAATAAATTTGCCTCAGAAGCGCTGTGAAGCTTTGTCCAACCCAGAAAAATGCCAAGGTAAAGCACTTGCACCTATGGTTTTCCTTATTCTATTGATCATGCCAGTCCTGTTAAGAGCATTCTGTCTGTTACACTTCTGCAGTAACTTACCTGTGAAAAATCAGGGGGCTCTTTAGTTACCTCCCTTCAGGGTGGTGCAATCAAAGGGCATGGTGTGTGTGGAAGTATCTTGTAGGTGTAAACCATGTAGCTGGATATTTATGTTTGCTTATTTGCTTTTTGAGTTCTCTGTGTTTTAATATCCAGTAAAACCTGTCTCTCTGCAAACTGGACTCTCTGACAATGCCTGGTGTTTCAGAATGTTAATTGTGAGGAAGGGATCTGCACCCGCAGCTGGTCTTGTGCTCATTGGAAGCCTCTGTCTGACTATACAGATGATCCAGGTTCGAATCCTGGCAAGGCCATCCCAGGTGCTAGAGTGTCAGATGACTGGGTTTTGATTGGAGAGGGCCTGAGGGAGCTGTTTGGCTGGGATGGGCCTGGGATGGTGGGTTGGGGTGGCTAGAATTTTAGTTTGATCTGGGATTTGTAGCAGTTGTGATAATGCCTCATTGTATTTACTATCCTTTTAATGTATTAGATAGTACATTAAATAGCATATTAAGGGGGCAATAAATTACACTGTGAGACCATCACATAAAAGGTGGATAGGATGAAAGAGGACTCTGAAGATACATAGGTAAGTTAGTTAATTATGGAGCCTAAGATTTTAATCAATGAGTTGTCTTCTTTTTTAATGCCAGTATCATTTAGTGCAACCATAAAGCTTGTAGTGTCTTCTACACCATTATAAATGCTATCTTAATTGTCTTAAAGCTATAGTTAAACTCTACTTCATTTCTCTTCCCTTTTTTTTTTTGGTACTGGAGTTCGAACTCAGGACCTTGCACTTGCGAGGCAGGTGGTGGAACCACTGAGCTAAATCCCCAGCCCTGGTTCATTTCTCTTGTTACCTCAAATTCTTTTCTGGAATGAAGCAGTATATATTAAATCCTTTCTAAGGCTTTTATCTTACTATAAATCAGTTCAAGGAAAATTAAAATGTTTTGAAATATATGATTGAATTTCCATGATAAAAGCTTACCATCCTGTTAGCTGTTATTGCAATAGCTCATTAAAACCTTTTTTGTGGGCAGACCTAGACAGTCAGATCTGGGGCATACATGAGTGCTAGGCAAGTTCTGTACCACTGAGCTAAACCCCCAACCCCAGACTTGTTTTAAATGCTGTAGTTTCGTTGCAGATGTATTTTATCTGGTTACATGAGATTACATTAAGAAGTATACATCTTGGGCCAGGGATTTAGCTCAGTGGTTTCACCGCCTGCTGTGTAAGCACAAGGACCCAAGTTTGATTCCTGGCATGAAAAAAAAAAAAAAAAGTATACATCTTAAGGACTTAGTACTGTATTATTAACAAGTGTAATATCCTGGAACATAAGTCAAAACCAAGGATAGAGCAGGGCGCCATGACACACACCTTGGGAGGCTAAGGCAGGAAGATCACAAGTGAAATTTCAGTTTAGCCTCACGAACTTAATGAGACCCTGACTCAAAATAAAAAATAAAAAGGGCTGGGGATGTAGCATAACACTAGAATGTTTGCATAGCATGTGAAAGCTTCTGGGTTCAGTTCCCAGTACTATAGAAATACCAAAAACCCCCCAAAAACCAAAAAACCAAAAATTCCAAGGGTAGAAGTATACTTTGGTGGGCTGGGCCCATAAGATTAATCCTTGGAAAAATTATTTACAACATCAGGATGATGGAAAGACCTAATTCTCTGATGTAATTTCAGTCTGTATCTGAAGTCATTCTCTGCCTCTTTTGGCTTAGATGAGAAAGATCAGTTCTGGGCTAGTTAAACCATAGAGTTGCCTGCTTTGGATAACAAACTCTTTAGTTTCTTGTGTGTCCTGAGGACCACAGAGCCTTTAAAAGAGAAGGTACATGAAGAACCTGAAGTGATGATGTATATTCTCAGATGCTTTGAAGAAGTTTACTTGGTCATTGGTTTTTAGGTTTGAATTAAATATTAATAATGTGTTTTTATAAATACTTTTGAGTTTATTAATACAGCATTTCATTATGCAAGTAACTGGCTTTCTAGGTGAGACTTAAAAATACATACCTGGGGCTGAGGTGGGGGTTGTAGCTCCGTGTAATACTCGCGTCTGCCTTGTACAAGGCCCTGGGTTTAACTGCCAGCACCAGGGTAAACAGAAACAAAACCAAAAAACATACAGCAAAACAAATTTAAAAAACACCCAGATCTGTATTGTACTATTTGTTACTTTATCTGCTTTCCTTAGCGTTTGCTGACTTGCTCTAATACGTCATTTTAACTAGTCCTTGTCTGTTAGGAGGAGTTTGCTTTAATACCGAATATGGGGTATAGCTCAGTGGTAGTGCACATGCTTAGCTTGTGCAAGGCCCCGATTTCAATCCCCAGCATCACCACCGCCTCCAAAAAAAAGAGGAAAGGGACAAAGAAAATACTGAAATTACACTGTGTTCATAAGCTTGTCTTCATCTTTCTCTTTAAACATCCTGGCTATAGGACTTTGTGAGATAGCATGGGGAGAGTCTATTTGGCTTCAGAATGGTATTTACTTTTTATAGCTCTTGCAAGCACTTTTAGATCACAGAGTTACAGTTGGCTTCCAGGAGTGCCAAGTTAGTGGTCATTTTGCCATGACTTCTTTGTTTCTGTTCCTGGGAGGAAAAAATCCTAATAGGTTCAGGGGCCGGGGATTTAGCGCAGTGGGTTCGCTGCCTGCTGTGCAAGCGCAAGGACCTGAGTTCGATCCCTGGTACCAAAAAAAAAAAAATAATAATAATCCTAATAGGTTCAGGCAGGCACCTTCAACCCATCTGCATATTTATAAAGTAGAGTGAATTTGAAGGCTGCAGCTTCCCTCCCTGCCAGCTGTGGCAGCCACTGATCCTTTTACTGTCTCCATAGTTTCTGAGTGCCATAAAATGGAATCATATGGTTTGTACCCTTTCAGATTGGCTTCTCCCTCTTTAATATGCCCTCACAGTTCCTCCATGTCTTTTCATTACTTGATAGTTCATTTCTTTTCAGTGATGAATAATATCCCTTCATCTAGAATATTTGAAGTTGAGGCAGTGGTGTTCTGTGCTTTACACCCTATGTGTCAGCTGTTTCTTTGGTCTGCAACTCCATCTGAGTAATATCCCACCCAATTCTGTCACTCTGATCTGCAGCAGTGCTCCACAGGAAAGCAATCTGGGTAGACCAGGGCTGGTGGAATGAAGCTTGTTGCTTGCTCTTAGACAGGTGGTGTGAACCTTCCCAACACTCTGCACTGGTGCCTGAGACCCCTGGTTAGTGTCTCTGAGAGAGGAGCATGCACAGAAGCCGTTGCTGTCTAAGCAGCTCTCATCTCAGATCTGTTCATCATTTAGTTTTCTCTTTGTTCTCCCCTGAAATCTATTACACTCTGGCCTGGTTACTTTGAACTTAGTTTTCCTAGCCATCAGACCCTCAGAGGTACGTGCTTTCTCTGTGTTGGCATTTTGGAGCCATAGTCAAAATTCATGGATTGTCTAACTTTGTTGCTTTTGATTCTTCAGTCTAATAAACTTAGATTTAGAAGTTAGAGATTTTTTTTCCCTTGATGATTAAGTGACCTCATGGGGAAAGTGTCTTCTATCAATACTGGTGTTTATTACTGAAAATGTTCCTTTTCCTTCTCCAGTAGAGCCCTTTCTAGCATGGAGTCGCTTGCTTAAAGGGATAAAACCATATGTTTCATAGGAAATATGTTCATCTTAAAGGAATAGAGAAACACGTTTCATAAAAAGGACTAAATAGGTCCATAAAAATGGGTTATCAGAGAGTTGAGATAAGAGGCAGAAGAAAATGATTGAGAATTTGATTACTGCAAATTCTTATATTAGGCAGTTATCAAGAGGGAATTTAATATTGTAATATTTGGATCTTCTGCATGAAAAATACATATCAAAGAGAAAAGTTCAGCAGGCTTTGCTATTTCAATGGCTGTGAAACCAGCTCTGACAATAACTTAATTTCTTCTAGTTAAGTAACTGTCTATATGCTATTTTCTTGTCATGAATGGGCTAGTGTTCAGGTGTGAGTTATTGATCTAAGAATGTGGTTTGAAGGCTATTTCTTTTCCCTCTTAGATAATGAGCAAGTTAGACAGCTGCTCCAGGAGGGCGTGCCAGTGGAGTGTGCGCATAGCTTTATCTGGAACCAAGAGATCTGTAGGAGTGTCACAGAGAATAAAATCTCGGATCAGGTAACTAAGAGTGTAAGGATCACTGGTAAAATCACAAATGACAGGTGAAACTCATCATTCTAGAGACCATAAAAAGTGATTTTATACTTTAGAGAATCCAATAGACTTCCTTTTATTTTAAAACAAGTTTTTGGTTCCTTATTCATGATAATATTGTTCTTTTCTTTCCTTTCTTTTTCCCCAGTACTAGAGAATGAGCCTTTGCATTGAGCTACATCCCCTGCCCTTTTTCTTTTTTCATTTTGAGACAGGGTCTCACTGAGTGGCACAGGCTGCGCTTGGACTTAACCACCCTCCTGCCTCAGTCTCCAGAATAGCTGGAATTACAGTGTGTGCTGCCCTGCCTGGCACACACTGTAATTTCTTTTCTGTTCTCAGAAAGAATGATCTCTAGGAAAAATACAGACTTTTTCTCAAAGAGATAATCTCATGGTTTACATATGTGTTTCTTTTATTGGTGTTTTTTCTCCCTGGAATGTTATCTGTCTAGTTAATTCTGACTCCTACTTGAGAATAGGTTCAAATACCATCTCCTACCAGAGGCAGGCATTGTAGTAGACGCTGGGATATGTGACTAGGGGATGGTTGAAGTACAGGGTCCTGAGTCCAGACTAGGGAAACTGAAGCTGGCTTCCCGAGTGGAAGAGCTGGTATGTGAACTTCCTCTCAGGTGGGATCAGAATTAACTGAATTTTTGGGAGCAAGGTCAAGGCTGCAGTGGAGAAAAGATTTTAGGAAGTGGGAAGAGCATGTGCAGTGGCCCAGAACAAAATTAGGATGATGTATTCATGAACTTCCAATTACTTGAGGTAGTCAGCAGTGGGACAGGAGATGAAACTGAAGAGATAAATTTAAGGGCCAGCACATAAAAGAGCTTGAGGCATAACAAGGACTTGGACTGAGGATATAAGGCACCGCTGAAGGTTTTAAGGTGGGCCATGCTATGATGGGGTTTCACTGTGGCAGCCATAAGGAGGGTAGATTAGTTGGGGGGACAGGGAAGTTGGAGAAAGGACGATGGGTTGCTGGCCTTAAAAGATCCTTAAAATACTCCAAGTATGACACAATGGGACTTGAATTAGGGCAGAAGTGGACATGCTGAAGTTTTTTTTTTGCTGAAGTTTAATGTGTTATTTTCCTGGAGGGCAAAATTGGTGACACTTGGTGGTTGGCTGGCAGATGCAAGAGAAGAAAGGAGACTTAGTTGGAGTGACAGTGTATGCCTGTAATCCCAGCACTCTGGGTGCTTGAGGCAGGTAGACTGTAAGTTTGAGCCCAGGCTGGGGAAAATAGTGTCTTAGGGAGACCCTAAGACAATTGAAAAAAAAAAAGAGACTGGGGCTATAGATCCGTGTGAAAGTCCTGAGTTCAATCCCCAGTACCTCCCCAAAAAACAGATTGAGAAAAGGAATAAGATGTAGGATTTGTTGATCAGTACCTAAGGTTCCAGCTAGGGTTTAGGATCTCAGTTACAAGAGAGCGAGAGCGATGTTTGACTTGTTCACTACTGCGTCCCCAGGTTCTAGAACATGCCCACACATGAGGCGCTCAGTCACTGTCTGAGGGGATGGGTGCATGAACTGTGTGAGTCACAGCATCATTTAGCTACACAGCAGATGCAGGAGGAGGGTGAATGCAGTAGGAAGGGGAGGTGCTTCAGGGTTGTGACACTTCTTAGAGGAGGTACCTAGGAGACAGGACTTAATTCCAGATGGGAAACTCGGGACTAAAGAGGAATGTACTTTGGAGTGAATGATATGTATATAGATAGCAGTGGAAGCTCAAGCAAAGGTAAAAAGAAGACTCGGGCTTGGTGATGCCTTGATGAGCGTGTCTGAGGTCATGCATGAGGTCGTAGAGTTAGGTGTGTCGTGTGTCGTGTTCTCAGTTGAGTGGTGGCCCTCTCACCTGCCTGTGCATCTCTCTTTACAGCTGGCAAGGAAAGTCTGATGAGATGTTGTCGTCCCACTTATATTCCACTTAACAAATACTTCATAGCATCTTCTATTTTAAGTCTTTCAGACCTGGTGAGAAGTTTTCTCAAGAACCAGAATATTTTTCTAGTTGCCTGTCCTTAAGAAGCTGTCATTAATTGTTCCTTTTTTCATGCCACTCTTAATCAAATAAATGTAGGGACAGAGTATAAATATATGAGATTAATTCTGATGTGAGATTGCAGAATGAATGTATCATTTTATAACTTTGAATCATCTAGCCCAATCTTAGCAAATTTAAGACAATTTGGCAGGCATTTTCTACCAAAGCCCCTGTAAGAGGAAGATCTTTATAGGAGGAATACTTTGTGCTTATAATGGGTTACATTTATTTATTCAGAACCCTCCCCCCGCTTTTTAAAAAAGCACTTAAGTTTCTAAAGCTCCTTGTAAGAAGACCCAATAGAATCTTGTAGAAGACTAGGGTTATTTGTCTTGAATTATTTTCTTCCACTTTAGGATTTAAACCGGATGAGAAGTGAATTGCTGGTGCCTGGGTCTCAGCTTGTTTTAGGTCCCCATGAATCAAGGATACCTATACTTCTGATTCAACAGCCGGGCAAAGTGACTGGTGAAGACCGACTAGGATGGGGCAGTGGCTGGGATGTCCTCCTCCCAAAGGGCTGGGGCATGGCTTTCTGGATCCCATTTGTAAGTTACTCTTTGCAACATTTAAAATACATTCCTAGTAAATACCACATGCTACAAGTGTTCTAGAATGTATATATGACTTAGAAACTGAGTAGTATATTTCTGCCCTTAGAGGCTTAATCCTGGATACAGCGTACTTCATACAAATAGTCCCAGGACAAGTTCTCCCTTGCACTGAACTGTGAATTTTTGAGGTTTTAAAAATGGCCTTATTTTTAATAATAGTAGCAACAAAATGTTGAGTTTTCAACTTGGAGTTTTAGTTTAAAAGCAAAAGACAATTTTTACAGATGTATAGAATATACTTTTCTGTTTCTAATCTAAAATGTTAACTATAAGCATATAGTACTTCTATTTATTAACTACAGTTAAGTTTTTTATTAAATGTCACATGTTGTATTTTTCTCATTACATTAAATATTACTTTGATGGTACAGATTGTGAATGGCATATCAGACTATTGGATTCATACAGTCAATTTTTAGCAATTATGCCTAGTGCAAGGGACAGTCTGTTAATTATTTAGGAGTGATATTTTAAAATAATTCCACTTAATTAAAAAAATTATGAAATGTTTCAAGCATCAAAAAAAACAACCCTGAAATAATAAAAGCCTGTGTACTCTTCATCTGCCATCCAGTTTAAGGAATAAAGCATGCAGATCCCCTGGAATTACTCTGTGACCCTCTATCCAACCTTACTTCCTTTCCCATATGCTAAAATAATCACTGTTCTGATTTTGGTGTTTGTCGCCAGTATGCATATTTTTATTGATTTATTAACCGTTTTTATCCCATAATGAAATAACTACATTTGAAGTGCTTTTGAACTATATATCTCACTGTATATATGCTTTTGCTACTGGCTGTATTCATTTGGTATGGGGTTTCCATGCTGAATGGTAAGCTCCATTTCATTCATTTTTACTGTCAGATAGTAATCGACTATAGGATCATCCCATCACGTGTTTATCCATTCTCCTTCTAATGTACATTTTAGCATTTTACTTTATGTTGGTAAATTGATGGTATCTTTTGATATTTTTTTTTAGATCTATCGAGGTGCAAGAGTTGGAGGATTAAAAGAGGGTCTAGTGCATTCTCAGTATAAAAGGGCACCTGCTGTCCCAGGTGATTTCCCAGACTGTCCTGCTGGGGTTCTCTTTGCTGAAGAGCAAACGAAGAATCTTCTTGAAAAGTACAAAAGGTGAGGAAGTGCACTCTATTCTGGTAATGTCTTAAGGAATAAGAGATGGTACCTTCCAGCCTTGTCTAGCGGTTTGGGCATGGCTTCCGTAACTCTTTATGTGCAGTGTGGTATCTTTTCTTGAGCGCTGTAATACCATGAAGTAATTAAGATAATATTACTTAAGTCAGGAGATTATCTCCTGTCCATCTGGCTTTTATGGGCACATTCAGGTTGCAGCCTTTCTCTTGGTTGTTTACTGGCTTTGATAGTGGAGTCCACCTGAACTGTGGCCATGAATTTCATACATGTGCTAATGGAGTCTCGATACCACCCTCCTCCTTTGTGGAAATTGTGCTTTTAAAAAACTGATGATAGAGTTAATACATATTTATAAAATGTTAATGAATCTATGTAAATAGTTAAAAATACTTTACAAACTGATGTAGTCCTGCTATCCAGAGAGATAAGCACAGTTGTTATATTTTAGTAGCTGTTCATCTGGACTTTTAATTGAAGATAAGTGAACGAGGGGCTTTATTTCCTTTACATAGGGAAGTCTGTGTGCACATCAGGAACCTGTATTCCACTGAATGGTAGGCTTCCTCTCTCTGTCTCTCTCTTCTTTGCTGTGGCATCTGTGGTGTCCAGCCATTGTTGGGGCATGGTAGGCCTTGATAACTTTTCTTTGTTTTCTGATGCCCAAGTGCATAATGGAGGTTCTGCTGTAGTCCCTTTACTGAGCTCCATGGAGACCAGGTTATGCCTTCCTATTCCCTGCTGCAACCACAGAAGCAGGCGCAGGGCCTAGCTCTCCAGCCATGTGTTCAGTGATGGATGGATGACGACGGAGAGGGGCAGTGGTAACACATTCTTGGATTGTTCATTTACTGGCTCTTGGAGGTGGCAATCATGCGCTGCAGTCCTTGTGTCTCCCATAATACATAGTCAAGGTCTTTTAGGTGTTTGGTCAGTAATTGATAGTAATACTTTTTTTTAATGCAAGTACATTTTCCATAGGTACAGAATTTTTTTTTTAATAAAAGATTATTCTATACAAACTATTTTGAAACCTGCCCTTTTCATTTAACAATAGATTGTGGATGGTTTCTTCATATCAATAACTTTACACTTGATCTTAGCCAAAAGGCCGAGAAGCAATCATATCAATAACTCTAAACCAAATGTTGGCATACTTCTGGCAGAGAACCAGATGATAAATATTTTTGGCTTTGTGGTCCCTTTGGTCTCCATAACAACTACTTAGCACTGTCATTGTGGCACGAAAGCAATCTCAGATGACATAGAAGCTGATGAGCATGGCTGTATTCCAATCAGACTTTATTTATGGTTACTCATATTTGAATTTTATATAATTTTTGTGTGTCATAAAATATTATTCTTCTGCTTTTTTCAGCCATTTAAAAATATTAAAACCATTCTTAGCTCATGGGTTGTACAAAAATAGTCAGGGACCAGATTTGGCCTGTGAGTCACAGCTCTCCTGCTCTGGCTGGAAATAGAACTTTTAGTGATTCCATGGAATTGGGATATGGATGTATATTTTATCAGTTGCCCTTTGGTTATTTCTGATTTCTTACTGTGGGCTCTGTGAACATTTCCCTGTACACATCTCTGTATATGTGTCAGACATATTCATTCACTTAATAATACTGATTTAAAATGTACTGTGGGTCCAACACCACTCTAGGCACCATGGCTGTCACAGGGACAAGGCTGACAAAGTCTGTCCCTGGCTCTGTGAGGCCTGTATCCTTGATGGACACAGCTCCCAGTTCCTTGATGGACATGTTTCCAAGCTGGTAGGGGGACTTAGAGGAGGGCAGGGAGGCTAAATGCAGGAGTGCTGCTAGGAAGAGGGAGTGGGGTCCAGCACATGGTGGAGGGGTAGCATCTGATAGGATGGGGGTCCAGTTATTCCCCTTAAAGAAGTCTTAACCCAGACTTAGTGGGACAGATGCTGTGGTGAGGAGATTGGCCAGTGCTTTCTAGGCTGTGACTGTCTTCTCGGCAAACAGTGGTGAGATTGGAAGCTGGAAGCAGGAAGTGCAGAGGGATTGTTGGAGATTTGAAGAGAGAGAAATTGTTGCAAACACTTTTCTGGAAGAGTGGAAGATTGAATTGACTGGGGAAATAAAATAAGAGATTTATAAGAAGTGGAAGAGCACTCCCACTTGTTTTGTGTTTAAATAAACTAAATAACTAGGACTATTCAGGACTATTGTGAATCCTTCCTGCTTCGTGCTGCTGATTAGATGCTGGCACAGGGCACTGGGGAGCTGCTCTAACCTGGCTGGGTTCTGCCAGGTGGAGGGAGTTGAAGGTGCATGTAAGGGAGGGGGTGTGGTGCACTTGGACTCTGAGCTGATAGTCAGGGGTAAGGGGGCGATGGGAAGGATGAGAAACTGGCAGTGTGACTGAATGGGGACTCTGATGGGAGGAGTTTGGGGGAGGGCAAGTGGGTGAATAGAAGCCGGTGCTCTGAGAGTAGTGTCCTTGGAATTGAGATGGTGAGGTGGGGCTGACGCTGGCAACGACTAGACCTAAGGTGGGTCCCAGAGGTAGAGTAACGGTTGGCCAGTGTATTCGAAGGGGGATTTATGTAGATGCAGAGGCCACTGTGAGTGACAACAAATGTTTGGGAGTGGAGGTGAACAGGGCATCTGGGAAGTTGGCAGAAGCCTCGCCTTAGCAGTTCCATGGCTTGTGGTGATACAGGTGCAGCATGCTCAGGGTCATTCATGGCAGCATTATTTGTAGAAGAAGAGGCTTGGGAATAACCAAAGTGTCTTTCAGCAGTGGGCTCCCTATATAGATTAGGGTATATTCACGTGGTGGAAAAGGAGACACAGACTTTTACAAAAAAGGGAGGGAGCTTGATGTATTGATATAAAATGATGTCTAAGATATTTTGTTAAATAGAAAAAGTGAAGTTAAACAAAAGTTACTGTATCTAGTATGCTCCCATATGAGTAAAAAAGGAAGAAATTGATACCCACGTGCTTGTATGTACATGAAATGTCTTTGGAAGGATATCTAAGAAACTGATAACATTGCCTCTGTGGAGGAGAGCAGGGTCATAGGAGGAGAGGTCAGGAGTGAGAGAGAAACTTCACCGTAACCTTGTACTTAGCCTGATGGATGTATAGGGACATCTCCAAACTAGGAGTGCCATGTGCTTGGACCTCTCAGGAATGGCACTCCCTGGGGTTGTCCAGTGGCCACGTGGAACTACTTTGTATCTCCTAAAGACCAGAGGAAACAAAAACTCTTGGCCAGTAGTGGTAGGTGTTATTTTCTTATCATACATTTCCTGGGAAGTGTATGTGTGTGGTATACGTGTGTGTGTGTGTGTGTGTGTGTGTGTGTGTGTGTGTGTTAGATGGAGATAATGGCCCTAATCATTTTAAGTGTCACTTCTCAGTTGTTGAAAATCTGTTCTCCTCTTTGGTTTTCATTAGGCGCCCTCCTGCCAAACGGCCCAACTATGTCAAGCTTGGCACACTGGCACCTTTCTGCTGTCCCTGGGAGCAGTTAACTCAGGACTGGGAGTCCAGAGTCTGGGCCCAAGAAGGATCTTCTGTAGATTCCTCTCCAACTGGTGAGGAGAGTGACCTAAGAAGATGCGAGGTGCCTCATGCTCCCACCCCTGAAGAACCTCATCAGGCATCTGCTGAAGCAGGCACACCCGTAAATAACACCACCGAGTCACGAGTCTTGGACACAGAGTGTCAGGACCAGCCAGGCACCGAGAGGGATATGGACCAGGGTACAAGTGAGAACCATGTTGCTGCTACCAGTAGTCAACTCTGTGTGCTGAGGTAAGTGCAGGTAACTTCTGGATATATTTTGCATTATTTATTTTTATGTTGAACAGGCCACGGGATGTAAAAGTTAGCACCGTTCCTTCATGTAAAACCCAAGTGAATGCATGGGCTTTCCGGAAGAAGTCCTTTGATGTTGCATAGAGGGCCCAGCAAAACAGCATGGTAATAGCTGATTGAGGGCATGATAGTCACTGATGAAATGAAAGTACTGTCATCTGCAGTAGTAATCAAGGCAGTTTTTCCTGTGACCTCATTTAGTCTTTGCTCCTACTGCCGCACCCTCACGGCTGTGGTCCTACTAGGTCACCAAGAACCTCTTGCACTGAGCAAGCTTTATTTCTTTGCATCCCTCAGTTATGTCTCTTCCGGTTCCTTTCGAATCATGGACTCATGGTGGGTTAGCAGCTGCCTCGATGTAACATGCCATGTCATGCAGCTTCTGGGTGAAATTCATTCTACCCTTGGTACTGGGCAGGCCAAGGTCTGCTGCCTAGCAGCTCCCCGTAGAATACGTTCTCATTTTAAAAAAACACTCATCTCTTTCCCTCATACTTCTCTTTCTGCACAATAAGCTCAGAATTTCATATCCTTATTTCTTACTTCACATCTATCCTTTTAGGTTTTCCTCATCAGAATACCAGTCCTTCTTTGTCCCCATCCTGTCCCTGATGACAGCCTTCCATTCTACCCATTGTCTTAATTTTCTCTGCCTTCAACTTCTTAAACTTTTAGTTTTAGAATGACAGACACATACAAAGAAAAATATTTTTACTAAAATATATTAATATGTATTTTTAATTTTAAAAAAATTATAGTTTTGATACTTTCTCGCATATAGTCTAAAAAAATCAAATTAACTCTAGCAATGCCTAATCTTCTGATTGCATATCTTTCCGTAAACAAAATATCCTCAAATGTGTGTCTCTGGCTTCATGTAGGAGTAGAAAGTTACTGAAGCAGCTGTCCGCCTGGTGCAGACCCCGTTCTGAGGATCGGCGGGCAGCCCGGTGGGGCCCTGCCAGAGGCCAGCAAGGACTGACCAGAGAGGCCTGCCTAGCCTTCGAGGACCGCTTCCCCAGGGCCCTGGTGTGGGTCAGCCTGTCCCTGCTCAGGAAGGGCAGCCCCGAGCCACACACCATGATCTGTGTCCCAGCTGAGGAGGACCTGCTTCGGCTCAGTCAGGACCCAGAGTACTGTGGGCCCCAGGAGCCCCGGCACAACGACCCATTCAAGAGCGTCATCCTGAAGCAGAAAGAAAAGAAGAAAATAGAGAAAAGGCAGAACCAAGGATGTGCTGCTTCTGAGGCCCTGGCATCAGGGCCGCCTGAGGCCAGGCAGGAAGCCCCGACTCTGGGATTATGGTCAGGCACCCTCCCGGGTTTGACTTCACACTGCTCCAGAGCCCTCCTCGGCTTTGTCACTCAGGGAGATTTTTCCATGGCTGTTGGCTGTGGAGAAGCCCTGGGGTTCGTTAGTGTGACGGGCTTGCTGGATCTGCTGTCCAGCCAGCCAGCAGCTGAGAGGGGCTTGGTGCTGCTGAGGCCTCCCGCCTCCCCGCAGTACCGATTTGCAAGAATTGCTATTGAGGTGTGAACGCGGTTCACGGCCTTGCAGGGCTCTGATGATAACTTTGTCAAGTCCCACAGTTGGAGATTCTTGCTTTCCCTGTCTTCTCTTTCAAAATATCATGTGAAATTCCTTGGAATCAAGAATAAAAAATGACATATTATGCAAACGATGAAAGGTTTACATCATTCCAGTTCTCTGATTGATTTTTATCTTTCCTCGCTGTAATACCTTTAAATTTGTGTAGCCAAAAGCTTTTGTATTATGATCTCTGGCCTGTGTGACTCTTGCTGAAAAGTATTAGAAGCTCTACCTTTTATCATCCCTTTTTTGTTAGGAACAAAGGTCTGTTCGGAAGGCCTTATAGTCATGCGATGAGCAGTACTGTTTTACCGATCTGATGGTTACCACAGAAGAAAAGACTATAAACATCTGGTTTCTGTACATGAAATTTAGGCCCCTGTCTAGGCCCTCCTCAATCTGTACCATAATCAGATGCTGAACCCTATGCCATAAAGAAAGAAATTATGGACAATTTATCCCTGTGTGTTTTTAGGCAGGCTCAAGAGCTCAGGCACAATGGCCCGTTCAAGAGCATGATCACAGCAGACACAGGAGCTGGGCAGGAATTAAAATGGTGGGGGTCTATGGCTTTGTGACCTCTCCCTTACTGACCAACATGTGATCCTAGGAATTATTTAATTTTTTTAAGTAAAAAAATTATTTTTGTTTTATAATGAATTTCTCAAAGGCATGAGGAGCATTTCTGAAAATATGTTCTATGACATATATTGACTAAAAATAAATAAAGATTGCAAGGTCAGGTTGATTTGGGAAACTCTGGGTTAACCAAGTTAAGCATTTTTTAATTAAAGGACCTCTTGACACTTCCGTGTCATGATGTGCATTGTGAATCTCCAAGAAGAAAGATAATAGTATATAGTAATTGACACCCACAGCTTAGGGGAAGAAAGGTTTATTTTGGCTCATGTTTCAGGCCATAGTTTACTGGCTCCAAGGCAGGATGGTATGTGTGGCAGAGCAGAGCTGCCCACAGGAAGCAGAGAGGGAAGGGAGGAAGGGGCAATGACCCAGGCCTTGCCCTCAGACACCCCACCTCTTACCAGCAGGGCAGCTGTAAGCCCCTATGGGATAGTCACCTTCCAGAAGCCCTGCCCAGGGGTGCAGGAGGCTCTTGGGAGACATCTAGATAAAAACGATAGCGAGTATTTTCTAAATCTTTGTGATCTCCTTTTACAAGGAGCACTTTGTAGGATGTGTTCTTAGGGACCCGCTTTGGTCAGTGTGGCTGTATGTTGTCATGGCTACCTCTGATAGGTGCCTAAGTGCCTGCCACCATCAGTGCAGTCACATTGTCCGTCGGAGGCCTGGAGTGGGGTACAGGAGAGACCGCATCCTGCTCACTGCTTTTATTCATCCATGGAAAAACTCAGTGGCTCATCATCTTTTAACTCTTAACACCTTACTCTCCTTCATTAATCTCTGGCAGAGTCTGTGTGGGATTTTAATGAGGTAAATGTGCAGTTAGGCTTTATTTCATGTAAAAGCATATTTTCGCAGTGGCATGTGACAGTAAAGGTCTGTGGCGATGTGCTGGGGAAGGTGCTGCAGGCCTGACAGTGAGGAAGCCCTGTGAGCCACTTGGTCCACGCTGCTGTTTCTCCTCTCACCATCCCTCTGAGTGTCTGACCAACCCAAACGGGACCTAGAAAACAGTGTAAGTGATGTCTAAACAATAAATTAAAATGTCACCTGATGTTCAGCTGTGACTATTGGACCATTCCTCATGTGTTTTCTAGGCTCTG
Organism: Heterocephalus glaber; assembly: GCF_000247695.1. The sequence goes on from NW_004624763.1 coordinate 5,300,639, forward strand.
AGCCACTTCATCTGCAGCTTAGCTCTTGACAGAAGTCTGAGTTGTCCTATGGCCACCTGACCTCATTCTGTACAGTGCCCTTTGGGGTTTGCTGCCCTGCCCTCATCACGGGATAGGCCGAGTTTGCAGTCCCTCTTCCCTGTGGGTGGTAGGTCGAAGAGCCATGTCCTGAAAGATTGACTGGAATTTTTAAAAACATATCCTGGGAGCACTGGTCTCTGGAGAAAGGTGTGTTGTGACTAAATTCATAAAGGGCTATGGCGACTTCCTATTAACAGATTCACAGTGAATACTTGCATAGTCAAGGCTCTGAGCATCTCTGAAAAGAAATGTTTTGTCTTTCAGCCCCCAACCCCCTGCTTTATATACCTGTAGCCCAGAGAACACTAGTTTTCTGGAATATACTTTGAAAAACTGGTAACATCTGCACACATACAATAAAGAGCCCACGGCCCTTACGAAAAATTGTTTGGGAATGGCTTCACTGTCTAAGCTAACTGAATTGATTATGCTCGTATTTTGATCCTGATAGGTGCCTCCCACCCTATACTAGAGACACTTAGCTACCAAGGAAGTATGACGTGGCCCTTCTCCTTGTTGGGAGAACAATTTCAGGGTCCACAGAGGAAGTATCCTAAAAGGCAGTTGGGTGCTGACCACTCAGCAGTTCCATGCTTGAATCTTGTACAGCACAGAATTGATTCTTGCTGGGTGATTGTGGTTTGCTTCCTTTGCAATTATGTAAGTAATACTGTTACACTAATCATCTGTATTCATGATAGGAAAACTAGAAAATGACAGTTTATGTCTCATGGATTTTCGCCACCTTTGCTTAGCTACGTGGGCACTAAAATGTAGGGGGTAGTTTCCTTTTGAGGAAAATAATGTTAGTAATTGCTTAAATACAAGTGCAACATAAGTGTGTGTTGCCAGTTCCTTAGGGAGCTTGATTAGCGTAAACCCTAATGTTAATCATCCTTTTACTGGAAATAGAAAGCTGGTAGTAAACAGCCCATTGTGTACTAATGTTTCGTGGCTGGCTCAGCTCCAGGGTCCTCTCCCCGAGATCGATCTCTCTCTCTCTCTCTCTCTCTCTCTCTCTCTCTCTCTGTGCAGATATTCCAAAATTAAAAAGAAATCAAAATTTGAAATAGTTCTGGTCTCCAGCATTTTGGATGGGTATTCAACCTGTAATACAAAATCTAGCAATTGCAGGTCACTTGGAGCAGCAAGTCCAGGTGCACAGCATTTCTGGTCACTGCAGGCCTCCCCGGGACACAGGGGACTACAGGTGCTGTCTTGTTTCCTGCAACGTGAAGCGTCCAGGCAGGAACTTCAAGCATCTTGTGGAGGGCATGCGTGGTGGCCCAGAGTGGTGGTTTCCACTTGGAAAGAGTCCAGGTCTTGAAAAAGAAACCAGCCCAGCTCATTACTTGCATAACCTTCACCACTCCACATTATCAAGTGAGGCCTTTATTTTTTCTTCTGGCAAATGTCCTTCCAGATCAGCTCTGCTCTGCTTCAGCTGTGCATTGGAACCACCCAGGGAGTATTTAAAGCCCAGGTTCACCCCCAGGCAAGCAGATTTAACCGATCAGGGGTGTGGCCTGGACATATGGATTCTTTTTTTTGGTACAGGGGATCGGACTCAGGTCCTTGCATTTTCCAGGCAGGCAGCGAAACCACTGAGCTAAATCCCTGGCCCCACACACTGGGATTCTTAAGCGTTCCCAAGTGACTTGCAAGTACACTGTTTGGACCTTTAAAATGAGGCTGCAGAGACACAGTTTTCCGCAGTGGCAACCACACAAGGCAGGGCAGGAGCAGACGCAGGCCGTCTGGTTTTGAGGAGCGCAGGAATTATCGATGTCCCTGGTTGGGGTTCTGCTGGAGCCAAGCAAATGGCCAGGTTTACACCAGAGCATTTCCCCTCCTTCCTGTTTCTGTGAAGATGTAAATGTAACCAGGTGCTCTCTGGGAGGCCCTTCCCCCAGCTGCGGAGCTCAAAGTTGCTCTCCAGCCTCACCGCTCGCCCCCTGGCCTTGCTCACTGTGTTGGTGCCACCTCATCCCGTCTTTCCAAGCTTGATTTTTATGTTTCTCAGGGCGTCCTTCTTACCCTGTTTAACACACACTCCTCCTGCCTATGTGATCCTCTGTCCCACGATGGGCTTATTCCAAATTACATCACAATGTGCAATCATTAATTCTTTCCCTGTTGGCTTGTTTGCTGTCTACTCCATTACACAGTGAACCTCAGGAAGGCAAGAGCATGTCTTTAATTTGTTTCTCAGGAAGTGAACCCAGGTTCTGGGAGAATTCTTAAGCCATAACTTGTGTTTAATGAATTTTTGTTGAATTAATGTACAGTATTCATCAAAGAGGGTACTGTATTTGTATTAAACTCTATTGCAGGCCAGGTATATGTTGTAATAAACAAATCAGCCACAAGGTGGTGCCAAAACCACACGAGTAAACAGCTCTTTCTGGAAAAACCATCAGAACTAAAACAATTCAGTTATGTTTGTCCTTGTGTAGTAGGTTGGGGACCGGCAGGGTGTGAGGGGATATGAGGTCAAAGATCAATCAGGATTCCCCCTTCTGAAGGCAAATCTGTACTAACAAAATCCTATTTTAAAAGACCGAATTTTAAAGAGTGCGCCTAACGGAAGAAACAATTTTTTGTTTTTGAGACAGGGTCTCGCTATGTATTCCAGGCTGGCCTTGAACTCACTATGTAGTCCAGGCTGCCCTCGAGCTCATGGCAACCCTCCTGCCTCAGCCTCCCGAATGCTGGGATTACAGGTGTGAGCCACCATGCCTGGCTTAGAAGAAATAACTTTAAAAGCTTTTATCTAATGGACAAATTTTATCCACATCGTCCCCAGGAAGACGGTCCCCCTCCATCACGAGCGATTGCCTCTGATGATGGAGAGCTCATTACTTCCGGCGGATGGTCAAAATGCCTCTGCTCTGGTTTCACGCTATCTCACGACATTCTTATTTCAGCTGACATTGACAGCCATCCCTTTATTTTTATGAAGTCAGTTGTTAACATTTTGTTTTCTTTCCTCCAGGCTAAACAGGCCTCCTTTCTTTAGCTTTCCCTTTCTATTTCCAGCATCTCACGGAGGACTTCGAATTGTTTTTTTTGGACATGATGTGATTTGCTGTCAGAAAGCCTGGCACAGTGGTGGGCCCCGGCAGAGCTGTCGCCTGGAGGGAGATCCTTCTGTTCTCTGGGACTCTGAGGGCATCTGCATCTTGAGGGACCGCCCCCCACCCCCGGGCTCTGCAGGGCTCCACACTGCTGCCTGGGCCCTTGTGTTCCTTTGGCTTCCCTTAAAGGAAGAGCGCACACGGAGTACAGGCAGGTGATTCATGTCAGGAGGTGACCTAAGGGGACAGGGAAGGGAGGCAGGGAAAGGCTGGAAAACTAGTCCAAGCAGCACCCTGAACTAGTTACCCTCAGGGGCACCTGGACCCCTCCCCCAGGGACGCCGTGGAACTGAGTGCCCCTCCGCCTGTTTACTTGAGGCGGGGAAGAGGTATGTCTTCATTTTTCAGCGGCCCTTCCTGCAGGCCCAGGGCTGCGCCAGGGAGCGTGCACTTCCTGCCATTTCAACCTTAGCTCGAATGCTGGTGGCTGAGCCTGCTCCCCGGCTTCGGCCCCTGGAAGGCCTTCCAGGCACCCCCGAGGGCAGGAAATAGAGGGGCTAATGGTGTTTGTGCGCACGTGCATGGCGTTGTGTACTGGAGCCCTGTTGCGAGCAGGAGGCTCCCAGGTGTCAGGGCGCTCCTGATGAACACTGCGGAACAAGTGCCAGAAGCTGGCGTGCCGACTGCAACGTTGGTGTTGCTTTGGCTTAGTGTGGGCGCTTAGGGTCCAGCCGCCCAGCAAGCCCCCACACCCGGATCGGTGCCGCTCCGATTCGTTCTTTCTGTACACCAGGACGGTGGTCTGGTAGGAGAAAGACCGCGGGGAGGCGGTGGCTCGGGCCTGGCTCTCCCATCATCCTCTGCGCGCCTCAGGGTTTGCTCTTGCGGCTCAGCGGGTCACCTCTGGCTTCCCTCAGATCTGCCGCTCCGTTCTCTGTGAACTGGGGGAGGATGGAGAATGATTTTTCCCTCTCTCGGGAGGTAGAGGCTGAGGGACCCCCAGTGGCTCCCATCGTCCTCAGACTGCAGCGTCAGCACTGGGAATGCAGAGCCCCAGGTGCCACCCCGGACCTGGAGTAGACTCTTCATTTGCTCCCTAGCCAGGCGATTCCCGTCCACAGGACGTGAGCCGGCGTCACCCGGGGGCTCCGCGCTTGACAAGGACGCGCTGTCAGCCTCGGCCCTGGTGCACCAGCCTTGACCCGGCTTCTAGAAGCTCCCTGTGTGAGCTCAAGGCTCAGGTCTCAGAGGCACCGGGCCGGGTCCTCTCTGGGTTCTTTCCACTTTTGAGGTTCTGGTATTTTTGTCATTGACTTTTTACAAACTTCAATGTTAGTCTTTTTAGGTGTTACGAATTGAGGCCTCAGGAACTTTTTATGTTTTTTGGTATGGGGGATCGAGGTCAGGACCTTGGGATTTTGAGGCAGGCTCAGTGCCACTGAGCTAAATCCCCCGTCTGAACTTTTTTTTAAAACAGTGAGATCTGGTTTCTGGGCCTCTGTGGGCTGTTGTTGTTTGTTTGTTTGTTTGTTTATAGTTGTGAGGCCTGGATTCTGGTACTGACGATTGGGTATTCTGGGCAGGAGCTTGTCTTCCTTCCACCCTCTAGCAGCTGTCACTTACAGGAACTGGTGGCACTTTGCCATGCCTGCAGCTCCCCAGCTGCCACCTGAGGACCCAGGGCTGATGGGGCGTGGTGCAGCCGGGTAGTGGAGGCCTCCATCCCTTGGCCAGTGGGCGCTGCCCAGGTTGCTGCCTCCCCAGGGCTGCTGTTGAGAGAGCGGCCTGAGGCTGAGGCTGGGAGGTCCAAGTGTCTGCCTGCGCCTGGTTTCTGAGCATCCTAGGTCGTCAGCGTCGTGTCCTGTAAGCCTCAGTGGCTCTCGCAAAAGCAGCTTAGCTCTGGGAGCCTCAGTGGGATCTGTGGAGCCTCTTACCCTCATGACAGGGACATGCCCAGGGGGCTGGGCACTACTGGTCCCTGGACCTCAGAGACTTGGAGGTGTGAGGGGGCAAGGACCTCATGGATCCCTCTGCTGAAGCCAGTGGCAAAGAAGCAGCAGGAGGCTTCAAACCAAAAGAAAGATCTCGAAGATCCTCCTGGGGTTCGGGCCCTCGGCAGGCCTGAAGATCCTGTAAACTTCCTTCAAGTCATTTTCTCTGGGAGTGGCTCTTTGGCACAAGTAGGAAAGGGGGGAAGGTAGGAACTGCTTCTTACTGAGGGGAGAGCTTGGCTGTCACCCATTCAGGTGTCCCCCAGTGGGGAAGTCAGGGGTAGACGGGAATTTGGCCTTCAGCAGGGGCCAGAGGGGGGATTTGATTTTTCGGGGCCAGCTTCATTCACAGGCAGCTGCCTGGCACTGCCCCTTTCTGCTCCACCCAGAGGCTGGCGCGAGAGCAGCAAAGGTCAGGGCCTGCCTGAGTTCCCAAGCATGATCTATCACACGCCCTGAGGTGCGTGCCCACCCCCATTGTGGTGACCGAGGAGAAGAGCTGGAGGAGGGACAGCTAGAGTGCCCCACACCCAGCATGTGACCTCCCAGAGCCACCTAGGTGCCTTCTCCTAGAAAGCAGAGGCAAAACTTAACACATTAGTCCAACCAGGTTGGCGTGTGGAGTGGATCTGTGAAGTTCCCAACTACTTCAGTCAGGCCTTAGTCACGTGAATGGGGGACACTCAGCACATGCGCCACTCTGGGGCTTTGCGTGCAGCATTCCATTTGATAGTTACAACCACACTCTAAGTCTTACCGCTGTGTCGCTTTTACAGATGAGGAAACCAAGGCTTGGGGAAGTGCGGTGATTTGCTAGTAGGGCAGTCTGTGTGGGAGTGTTTGGGCCTAGGTCTGCTGGCATCTGGGTCTGAGCTCCTAGCCACAGGCTTTGGGCCTGCTCCGGCTGCCACCCAGTCAGCATCAGAGCCGGGTCTGTTGTTCTGTGCGGGACACCCAAGGGGTCAGAGGCACACATGGATCACACGTGACTCTGTCCTTAAGCATTTCAAGGTCAACAGCCCTGTGCTTTGGTACCATGTGAAGAATGTCATGGATTTTGGCTCTTAGTCTGTCACAGGAATCTGGTCTTTCTCATCCTGATGTTTTTCTCGGAAAGATGGCCCTAGAGTCCTGATAGATTTATTTCATTTGCTTTTCTCTCTAATTTTGCCCTGATACGCTGCAGATATTTATGACCCCAGCACCTCCCACACCATTCATCTTGCCCTCATTTGGTGTGGCTGAGAGCCTCGATTACGTCTCTCAATTGGCCTGCTCAAGTTGGAAACATCAGCCAGAAGCAAAACAGCACAATACACACACATAGCCATCCACTCCACCCAGAGAGGAGAGGAGCCTCATGGGGCTCTTTCCGAACCAGGGGGTCCTGGAGCCTTTGCCTGTTCTCCTTCTTCACCCAGGGTAAGCCAGACCTCTGCTCATTGGATTCATCTAATTGTGCCGTGAGTCAGCAGCCTGGCTCCCCTCTTCTGTTCCTGCTGTGCTCCAGGCCCAAGGTGCGGGACTGTGTGGGAATAACTCCTGATCTCCTGTTCATGTGATCAAATGCAGAGTTGTTCTTTCCATCTGTCACTACCCACCCTCAGGGCAGAGTTCTGGGTTCTTTCTACCTCCTCCTCCATTTGTCTCTGGGGACAGAGGTGACCCCCCCCCCCCCATGGACAGACTGTGGAATGATGGGGTGGGGTGTAGGGTTGAAAGGCCCTTGACCAACCCCTACCTGAGCCAAGGAGGAGGCTGAGACCCAGAGAGGCCAACTCACATGGCCCAAGTCACAGTTACACTTTGAGCCAGAACCCAGGTCTCCTGATGGTGCCAGGTGCCTCTCAGGACGGATCTTTGGCATGAATTCCCTTTTCCATAGAGAGGGTCTGACAGTCACAGCAGAAGTGAGCAGTTTGCTGTGTGGAAGTTCTGCATCTCCTCTGTCAACTGCTTTTCAACTGCCCAACTTTCCCTGGGCATTTCTCCTTTCAAGGGGCTGCCTGGAACACTAGCAAGAGCAAGACTCTTTGGGTTCAGGTCCAGCCATTTCTGTCCTGTAATCACTCTCTCTGCTGCTCAGCATTCCGGTCACTACAATGGAAGTCATATTAGTGTCTACCTCGTCCTCTTGCAGGGAGTCTTGGGCAGGGACAGAAACCTAAGGGCTTTGTATTGAATTTGTTGAGCACTTGCTATGGGCCAGTCATGGAGCCTTAGTTGGTTTTATATGAATTGTTTTTATCCTCATGGCAATCCTAAAAGTTATTATCTTTCCCTTTTTACAGAAGGGAAGATTGAGGTTCAGTGAGATGAAATGACTGTCCAAGGTCACACAGCTAGGAAGCAGCGGAGTGGTATTAAACACCGATGTGAACATCTTAATCTATGTACTCTTTGACAAGGGTTTAGAGCATCCTGTCTTTGTCCTTTGTTATCTCACACATGACCTCCCATTAATAATCCTTTGGCAAACAGGGGCTTAATAGTGGTGGCTATTCCCCAAGATTTCATGGAGGGAAGGGGTGGGGAGGCAGGACAATCTCTGGGTCCCTGTTTCCTCAAGACTTTGGGGACAGAGGGCACGAAGAATGAAAAGACAGGGCTGGGGACTTAGCTCAGTGAGACCATGTCTGCCTAGCAAGGACAAGGTCCTGGGTTCCATCCCCGGTACCAAAAAAAAAATGACAAGATAGTACTCTGTTCGGCCTGAGAACCTGCAGCACCCAGACGTGACCACATGGTGGCGCCAAGGCCCTAGGGCAGAAAAACCTGAGTGCAGGCCTGGTACAGCCCTGGAGGGATATTCAGCTTTGTTTGTTTGTGCTGCGCATCAGCAGTGGGATGGGGCTCATGATCCTTTGGATTCAACAGGCATTTCTGGGGCTCCAGCCACAGAGCAAGGCCTAGGCTTGAGGAGCCCAGGCGCTGTACACTCAGATCTGTCCCTGCCCGTGAGGAGTTCACAGTCTCCCTAACCCTCCCAAGGGAATATGAAGAGCCAGATGTAATGATGCACACCTGTAATCCTAGCACTTGGGAGGCTGAGGCAGGAGGATCTGTCTCTCCAAGGCTGCTGTTTCAGTTAGCTCAGGCTGCCGTAACAAAAACAAACTTTGAGGCTTAAACAGACTTTTCTTTCTCACAGTTCTCAAGGCTGGCAAGTTGGACATCCAGGTGACAGCAGGTTTGTTTTCTGGTAAGATATCCTCCAAGGTGAGAGAGAGAGAGAGAGAGAGAGAGAGAGAGAGAGAGAGAGAGAGTGAGAGAGAGAACTCTAGTCTTCTTCCTCTTTCTTTATTCTTTTTCCTGATTGCTTTCACTGTCCTGGGAGTTGAACCCAGGTCTTCACGCTGAGCTACTCTCCACCCCGTTTTTAACTTTTTCTTTTGAGACAGAGTCTTGCTAGGTTGCCCGGGCAAGGCTTGAAATCCTGCCTCAGCCTCCCAAGTGCTGGGATTCATCATACACCACCCCTGACTTCTCTCCCCTCCTCTGGGATCCCAGATCTCGTCAGGAACTCCCCACCCTCATGGCCTTACCTCCACCCAAGCATCTCATGAAGATCCCAGCTCCTGGTGCTGCATTCAGTCCGTGAGAACTACCACTTCCAGGGCGGGTGGATACTCAGGTGCCCTGATCTGGGAGTTATTTCTGTTTATAACTCATTGGCCCAAACTAGCCACGTTGCCATGACATATAGATGGAGGGGCACGCTGAGAAATGTGAGACGCACATACCAACAATTAAACTCTGCTGCAGAGCCACATACCTGTACACACCCGCACACGAACACATCCTCCTACATGTGCATCCACACCTACGAGTCACGCTCTGACACTGGTAATAAATATCAAACAACCTACGTAGGCTGAGCCTGCAGAACATCATGTGTCAAAGAAAAGGACACGGGTAAAATAACCCTCATGTCAGGAAATGAAAAGGGCTGGCTGTGTTTCTTAGAGAAGAAAAGAAAGATGTTTTGGGGGAAAACTTGAAGAGCAACAGCAATGACGACACAGGCAAGAGGATCGTGTTCTTGCCATCTCAGAGGATAACAGAGGCTTGGAGACAAGCCGTTCTTAGGTGGTTCACAGAGGGAGCAGTGAGACACAATCTTAGCACAATTTAGCTTGGGCGCCAGGGACCATTGCTCTGTGTCTTCTGACAAGTTTACGTAGTTATAGAAGCAGGAGGCAGGTACACCTATTGTGGAGCTGGGGCTTGATGGGGCCGCCCCCTGTGGGCTTTGGTGCTGAGGTTAAACTTGACTTCAGGGAGCTTACCTAAGGACGTTTTGACATTGGGGAGGCTGGAGGTGACATGTCTTTGTGGGAATGAAAATATTTGAATCAATTATAATAATAAACATGCCTTAAAAGTGAAAAAGGGGAAAGAGTCCAGCTTTGAAGCCCTCAGTTGATTGATGTCGCTTTTGCTGTCCCTGAGAGGTCCACAGGAGCATCAGGGATGTGAGGTGCCCTTTGTCTGGGGCCTTGGGACTCTCCTCAGGGGACCATGGATCCTGGGAGCTTTGGGTCTTGCTGCAGCTGGTCACCCTTCCTTCTCAGCAACCATGTGACAGCAAGTGAGATGGGGTGTAGCTTCTCCCCTCTCTGTTTCTCAGGCAGTACAGGGATGGGGAAGCCTCCTTCCTTGGTGTGTAGGGGAGCGAGCACCTCCTCTCTGAAGCTCTCCTGGTCTCCCTTAGTGTACTCAGTTCCTCCTGTGTGCTCCTGGAACTGTTACCACATGGAAGTGCATATTCAGATGGGACCAGTGTGCCACTGCTGGGTCCTCAGCGCACTGATGGTGCAATCAGTGTTTGTTCAGTAGATGAGTGAGTGAGGAGGGAAGTCCTCGGATGGGAGAAAGTGTTTATTCAACTTCTCCACTTCCCTTCTCAGCCACCTTACCCTGCTCATCACCATGACTTCTTACCTTCCTCTGGGACCTTCCCTTGGGCCTGGGGACAGGGTGTGAAGCCTGGCTGGAGGAACTCATGCAGTCAGTCCCAATAAGACTGGAAGTGCGTGGATGAGATTTAGTTGCTGTCCTGCCCAGAGGTCCTGGCACCTAACTGCAGGTAGTGACTTGGTGTCACGAAAGGCAGTGTGATCCTTTGCCTTCAAGCAAGCTCCCAGTTCTCTACAGATATTCAAATCCCTTGACCAACAGGCCTAAGTGTGGCCTGTGTGACAAACAAAACATGCTGGAAGTGCTGGTGGTGATTTCCAAGGCTCAAGCAAGAAAGCACTGCAGCTTCTGTCTTGGCCCTTGGGTCACCTGCTCTGGAGAAAGCCAGCTTCTATGCCCAAGACACTCAAGTGACTCTGTGGAAGGTCCCAGAATGCAGAAACAGAGGCTCCTAGACACCACTCACAGGGGACCTCCACCCCCAGGCCAGCCTTCTCACGATTGCTAACTTAGCTGTTAGCCAACTACATTGGCACGTGGAGTCCTGAGCCAGAGCTAGCTGGCCAAACTGTCCTTGTTTTGACCACAGAAATAATGTTGGATAGTCAGTGGTTACCACTGAAGTCTCTACAGTTTGGGGTGATTTGTTATGGAGCTGTAGCTAACGGACACACACAAGGGCTTAAATGGTAGAATTTCAGACACCAAGACTCTTCCAGAATTGAGCTGCCTACCAGAGAATAAGGCTGATACTGCATAGTCTGAGAGGATATTAAAATCATCTTGCTGCTCTTCTCGCTTCCTATTTTTGCCTTGTTGTCACTCCCTCCCCTTTGTTGGCCTTGGTGTTTGCTCCCCATTCCCCATAGCTGGTCACCAGCCTTTCCCAGGGCTCGGTGCTGTCAGCACTGCCAGCTCTGCTTGCTTTATGGTGAAAGCATGGTCTGCCATGGTCCCCAGGCCCTGCTGGTTTGTGTGAGGACCACGACACCCCAGATGATTTTCCTCTAAGTTCCTTCAGATGCTCAGTTATGGGCTATGACTGTTCTGGGAAAAAGGACCTGGATAGATGGAATTTTCTGCTTGGGATCTGGAGATGAGAAAATGCTGAAGAAAAATTTCAAAGAGCAATGAGCTTGAGTTGTTTCTAAGTTGTAGGAGCAAAAGGATCTACTTGACCAGATCACAAAGGCCTGGAGGGCAGGGACGGTGTACCTCTTTCTTTTCTCTCACTCATCGATCCATTTCTTCGCTGGAATGTCCCTGCATTCATGCAAGTGCCACCTGCCAGACACAGCTGCAAGCTCTGGAAGACAGCAACAGCAATCATTGCTGCCCTTGGGGAGCCTGCTATTCTGGTTTGGGAAACAGACAATAAACAAAAAAAGTAAAATACCTTCAGCTGAAGATTTTACTCGAAGCGAACTGGTAGCATCTTGAGCACCAGAGAGTCTGTGTGTGTGTTTTTTTTTTGGTGCCAGGGATTGAACTCGGGACCTTGCTCTTGCAAGGCAGGCACCGGAACCATGAGCTAAATCCCTGGCCCAGCACCAGAAAGTCTGATTGCAGAGCACATGCTGTCCGCGTCCTCTCCTTTCCCCTCTAGTCCCTGAGTAGATGTGTATAGTGATCTAAAGCTCTACTCTCTGCGTGACCATTAATCAGGATATGCCAACATGAATGGAGGAAGAAACACCTAGTAGACTGGTGGAGCACAGTTCTGGGTGTGTCTGCGGAGGGTTGATATGTAGGCCAGCAGAAGGGGGAAGACCCACCCCAGATGTGGGTGGCACCACCCAATAGGCTGGTAGCTTGGATGGAATAAAGAGGGAAAGAAGGAGGGGCGCTCATTTTGAGGTGCTCCAAGCTTTGCCATCCATCGCCTTGGACACAGGTCTCCACTTTCTTCAGCCTCTCAGCTGAGAGCCCAGCTCAGACTCTCCTGCGAGCTTCCAGGCCTTCGACCTCGGACTGGTGCTGCGTCCTTGATCGCACTTGTTCTGCAACTTGCAGCTTCTTGGGCTGGGCTGGGCTGAGCAGCTACTGGACTCTCCAGCTCTGCAGTACACAGACGGCCATGGTGGACTCTCCCACCTCTGATCCTGTAAGCTACCTGATGACTCCCCTTGCATAATTATACATATTATTTTTGATTAATTCTGTTCCTCTAGAGAAGCCTACTGACTGCTCACACAGAGCCTTCAACCCTACCCCTCCCAAAGGGCCTCTGGTGACAGCTATGCGGGTGTGCCACCGCACTAGGCCTTTCCTGTGATATGTCTTGGTGTCCAGTCTCCGAGGGCCACTTGGAGGAGCCTCCCCATGGCTTTGCTGCTGGAGCCCCTGCGGCAGTGCTGCTTATCCCCTAGCTCTGTGAGCTAGTGAAGAGCAGATTCTGTCTAGGGGTGGGAAGGAGGCATTGCCCCCCAGCTCTGTGACACTTGAGGCTCCTCTGTGCCCAAGCACATTGCTGTGGAAGCCAGCTAACCCTATCTCCTCTCCAAGCTGCACCCCTGGGTGGAGCTCACCCAGCCACCCCTTCCTGGCTGGCTGTCCCCATTATTTTGCTCAGCAGGAGTGCCATCTTTCTTATTTGATGCAGAAAGACCTGCATCCGTGCAGGGACAGGAAGTGACGGGGCTGTCAACACCAGCAGGGTCTGAGGCCTCAGGCCACTGGTCAAATGGTTCAGAAGCTCACATCCGGCCACTGCATTGGTACTTTCTGAGATCCTGCCCACTCTCCTCTCCTTCTGTCACATCTCAGGTCACTATGGCTGCTTTCCTGCTCCTCTCGGGAGGTGACATTGTTCTGTTCTCCACAGGCCCTTTTGGCTTTGCTAGCACCTACTAGAGGTTTGGCTTGGTGGACCTTCAATTTACCATCTGCCATCTGAGTCATGGCATAGGTGCCGGCCACTTCTGGAGACAGACTGAGATGAATGTCATCTGATTATGTTTGATACAGTAGGAGTGTTCTCTTAGTGTGCTTGTCATTTGCATGTTGTACCTGTCTACACCAACAAAGACAAAGACCCCGTGAAACTTTGCTAAGGAGTTTTCAAGTTGGGCTGTCATCCTTGCGTACTGCACCGATATGGTCTCCCTGCCATTATTTTCTTCTTTATTCTGTGGGCCTCATCTGAGATAAATCTCTCCACCCCTCCCTGAGTTGCTCTATGACTCATGGAGCCCCACACTTGAGAACAAACAGGCCGTCCCCACTTCCCACCTCCGCCCTCCGTGACCCAGTGTTCTCTCCAACGATGATGAACCTTTATTGCAGTGATGGGTCAGGGTTTGGTTCTGGGATGGTGATGTTATTAAAAACAGATTTAGTAAGGCTCCAAGCAGTTAGTCCGCCTGTCCAGTAATGGTTCATCATAGTCATAAAGCTAAACGGAACCATTAGAGGGTCAGCTAATCTCTGCTTTTAGGCACGACCACACCTACGTCATTCCAGAGAGATGGGATTATCTTTTATTTGCTGTTATTTTTTTAAAGACCTCCAGAGAGACCACAGAGCTCAGCCTCCTTCAGAAACTGACTCTGGTGTTACAATGTTCCACGGCTGTGTTGTGGATCTGTGTGTGTGTGGTGTGTATGTGTACATGTGCAGTGCACACTCCAGGGTTTTTACAGCAGCTTCCACTCTCTCCCTCACCCGCCACAGCTGCCCTCTGTCACCTTCTGGCACAGGGCTGAGATCAGTGTGGCAGAGGAGCGTGTGAAATCCACCCCCGCCCCCCACCACTTACTCTGTGATCCAAGGCAGGGTACCTCATCTCCTTGGTCCTCAATGTCCTCGGCTGTGAAAGGGGAGGTGGTAACTGTGACTCTGTGGTGCCAGCAGGCCTGGAGAGGACGTATGCGATGTTCCCCCTCTTAGTAGGTGTGCCATAAATGCTTGCTGTTGCTGGGGACAGAGGAAGCAATGCGTGCGGGAGGTCTGGGAACATTCTGACTTGAGAACCTCCTAAGAACAGGATGTGTGGTCTGTGTGGGCACACGTCTGGCAGGGCGACTCTGTGAGGAGCCCCTCCCGGAGATCCCTGGGTCAGCTGGGCTGGGAGGGCACTGGCCCCAGGCCATTTGCACTCTGGCTCCTCAGCTGACTGGCCAAGCCTCTGCTTGCAGGCTGTGGAGCCCTGGGAGGCATGTCCATGTGTTCTGTGGGTTGGGGTGCACACTGCCTGACTTGCTGAAAAGCAACGTGTCCCTGGGCTGTTGGTTTCCATGGCAGCACAGGGAAGAGCAGCCCAGCAACCAGGCAGTTACGCTTAAAAAAATAAATAAATAAAGAGAAGCTTGGTTTGGGAACCTAGTGACTGTCGTAGCTATGTGTGCATGGAGCTCAGACACTCATTTATGTAACAAATATTTACAAGCTACCTCGTAGTTCACTTTGCTTTTGCATGCTGTGCAGATGCTGTTTTTAATAAATCAAAGGCTTGTGGCAACCCTGAATGTACTCATTTCGTGTCTTTGTCACAGTCGAGTAATTTTTACAATATTTCAGACTTCATCACTATTAGATCTGCCATGATGACCTGCAAGCAATGATCTTTGACATTGCTATTGTATTTATTTGGGGTGCCATGAGCATTGCCCAGGGATGACTGGGAACTTAACCCACAAACGCCGTGTGTGTCCTGATGGCCCCCCCAACTGGCCGTTCTCCATCTCTGTCCCGCTCCTGGCCCCTCTCTACCCCGAGACACAGGATTACTGAAGTTAGGCCAATCAATCACCCCACAATAAGCTTCCAAGTGTTCAGGTGAAAGGAGCAGCACATTTTTCACTTGAGATCCACAGCTAGAAAAGGCTTAGTGAGGAAGGCATCCCCAGAGCTGGGCCAGGCCAAAAGCGAGGCCTCTTGTACTAAGCCCGATTGGGAATGCATAAGTTACCTCTTCTTTTTCAGTTTTTATTTTTTATCAGTACATAATGATTACATTCCTTGTGGGGAGCTGGTACACGTACAGAGCACATCTCAGTTCTTTTTCATCTCCTTCTCCTCTCCCCTCTTCCCCTTCTCCTCTCCCCTCTTCCCCCATATCTTGATCGCCTTCCCATTTCAAAAAAGATCTGTCTCCCTACTTCCTATTTTGCTGTTTATACTTTGGGTTTCTCATATAAGGAAAACCATTCAATATTTAAGCGTGTGTATCTGACATATTTCACTTAACGTTATGGTCTCAAGGTGCATGCATTTTCCTACAAATGACTCATGTTTATCCTTTACATCAGAGTGGTGCTCATTGCATGTTAACACTGAATTTTCCTTATCCATTCATCTGTTGCTGGACATATAAGATTCTTCCAAGATTTAGCTATTATGAATTGTACTGCTGTAAACGTGGGTGTGCATACATCACTTTAATATGCACCAATTAACAAAGAACCTCCCACAACAAAATTTTTAAAAAAAATTTAAATTAAAATTTTTGTTTTGTTTTTTGAGACAGAGTCTCACTATGTATTTCAGACTGGCCTTGAACTCACTATGTAGCCTTGGCTGGTCTCAAAGTGATCCTCCTGCCTCAGCCTTCCGAGTGCTGGGATTACAGGTGTGCACCACCACACCTTGCTACAGTTTTTTTAAATTGGTGCATATTACTAATACAGAATAATAAGATTCATTTTGCTCTATTAGTACAGGCATATGATGTATTTTAATTACTTTTATCTCCATTAATCCCCTCTCCCTTTCCTCCTCCTTCCCTCTGATCCCCTTTCCCAGCCCTAAAAGCCTGCTTTCTAGCTTCCTGTCATTCCTCAGGGGAAAATTCTGGAAGGAAATTAAGAGTAAAGATACAAATGACAACATCCCTTTAAGCCTCATCCAGAATGAGCCCCTAACTCTTTCAGTTCGATGAAATCTGAGAAGAGTGAGGAAGCTACAGAAGAAATTTTGGAGCCAGCTGGGGTGGTTCCTGTTATGGTTTATGTCTAATTCTTTTTTTTTTTGGTATCAGGAATCAAACTCGGGTCTTTGCACTTGCGAGGCAGGAGGCGGATCCACTGAGCTAAATCTCCGTACGGTTTAGGTCTAGATGTCCTCCGAGAGCCTCATGTGCTCATAGGCTGAGCGTTTGGACGGTGACTGGATCACGGGGGCTTAGTGCTGACTTGCTCTTAGCAGGTGGGGTCTGGTCAGAAGACGTGGGTTGCTGGGGGTGTGGCCTAGAAGGGTTTCTTTTCCTGCCTGGCTCCTCCAGGATCTCTCTCTGCCATGCCATGAGCAGCTAACTCTCCCTGGACATGCCCCTCTGCCATGTTGCCCTGCCTTGGAGCCAGCCAACTATGGACTGAAACGTGAGCCAAAAGAAACCTCTCCTCCTTTAAGCTGTGGATGTTGGCTATTTTGTCCCAGCAATGAGAAAATAACTAAGACAGTTCCTGAGGTTGAAGAAAAGAAGCTGTCTCCATAGCATAAAAAGGCAGCAAGGGCTGTTTGGGAAGCTGTCGCAAGTTACCCAGAAGATGGAGATGAAGGTGGCTTTACTGGACAACACATTTGCAGTGCAGACCAAACGGCCTTGTATTGGAAGAAGATGCCATCCAGGACTTCATAGCTGGAGAAGAGAAGTCAATGCCTGGCTTCAAAGCTTCAAAGGTCAGGCTGACGCTCCTGGTGGGAGTGCATGCAGCTGGTGACTAAGTTAAACCAGGGCTCATTTACTGTCCCAAAATGGCTCGGGCCCTTAACAATTACACAAAACCCACTCAGCCCGTGCTCTATGAACAGAACAACACAGATGACAGCACATCTGTTTACAACATGGTTTACTGAATATTGTAAGCTCACTGTTGAGTCCTACTGCTCAGAAAAAATGATTCCTTTCAAAATACGACTGGTCACTGATAATCCACTTCTCTCTAAGAGCTCTGATGGAGATGAATGGTGAGACTGTGTTTCCACGCCCGCTCCCATAGCATCCATTCTGCAGCCCATGGATCAGGGAGCAATTTTGACCTTGAAGTTGTGTCCTTTAAGGAACACATTTGTAAGTCTATAGCTGCTGTAGACAGTGATTCCTCTGGATCTTTCAGAAACTGAAAACATAGGACAGGGGATTTAGCTTAGTGGTTCTGCCACCTGCCTCGAAAGCACAAGGTCCCGGGTTCGATCCCTGGTACCGAAGGAAAAAAAAAAAAAAGAAAGAAAGAAATTGAAAACTTTCAGGGAAAGGATTCACTCTTCTGAATATTTATGATTCGCAGGAGGAGGTCACAATAGCAACATTAACAGGAATTTGGAAGCAGTTGACTCAAATCCTCGTAGATGGCTTGCAGGGGATCAAGCAGATCCCCTAGAGACCTGGTGGGAAGAGCAGTCCTTTCTCGAGCTGGAAAGCACTCTTGGGGAAGATGCTGTGACCATTGTTGAAATATCAGCAAAGGCTTCAGAATATTAATAGACTCAGTCAATAAAGCAGTGGTAGGGTTTGAGAAGACCGACTCAGGTTTTGACAGAAATTCTGCCGTGGGGAAAACGGAGTCAAACAGCATTGCATGCTACAGAGAAACCCCTTGCAGCAGGAAGAGAGCACTGATGCGGCAGCCTCACTGGCGTCGTATCTATAGCAAGAACTTGCACAGCCACCCCGACTTTCTGCAGCCAGCACCAATGCCATTCCTGAGGCGCGGCCATCCACTGGCACACAGAGAAGGACTCGCTGGAGGCACAGATGGTCATTAACATTTTGTAGCAACAGAGCATTTTTAAATCAGTGTGGTGTGCTTCATACTAGACGTAATGGCGTGGCACACCGAATAAACTACGGTACAGTGTAAATGTAACTTTCAGGTGCTCTGGGAAATGAAATATTGGTAGGGCTGTCCTTACTGTGACATTTGCTCTATTCCAGTGGCCTGGAAAGAGAAGAGAGCAGGGTGATGGGGATGGAGGTGCTGGGTGGAGGCGGGTGGGCGGTGATTCAGATAAGATGGTCAGGCTGGCCCCCTTGAGAAAGTGACATTTGAGCAAAGACTTAGAGAAGGTGAGGGTTTAACCTTGTATCGAGGACAACCTGTGCAAAGGGCCTGAGGCGGAAGTGTGCCTGGTGTGTTCAGGGACAGGCAGGGGCAGTGAGGCTGGCGAGGAGATGGTGAGGGAGGAAGGAAGTGGCCTGGAGGCTGGATCATGACGCATCTTTTTGCTTGGGCTTTCCTGCCAAGTAGTCAGTCAGGAGCTGGAGCAATGATCCAGCAGAGACTGCGATGTTGGTGGTGGAGCTCAGGTCAGGCTACATCCTGCGGCATGAAGAGCTGCAAGTGAGTAGCACAAGGCGGGTGGGCATGTAGATGACTGTAATTCCAGGTGGAAAGAAATAAGAGCTGTATCCCAAATGTAGAGGGACAGGGAGCGGGGGAAGAAGCGCCTCGGCTTGATGAAAATTGTCGTCAATATCAGAGACAGGCTTTGAAGGTTGGGTAGATTCCAACAGGGAGCCAGGAGGGAGGTACCGAGGCAGGAGGGGCAGCCCGGGCAAAAGCAGGAGGGGGGGACGGGCAGGGGGCCGGACGCCCCCCCCCGGACGCCCCCCCCCCCCGCCCATGGCATGCAGGGATCCTGGAGGACTGGGGCCAGTGCGGGTGGCAGCAGGGTTCTGGGAAGGGGGAACATGGCAGAGCTGGGGAGCTGGGCTGGGTGTCATCTGCCAAGGGACGGTCAGGGGGCACAGGGCGCCGCCCGCATGAGCGGGGCGAGGTGGGGTGGGGGAAAGGCACGTGAGGGTGAGGAACTTACTTGGGACCTGGAGGAAGGATCAAGATGCCCAAGAGGCGGGGCCTGCAGCGCGTAGAAAGTGCTCAGTGCATCGCTTTGATTGTCCCCTGGGAAGTCCGCAGAATCGACAAATGGGAAGACTACAGGACGAGGCTAGCAGAAGGGCAGGAAACAAGGGAAGCTGATGGCTACACCTGTAGCCGAGGTTAGGTCTGCAAATGCTACATGGTGCCATGAGCCATTACACTACACGGTAGAAGACGTCACCACTGTGGGTGACAGAAGAACACACTTTAAACTGTCCTATATTCCATTAATTTCCATGGTTGGGGGCTAGGAATCTTTTTTTTTTTTTTGAGACAGCGTCTCGCTATAGTTCAACCTGGCCTTGAACTCACTGTGTAGCCCAGGCTGGCCTCAAACTCATGGCGAACCTCCTGCCTCAGCCTCCGGAGTTACAGGTGTGCATCACCATGCCCGCTGGGGATAGGGAATCTTGCCTCTTCCAGTGTTGTAGCGGAAGAGTGTGTGTGGGGGGTTTCTGCTTCCCAGCAAGACTGGTCCACAGCAGACTCTCCAAACATCATGGGGTCACAGCTACTGGGAACCAAAGGAGCCAGAAGCCCCTGTGCTAGTTTGCTCCATGTGGTGTGAGCAAGAACTGCAATCCAGGGGGAAGAATTTATCATCTCACAGCCTGGAGTCTAAGGTCTACAATTAGGGTGCCACTGGGGTTGGTTTCTGCTGAGGCCTTCATGGGACAGTCTGTTCTCTGCCTCTGCTCAGCTTGTTGATGGCATGTGCCTTGTGTGACCTTTGGTTCATAGTGTCTGCCTCCCATGTCTCCCTTCTCTGAGGACACAGCCATACTGGGCCCGGCTCCTCCTGATGACCTCATTCTTTTTTAAAAAAATTCTTTTATTGGTACATTTTAGGTATACAATATGTTCACATTTATCATTGGGTGCTTGTACCTCTACACGATGTACCTTGGTTCTTATTTTTTTCCCCATTACCTGTGCGCCCTTCACCCCCTCCACCCTTCCCTATTTACATAGATTTCGTTTCCATTTTTTTTCTTTTCTCATAATTGTTCCTTTCCCTTCTTTCCTTTCCCCTTCCCCTCCCACCACCCCTACCCC
>NW_004624763.1:5325542-5370234 GCF_000247695.1 Heterocephalus glaber
TACCCTTTGGGGTGGGGAGTTAGAAGGAGCTGGGGTGGGAGGGATAGAAGGATAGGGGAAGGTTAGCAGTGAGGCCAGAGAGCACAGGCAAGAGAAGGAAAGAGAAGAAAAGAAAGATAAAGAAGAAATATGAATTAGGGGCAGATCAGGAACACAAAGGGAGATGAAGAACAATGTGGGACAGCAAAGGAGCAAGGCAGAGAGAGAGAGAAGAAAAAAGAAAGAAAAAAGAGAAAAATAAAAATTTTAAAAGAGTAGCAAAGAAGAAAAAAATTAAAAATAGGAGCAAAAAACATAGTAGTAATTTTGAAAATAACAAATAAAAGATAAAAATGAAGGGCTTCCTTCAGGGTATGTCTCTGCTGTCACAATAGACAATGAGGGCAGCAGTGTGCAGATATGTCAATGAGTCTCAGTAAGCCAGTCACTGACTCATGAGATTCAGGCAGATTTCTGGCTGCAAGTCCCAAGTTGAGGTCCCTGTCCTCCTGCAGGGTTGAACTCTGTGAGGTTCTACTGCAGGTTCTAGCTGCCCTTCCCCTGAAGATAGTCCAGGTTCTGATGGGAGGTGATGATCCCTCCAATTTACCAAGCTTGGTGGTCTGGTGTGCCTTTATTGCAGAGATTCTCTTCATTTTTCCAGTGGGCTTCAGTTTTCATCAGGGAGCCTGAGAGAGCCCCTCTCTCTGTTGTTCACTTCTGTACCTCAGAACAATGGCCTTTATGCTCTCCTGTGCCTCTGTAGTGTGGATCCACGTAGCTGTACAGCCAAGAGGCGGGGGTGGGGTGGGGGGTTGGGTGGTGTCTCTTGTTGCAGGCGCCTGTGTGGCCAAGCTGGAGGCTGGTGGGCAAGCCTGGGAGTCCTCACCGGCTCGGTCTCCTGGCTGACGACCTCATTCTTAACTTGATTGCTTCTACAGTGCTGCATTTCCAAGTCAGGTCCCATTCTGAGATAGCGGGTGTTAGGGCTTCATGTGTCTTTCTGGGGGCCATCCAAGCCACGCCAGTTCCCTGCAGTAGCATGTTGGTTTGGCTTTTTAGTGGTTGCACTTCTCTTCCTCTCAAGAACAGCATGATTTTCATCCTGATGGGTTTAGAAAGATATTTATGTAATTGTCAATTTTTAAATTATGAAAATTAAATAAATCTGCTTTGCTGTTTCAATCATTCATAAAAATCAGTTAACAAGCTTTGGTTTGCTCGCAGTAATTTCTGTTGATAGATTGTAGATCCAATACTCTGCTTGCCTAGAGCTTTCCTGGCCATGGGATAAATGTTTTTCCCATTATTAACTTTATTGTTGTGGTGCAAAAATCAGTCAGGAAAGTGAAGCTGTATTCATTGCTTTTGGACAGAGACAGCATGTTCAGCACGTGGGCCGAGCGAAGGGGCCAAATACCAATTTGAGTAGAGACCTGTCACACGTGGCCCACCCAAGAGTGGCGTGCTCATCAGGCCGAACTTCTCCCCGAACAAGTTTGACATCCCGGTGGTTTTAAGAAAAGTCTTCTCATCATGTGTGTGTTTCAGCCTGATGTCTGAGCGGTCCTTTCCTGCCTCGTCACCTTGAGTCTTCGCTGTCGACCCTGATCTCTTGTATGTCACACTCTGAAGAAGAACTTGAAGTCTTGGTGCCAGGACATGTCCCTCTTCCCACAGTCCGGCCAGACATAATTCGCTCTATTTAAAAAATGAGGCAACGGGGTCACTGGAGGTGAAAAGGAAGTTAGGGAATTAACCCAGCAGATTCCAAAGTACACTCACAAGGAACAAAAGGAAAGGAAGCAGCAACATGGAAGGAAAAAGTCCTTGCTTCCCATGCTCTTTGGAGAGGGGCTTTCTGCCCACCATCCAGTGGGGCCCTGGTCTTTGGAGAACCAGCGCAGCAGAGTAAACAGGGAGTACCAGGAAGCTATTTTTATTTGGTGCTGTCTTTATCTTCCCTTGTTTCAGTGGAAAATGAGTCTGGCTTCCACAAAACTCCTCAGTGAAGAACAAATATCCCTGGAGGCAATGCCAAGGCTGTCATTCCTCAGCTGTGGCTTGGACACAGCTCTCCTTTGTGGAGCCCTGGGACGGCCAGGGCCTGAGCCCAGCAGGAAACAGGTGGTTTGCTTTAGAGAGGGCCGGGGAACAGCCAGCCAAGCCACCCTGTGGCCTGGGTGACAGCTTTGTATCCTTCTCCGAGGGTTCCTCTGCAGTACCGTGTCCCAGTCTCCCACTGTGAGACCCCCCCCATGTCAAGGGGGGCAGATGACTGGAATGCCAGGCTCCTGGGTGTCCGCCCTGTTCCCAAGACAGATGTGTAGCCCTGACCCGGGCAGAAGTCCAAGCAGGGGCCTGGGGGATGTGCCCTGCTTGGAGGTGCCTCCTCTGGTCCCCACTCAGTCCCTTTCTCTGGTTTCCCATGAGACCCACCTGCTCAGATTCACACTCCCTGGTGGACAGGGCTGACGAGTGAGGTGTCCCAAGGGCTGATCTGCTGTAGCACCCTGAGTGCTTCCTGCTTTTGGGATTGGGGCTCCCATTCTGTGTCCAGTTCCCTCAGCATCCCTTCTCTGCCTCCTTTCTTCCTCGTCCATTCCTAGAGCTTTATTGAATGACCACACATCAAGATCACCACATCTTTAACAAGTGAAGTTGCAGTGCTCATGAAGACTAAGCCTAGGCTTTCCCAGGGACTTCTGCCATTTTCTTGGGCTCACCTTCTTCCATTTCCCAGCTGAAGACCATTCCCTTCCCATTAGGGACGCACATTGAGAAGTTCTGCACTGTAGTTTGAAAGAATGTTCATGGTTGTCATGAAGCGTCTCACGTGTCATGAAGTGACTCATCCTTTCCCTTTATGGTGACAGAAGCCCTGTGTGACTGTCTTTTGTGCCCAGTGAGCCCTGGGGGATTGAGGCCCTTCTGATGGCCAGGAGCTGTGGCTCAGGGACTGGTGTTGCTGTCAGCAGGCCTCTGGGCTGAGGGAGCAGCACATTGCAGGTCGCAGCTGGCTCTAACCATGGCAGCTCTCCTGGCCTCACTGTCGCTGCTTTTCTTGCTGGATTTACTTTCTTCCTTCTGCTTCCTCTGCCGACAGGCTCAGCCCTTAGTTCTTTGGCGCTCATTATTCCCTTTTCCCTGTAACAAGTTGACCCAAATCCTTAGTCTCCCCGGGGGCCCTTTCTTGACCTGTCCCCTCTTCATGTCACTTGAGGAAGCCTGCCAGTGGTGATCTGACCCACGCCTCACTCCCTGACTGGCCCGTGCTTCCCAGTTCAAGCTCTGGTTGGCCCAAACCATCCTTTCTGGGCAGAGCTGTTTTGCCCAAGCTGTGTCACCTCAGAGGCCACAGCCAGCTACATTTGGTCCTTCCTGGTAGGACACGATGGGTCAGCAATGCACATCTTGAATCCAGTTCTTATTTCTTGGACACTTATTATGCCATCTTATGTCCATAGAACATGACTAAGGATATAGGGGAAATGTCATTAAATTCTGCTAGATGAGTTTCTGAAAAAATACTGACCATATCCTTTATGTCTTCATTTACCATGAAGTAAATGTCATGGTTTCCTTCTCCAATCAAGTCCAAACTCTCAAATCAATACCAGAGTTAGCACTGAAGGCTGTCTGAGTTGCCTTTCTGGGCTGATTGAGTCATCTCCCATTTCATAGGTGTTGGGTTATCAGGTCTATTACTCTATTACTGTAAGCTATTACTTGATTTCTCCTTTGCCCCTGAGTCTTTCTCCTATGTTCAGATTCTCTGTGTGCTTTAAACACCAGCCCAACCCTTGTACTGTATTAGGTTGCTACAATACTTAAGTGGTAGCTTGAAACAACAAATTTATTCTCTACTGAGGCCAGAAGTTCAAAACCAAGGTGTTGGCAGGGTGGTGCTCCCTCCAAAGGCTCTTGGAAGGGGAGAATCCTTCCTGCTTCTTTGTGGTTGGGATGGCTCCATGCATTCCTTGGTGTGTGGGTTCAGGTCTCCCGTCTCTGCCTCTGTCTTCACAGAGTCCTCTCTGGGCCTGGTCTTCCTCTCTTCTGCTTTTTAAAAGGACATTTATTGGATTTAGCCAGGTAGCCCAGGCTGATTGCAGCTCAAGAGCTTTTATTTTTGCAAAAGAATTGTTTCTCAAATAGGGGCACATTCACCTATCTTTGGGCTTAAGAGGTGAACATATCTATTTGGGGGCCACCATGAAACTGGAAGCAGTTCCAGTTCCTTTGAAAATGATATCCTATCCTAAAGTAGCCTTTATCTTCTCTCTGCTCCCATGTCCTCTGTTCAAATGACTCTTCAGGCACTTTTGATATTTTATGGTGCAGCCTACGTACTTTGGCACACTGGTAAGAAGATGGGTAAGAGTCAGACATCCTGGGTTCAGATCCCAGTTGTGCCACTTGGCAGCTGAATGATACAGCTGACTCACTTTGCCTCTCTCACCAGGACCAGGACAAAGTGAGGCTGCTCAAACGTAAGATGCTGGAGTTACTCATGCGCAGGGCCTTGCAAATGCAGTGTTGGCCTTCTCACTACCTGAAAGTAAGGCTTCCATGAGTTTTCTTATATTTTATGCCATAGGTATCTCTCTTGACTTACCCTACCCTAGTCCCTGCCCTTCCTCTTGTCCTTGGTTTGTAATACGTAAAGAAGCAATAAGAACTTCTCTGATAAGGGACATTGTAAGGATTAAAAAAGTAAATGAAGTAAAGTATATTGCCTGGCACATAGTAAGGGCTCAGTAAATGACTGCCATTGTTTATCTGATTGGACAAGAAGCTCTAGAGGAGCTGGTCTTCATTTCTAATTCATTTTATTGATAATAACCACACAATGTCAAAACTTGGAAGCAACCAAGATGTCCCTCAGTAGATGAATGGATAAAAAACTGTGGTACATCCAGTTTAGTGGAATATTATTCTGCACTAAACAAAAACGAACTGTCAGAGACGACATGGGGGAAAGTTAAATGCAAATAAATAAATGAAAGAAGCCAGTCTAAAAAAGACTGCATACATACTGTATCATCCCAACTTTATGAAATTCTGGGAAAACAAACCTTTGGAGACAGTAAAAAGATCAAGGGTTGGAGAGAAAGAGCAATGGGTAGACAGAACACAAGATTTTTAGGGCAATAAAACTACTCTGAATGATACTCTAATGGTGGATACATGCCAGGATACATTAGAATGTATGGCACCAAAACTGCACCCTAAGGTAAATGAGGGATTTTGAGTGACAATGGTGTGTCAGTGTAGGTACCATGATTGGTACAAAGGTACCATAATGGGAGAGGCCATGAAGGTTTGGGGATAGGGATATATGGGAACCTTCTACTCAATTTTGTAGAAACAAAACCAAAATTGCCCTTAAAAAACACCAAATATTACATTAAAAACAATAGGTGATCAATTATGTTTTGAGTGAATTCATGAATATTTGCTAAGTTTGGTAATTGGATGAGTAGCCCACAATCAGGCAAATATTTTAAGCTTCAGGTCCCTGGATCAAGAGTTCTTGAACTAATTCATCTTCTTGTTCATGCATGGAATATAGAAGGCTTAGGTGAGGTGCTTTGGACAGAAGAGGTAGAGCCCAAACCTCAGAACATTTCTGAGGTTGGTTTTCAAATTAGAACCGTGAAGGAAAAGGCTGTGGAGTAGGATGGATGTGTGCTGGAGGGACTGGCTCACGTCTGGATTACAGCAGCTCAAATGTGCTAAGTGGTTTTGGTCCATGAAAGCTGGGCCCATCAGGAATGGACTGGCTCCTTCTTGGGTATGCACTTGCCAACTCCCAGGGAAGGAGATTCTTTCTTGGAACACAGCGACTATCTTGCATCTTGCCTGGAACTCTGTGAGACTCTTGGCAATGCCTGGCCCAGCTGGGTGCACCCTGAAACACTACATATATTTGATTCTGAGGTAGATATTCCTCTTTTACTTTGTGGTTGAGACTCATTAACTCTCAATAAGGACCTGTGTCGAAGGAGGGAGTTTCCTCCCTTTCTAACAAAAAAAATGTTTTCTTCATTGGGCCACAGTTCCTGAAACTGATTTGTTCTCCTGGCACTGGACAGTATGTTGTGTGGCACCCTGAGGCTGGTGAGAAAGGGGACAAACTCAAGCATTCTTGGGTAGGAAGGCTCTTCCTTGCATTTACCACAGTTGCTAAAACACCATCCTTAATAGTCTAAGACTGGTCTGTATTTGCATGGAAACTGTGTTTGTGTGGAATTTTATTTAATATTTTACTTCAAGATGGCCATAATAAGAGCCAGACTGTTGATGAGTCTAACGATTAGAAGCAGCCTCAAGATTCCCCACACAATCATGTTGGGTTCAATTTTGAGATCTTGTTCTAATAGCTCAAAATGTGTGGTGTTTATCTAGTTCCCCCAATGCACTCGCATCCATTGGTGCCAAACACATGCATTAGGTTTTCAGCTGCTCTAGTTCACGGGTGTCTCGGAGTTTACGTAAAGCAGTCTGGAAGGGTGTGGGGAGGGCTCATTTAGTAACTGCTGTATTTACGGTCATCATGTTACTGTTAAATTGGCACGCACGAGGCAGCGTTCAGAGTGGCTGTGCGTGTGCACTCGCCATCCTTGGATGTGCTGTGTGCTTGGAAACGGGGAGTGCGAAGAGGGCTCCTGGCGTCAGGGACTTGGCTCAATGTCTGCACCCATCTGAGTCATGTCCACTATTGCACCTGCTTCCCGCAGAGCCAAACTTACACATTATCACCATTACTCTTCAATTGTGCTGAAATTGCACTAATCTATGAAGTCTGTCTTTTCCTTTTCTTTCTCTGCCACATAACAGGATCTCCAGGGCTATGTGTGTGTTGAGGTGTGTGTGTGTGAAGGTTTCATTCTGAGTCACTGCTTGAGGGATTTTTTTATTGTATTAGTTTTCAAGGGATTCTAGTAATGAAAATATTGCAGTGATAGGGAAAGCAAACATCTAAACTGAAAAGAAAAAGAAAAAACCAATCAGATGGTAAAGAATTTTGCTTTTGTTTAAACAGGTAATTTCCAAAGCTGTGATTAGGTCAGAGTGTGGGGTTGGAGGGGCTCTTCTGGTACAGTTAGTGGTGTTCACCAAAGAATGACTGACTTTCAAAGAGAGAAACTCAGACTCTGAGAATAAACTGATCACTTCCTTTTATTTCTTATGTAAGCAAAAATTCCCAGTGTAGCCAGATGTGGTGGCTCACACCTGTAATCCCAGCACTTGGGAGGCAGAGGCAGGAGAATTGTTGAGGGTTTGAGGCCAGCCTGGGCTACCTAGTGAGTTCAGAGCCAGCCTGAATTACAAAGTGAGACCCTGTCTCAAAAAAAAAAAATTGCCAGTGTAAATATCAAGACATAATCCCACATTCCCATCATATCTCATTTGACACAAATTGCCAGTTCTAAACTCTTCAATACCTGAGAAATGGAAAAACAGTTGCAGAGCAAGAGTAAAAGAGTCTAGATGAGGAGTTGGTAAATGATAGTCCATGGACTGGCCTGTTTTTGTAAATAAAGTTCTCCTGGAGTGCAACCATGCTTACTTGTTTATCTATAGTCTATGGCTGTTTTTGTGCACAGTGACAGAGCTGAGTAGTCAGGACAAACATTATATGGACAAACAATCCTAAAACATTTATTGAGTTTTTACTGAAAAATTTTGCCAACCCCTGGTCTAGACAAATAGTTGGAGGAGCCAAATGTTGGCTAAGGGTCCCCAACTAACAATTCCAAGAGAGGAAACTGGGTTGGCTTTAGTTGTTGTCATGCACTGAGCACTTCTAAAAATCCTACAAGCCAGTAAACAAAACTCCCTACTATTTACCTTAGTTTGAAGCAGCAATATGGAAAGTAAAGTTAGGTCTGAATATATTTTATATGTAACCTGGATCTCTAAAGCATTACTAGGTTGCATAAGTCAAGGCCATTTCTCAAAACTTTTAATAGAGGACAATGCTGGTGGCTACTGAAGTACTGCTGGTGCTGTGTGTGTGTGTGTGTGTGTGTTTGTGTGTGTATAATATTCTACACTGCTCAAAACTACACACTCTACTGATATATGTGGTCCTACTTCAAATACAACTCTTTAATTTAAATGTTTCCCAGTCTTTGAAAATGGTTTCAAGATTCACCAGAAATGTGTAGTTTAAGGAAGCAGATGAATTTCTTAGCTGAGACTTCTAGTGCCAACATGCTCTACCCATTCAGCAAAACAAGCCATCAAGCATATGACTATTGTATCTGAATGCACACTTCCCACAGTGGCAGGAATTACTGACAGGGGCTCAGAAGCCAGACATGGGCTCTAGGTTATTTTTCACATATTCTGATGGATTCATATCTCCATCCTTTGTGGCCAGATTTGGCCAGTCTGATCAGGAGTTCAGGAGTTGACAGAGAACAAATCAAAAGACCACAGCGGTTAAGACGACCATCTCACTAGCTCTGAGTTGAGCTGTCTAGACAAGGGCAACACAAGGTGGCTGGAACAATATTGGATTGGCATGTCAGGAGTGACCCGAAGGTTTTGAAATATCATTAAAGATAGGGCTTTTTATTTGGTTACGGGGGAGTTTTCCTCTTCTTCTCATTTAAATATTAGGCAGATTATAGACAACAGACAACACAGTAGAGTCTACCAGCAAACTTTTCTGCGTAGACATGTGATTAATTGCAGCGGAAAAGCCAGTTGGGGCACAGGAACACTTAGACCTCCTTCCTGACACTGGGGTTTGTTCTATGTCCACAGTTTTAAACGGCTGAAATCTAGTTCTCTAATCATAACTCTCCTTTCCTAGAAAAATGTACTAAGCTTGAGATAATGACTTAGGGAAGAAATAGTATGTAGTGCAAATATCAGTAAGAACCTAAGCTGGGCATAGTGTGCATGCCTGGGAGGCTGAGGGAGAAGGACCTCACATCCAAGCCCAGGTTGGGCAACGAAATGACTCTGAGAGACTCTGTGTCAAAACAAAATACAGACACAGGCTGGGCATGTAGCACCACACACACACACACACACGCACACACACACACACAACTAACTGCAATTTTTGAGACTTGTGTTAAAAGTTAAAACACCTGTTAATTATAAGATTTATCACAGAAGCACAGGACACCAAGTTTTTCTTCATTTTCAATTCAAGTACAATAGGATCGTATGGCTGAAGAAAATGTCACCATTCTATACTTTTATTAGAAAACAAGTGTTGGCTGTAATTTTTTCTTAATGTTTCATAGATTTGCATGTTATGCTTGCACAGGGGTCATGCTAACCTTTTCTGTATTTGTTCCAGTTTTAGTAGATGTGCTGCAGAAGTGAGTACAGTCCAATTTCTAAAATTTTCTAATTTCTAGGCTTAAAAAGTCCACAAGCCAACATCTTTGAGTTTTGGTACACACCATCACACAGTCCACTTTTAAGTTTTAATTTTACACTTGATCTTAGCCAAAAGGCTGAAAACGATATAAGTTTTAATTTTAAAGAGACCCTTTGTTTTTAAAGGAGGATTTTAGTAGTGTTAGTTTTCAGAAAAGGTAACCTGCCATTCTAATTTTGGAATAAGAAGGTGAGCTTTATATGGGATGCTCATAAAAGGTGTTCTAGAAAAAAAAAACAAAAGCTCTCAAACCTTTCAGGACTGAGCATGTGGGGCTAAGTGTTTCTTTAGAGCCAAGTGCCAGACTCTACAAGCCACATAGGAGCAGCAACCTACGCCTTCCATGACCACATTGTGAAGGCACATTTTTGTGTGACATTCCTGCCGGAGCAGCCAGGCTGTAATTAAGATCTAGCCAGTTAGATGATCGCTAGGGAGAGGTCTAGGGTGTGGGGAACACTTTGAATTACATTCCATGCAAACATTAGGCTGTCAAAGCTTAGGAGGGCTCTGATTGTCCACAGTGGGGAAAGGACTGAAACGAATGCTCACGTACGTCAGCATGAAACAGCTGCTGACATAAATCGAACATGTGCAACTTTTTTGAAAAGGTGGTATCGAGTAACAGGCCGACAGCTATCCCTCTCAGCAGTTTAGACCTCTTTCTTCTCTCCACTTTGGCTCTTTGTTGAGTCACTTCCATCAGGCAAGGTTCCATAGGATAAGCCATTTGAATCTGGTTGTATTTTGTCCAGCATTTGTTTCCCTGTGGAGATAGTAACGTAAAAAGATCTTTTGAGCTCCTACAAAAGAAAAAGTCCTAATACTTTCTGTTCAATCTAGGCCACATTCTACTCCTTCATAAAATACTATGTGGTCACCCTCTAAACAGAAAAGATAGACATCAAGGAAGAAATGGCTCTTGGAATTCCATATGGCTTGATAATGTGGTCATGTGCTGAACATGTGAGGGGTGGAAATCAGGTTGGCTCAGTCAGGAGTTTCATGTGAAGCATTCACTCGCTTTGTGAAATGGAAGAGTTAAAAAAAACCCACACTTTATTTCCAAACAAGCTGTTTATGATGCACACCCTTGTCACAAATGCCAAGTCTTGCACTGAATGCTCTTGGGTGATAAGGTGGCTCACGTGGCAAAGAGAACAAGGAATCCATTTCCTAGAGCCACCATTTTTCAGTTTTAAGGGTGAGACTTTCATGGTTTTTGGTTCCAAGGCATGGTGCTAACAGAATGGTGGAGGAAGCTCTGGTAATATTTCCACTCCTGGAAACCTACAGGTCACCCCAAATCCCTAGCAAGGCTAGAGACCGCTGGGGATGGATGGGGGTAGGGACCCAGCAGACTGCTTCATGACTGAGTAGATTATTTCTCAGTGGAAATGAGAAGCAGAGAGATGATGCATATTGGCTTAATCTGGATGAGGGAGGAAGGAGGAGGGGAAGAAGCTACTCTTCATCTGGTGACTGTGATGAGATCACAAGCCACAGTCTTCCCAGGAATGATGCTTCTTAGTCACTTAAGCTCGAGTCCGCTGATGTTCCTTCCCAGGCTGTCCACATAGCAGGAATCCAAGAAGCCAGTCCTCACGATTTTCCCTACTCTTCGACACTTTAGGGAAGCCCAAAATAGAAATCCCCTACATCAAGAAAACATTGTCAGTTCTTTTACAGCCCCAGTGTTCTGTGCAACACTGACATTCCATAACTCAACATTTACACTGAAAACATCACCCTTGGGCTCATCAGTAAATGTACTTTTTTTGAGAGTAAAAATTATGTTTCATATTAACACCCAAAATAATGCCAACAATTGTTCGTTTATAAGGATAAAACTTTCTATTATGAATCAGAGGAGATGTATATATATTTTACCAGGAATACTTCCAAAATCAATAATAGACTGTTGCAGATGTTCCTTTTCTCGATTTCTTGTGACCAAAACCACGCCAAGGAATGACAGAAAGCACCTGTAATAAAAATATTAATAAAGAACACAGGAACACTGAAACAGCTTATGGTATTAAATAACTGAGCTCCATATTCTACACGATGACATAAACTCCATCAGTTTTGTTTATCCTGTTTCTCATGGTAAGTTGCCTAGAACTAGTCTTAATTATTGCAGCCAATAATATTTGTACCCAGAACCAAGACTTGGGTGGCTTCCAATAAATCTCTGCCCCAGGTTGTTACCATCTGGATGATAATTCAGGCTCTAAACCCTTTGGGTAGACACCAGGTCTCATTTTCTATCCATGCATGCCCAGACCCATTACTGGCATGCACATGAGTGAAAAAACAATTTATTCTTTAATTTTCTAAGAAATCTCATTGTCCTTGGCCATAAGAATAGTCATAGTTTCCAGCCCCCAGAAGTTTGGCCTCGCCCAAATGTCTTATGAAATTGAATTTTCAAGATAGATGGTTTCCTTTGCTGAAAATAGATGATGCTCAAGTGTGTACAGCAGTGGCTACACTGAACAGAGGATCAAGGAGCAGCATAGCATTAATGGAGCACCGGCTGGAGCCAGTAGAAGATTCTATACAGTGGTGAGATGTTGTCAGGCTTCTGCTCTGTGTTTGCCAGCGATGCCTGCAATGATGCCAACCAAATTTCTATGAGGGGTCAAGCTGGGCAAGATAGCACAAGAAGGGAACACTACTAACCCGAAGTTATTAGGTCCAAAGCTAAGGTACAATCCCAACCTTGGCCTTTTATTTTGGGTGATCACAGAGGCATTCGTGCTCCTAGACTTCAGATCTCAAGTTCCCAAAGTGTGGTAGGTCTGATATAGTATGAAAAGACTATGGGGTGGCCACAAGCCCTGTGGATTTATACTGACTTTGTCTGGAACTGAAAATCCCCAAGGCTTCAGAACCCACAGAGGGGGCTGGAATCACAAAGCCAAAGACACCGAACCCCATGTAGGGTGTTAAGTTCAAAAATATGTTTCTTTTAAGAGTTTAGGAAACTGATGTTTCTTACATTATTTCTAATTTTCTATACTTCAGGTACAATGTCAAAAATCCTACATGAAAGTAACAGAATTTCACATACCTTACCTCTGAGGCATTTACTCACCCAAACAGATATATAAATATGGTGAGAAAAGCAGCACCAAGGAATTCCTGATAAAAGATGATACCTCCATAGAAATAGAAGACAAAGTTAACTTTAGGATAGGAATATTTACAACACTGCACATTGTTTAAAAATTATGTAAATGTATTTTTTTCTACATAAGGTTACCCTTAAAATGCATTTAGCAGTTTAGCTAAAAAAAAAAAGTTGCACGCCATACTTATATTTTAAGCAATTCCAAAAAGAACACAGAGTTGTAGACTCTATGTAATATGATTATCATTATTTAAAATTAACATAATTGACATAACTTTTGCAAGCAGACGATTCTTACCTAGTCCTGGATTTCCCCACTGGAACATACAAGAAAGCAAAACTCTAGGTACCATTTCCTAACTACAGGTTTAGGTCCGGGTCAGCAAACCTGGCCTGGGAGGGTGGTCCTGGGCCCCTGACATGGCAGGCTTTACGGTCTCTCTTTGTCATCCTGTGGGCTGCAGGCCTGGCCATTTGCCCATGCGGGCACTGGATGAACACTGACCACTGGGGTGTTGCCCCAGTTCCCCTTCCGTCTGCCAATCCCTCCCACCTCCTCCTTCCAGTCTTTCCTTCCTGGCATTGGAAACGAATGTGCATGGTCTCCTCTGAGGAGCTGCTTCTCTCCCTGTTGATCTCCATGATTTCTTCTTGTTTTAAAGATCCAAGGGCTTTGTAGAGTTTTAATGAATAAGATATCTTTAAATTATGAACCACCCGAATTAATTTCTTGTGTATGTGGTGTTAGCCTTTCTAGCCAGTCAACAAATATATCTTGAGTGTTTTCTCTGCACCATGAGGGAGACTGTGTGGTGACCAGGCTAGAGTCCTGTTCTCAGTTTCAACCTTACCTCCTCACTTACACAATGAACTTCTTACGTGAAGGAGCCACATCCCAGTCTCATAAATATTTATCAAATGAGCGAACATTTCAGAAGCATTTTCCATCTTATTACTTACTTCTTTGTAATCCTTTTAATGTTTTCATGTTATTCTAAGAGGATGCACCATATTATTAATTTCTCCAAGAGCATTTTAAGTTGCTTCTAAAAGTAGCAATGAGCTTCTTTGTACATGTTTTTTTCCAATGTATTAGGATTTTCCTCTCATTAGAATGGGTTTCTAGAAGTGAAATTTCTTGTTCGAAGAGTAGAAACTTTTTTTTACTTTAAAAATTATAGTAAAATACACATAATGTAAAAGCTACCATCTTACATTTTGAGTGTACAGTTCAGTAGGGATAAGCATGTTCACATTGCTGCATAACCAATTTCCATAACTTTTTCATCGTGAAAAACTGAACCCATTAAGCAACTCCCATCTCCTCCCTCCCCTGCTGTCCTTGGCAATCACCATTCTACTTCCTGTTTTAATGAATTAGATTATTTTAGATACTTCAAATAAGTGACTTTTTTTGTGACTTATTTCACACAGAATACTGTTCTCAAGGGTCATCCATCTTGTAGCTTGTGTCCCAACTTCCTTCTGGTTTTTTTTTTTTTGGTACCGGGGATCAAACTCGGGTCCTTGCGCTTTCGAGACAGGTGGTGGAACCACTGAGCTAAATCCCTGGCCCTTCAACTTTTAGTATTTTAAAGGAACTGTCATACTGCTTTCCATATCAGCTGCACCATCTTATAGTCTACCAATGGTTCATGAGAGTTCTAATCACTCCACATCCTCTCTCATATTTGTTTACTTGTTATTTTTTTGTGTGTGGGCTGGTTTTGTTGTTGTTTTTGCACTAGGGATTGAACCCAGTGCCTTCCCACTGAGATACATTCCTACCCCTTTAAAAAATATTTTTATTTTGAGACAGGGTCTCACTAAGTTGTTAAAATGGCCCATACTGTTTTCGAACTTGCAAGCCTCCTGTCTCAGCCTCCCAGAGTGCTCAGATTACAGGCATGTACCACCATGCATTTTCTATATATAATAGTAGTTATCCTAATGAGTCTGATTGTGGCTTTGATTTGCATTTCCTTGATGACTAGTAATGTTGAACATCTTTTCATATGCTGTTAGCCACTCTATATTTTCTTTGCAGAAACATCTATAGTGTTTAAGTCCTTTTCCTATTTTTTGATCAGGTTATTTATATTTTTGTTATTGACATGTAGAATCAAAGAGTAGAATAATTTAATAACTTTGATAAAAGTGACGGAGCTCAGTTCTAGGAGGGTGGTACCACATGCCCAGGCCCACAAGGATGCCTATGACAGTGTAGCCTTGTCTATTTCAGCTCTTGCAATAAAAAGAACAAATGAAAACTATTAACTTAGTAAGCAAAATAATGGCATCCCATTTTAATTTTAAGCTATACTTTTGATGGTGGCGGAGAAGTTAGTCAAGAAGTTTTATTTCCATTCCATATGTAAAATCAGATGAACTGTTATCATTCTCAGAAATTCCAGCTTCTCTGACTCATCAATTCCTCTGTGGGCTGGGAAGTGAGACCCTGCCATATTGGCCTCCTAGAACACCTTACTTCAGGGAACGGTATTCTTTATACACCTTGCTGCACATTAATATTAATTATTAGCCTGTATGTTGTGCCCATAACTCTTTTTGGTCTTCCTTTCATTTTCCAATAATTCTAGGACACACCAATGTGCAATCTTTCTTCACTTCATCAGAAAGCATTAAATGCTAAAAAATTAGATGTCTTGGGATGCAATCTTTTTCTTTAAATATAAGGCCTAATTTTGAGAAACAAAATGTATTAATTACTTTAAAAAACTGTCCACTGGCAGTCACATTATTTGATAGAAAATAAAATAGATGTAGCGATTAGGAAACAAGTAATCCCTAATGAACTCCAAAATACATGACCTTTACATTGAGAAGTGAACTTCTGAGCAGAGAAGGTAGTAAGTACACCAAATGAATGAGGCCGTATCAGTAACAAATATAGAATGACCTACTTGAATCTACTGTACTTTGGTTTGGACCAAGCTTTAAATTTACAGTCTGTAATAATAAAAAAATGTCCATTAAAATATGAGGACTGCAACAGTAGAGAAACAGAGGCCAGAGAGTGAAGGCTGTAGTTTCCATCCTCATCTGTTGACCTTCCTTGGGATGCTGCACTGGGTTTGGGGCCCATTCTGATCAAGCTGTTGAGGGCATGAGGGGAGAGTTCATGGACTTGGGGGTGTTTGGCCCAGAGACAAGACTCCAGAGGACCTTTCAGTTGCTTTGACTATCAGAAGGGCTGGCAAGGAGGAAGACTCCAGAGAGTGTAACAAAGTTGACTGTTTTGAATTCACAAGGAAACTAACTTCAGCTCCAAAATAAACACTTTTTTTTTTGTACGGGAATGGAACCTAGGGCTTCATGCATGCCA
The DNA here is from genome assembly GCF_000247695.1 of Heterocephalus glaber. Next base: position 5,341,413 of record NW_004624763.1, read on the forward strand.
AGCAAGTGCTCTGCCACTGAGCTGCAGCCCAGCCCTAAGGAAACACTTTCTGACAGTTAGAACTCTCTGAACAATGACAGGATCCAAAACAGGATGAGCTGTCTCAGGAGGCAGGGAGCAACAGGGAGCATACACAGAAAGTAGAATGGCCCATCCAAGAGGATGTCTTGGAGGAAATGCAGTCAGGGAGTGGAGGCCCGGGGGGAAATGGGCTTCACAGCTCCTTATAGTCTAAAGATTCCCTGATTCTCTTATTCACTCTGAGACAGACTTTATTTATGCTCGTGGTGGGGTGGATTCACCTACACAGGGAAAGCCAGCACTTACCAGCGATAATGGCACTGGTTGTGAAGAAAATATGGTTCACCGGCACCACTGCTGTCGTATTGTAGAGCTTTGTGGCTTGATTCAGGAACCTAGAGCAGAAGGTACTTTTTGAAGCTCAGGCTTAGAGATGCTGAGGAATAAGTTAACAATGGCTTCAAGAAATGCATGTTCTTTAGTTATAACTACAAAGGGAAAGGAAGTGCAGCGAGAGGGCATTTCCAATCAGCAGTCATAGCTTATATGCATCTGATGTATGAGATCAGATGTCAGGTTTTATGGTCTGTTTAAACCAACAACAGTAACAATGAAAAGCAATTAATCATATTCCGAGGCCACAGAAGTTTGAGTTGGAAGCGATTCAAGCTGCTGGACCAGTATCACACTGGGGCTGATTCATTAGGATAGGCCCTAGAATCTGTTAAATATCATATCTGGGGAATAGTAGAGCTATCCATTGACATGCCATGTGCCAAGAAAGAAGATGGAGAAGTAAAGGAATGTTTAATGTTTCAAAAACAATGCTTGGTGCTCCAGCTGCAGAGCACATGTGGGAGCTCAGCTTCCCGCTCTGGCCACCAGCAGGAATTTGGGTTCCCACACTGTGCTGTGCTACCCTGTTAGGGCCTGGACTGGTTTCCAAAGCACTGAATTGTTTGGGTATCACCTGGGTGCTTTAACAAGGCATAAATGGTTAGGTCTCAATCTAGCACAACCAAATGACCAAAAGAAAAAAAACCTTTGTGGTTATAGTCCAGTCTGTGTGCGTGTGCATACATACATGTATGTAGGGATACATGAATGCAGATCCACACATATGTTCGCATGTTACATGTTCAGACAAACTTCCTCAGGTAATTTTATCAGGCAAGCAGGGCCGAAAGCCACAGTTTTATGATGTGACAGGTGCAGGGACTGAAACATGGGTGAACGGACACAGTTCACCTTCAGTTGTGTGAGTTTTTTATATTCTTGAAGCATAGTACAAGGATAATCACACTAAGTCCCAAAAGATACTGTAGCAATATGGATTCATTCGGAAGAAAGAGAGAAGAAAAAAGTAGCAAGATCCAAGTATTATAAACACACTCAATCCTTTTGAAGCATGCTAAACAAAACAGTGGCAAAACACTGGTTTCTCTAGTAACCCTCCACAGGCCTTGCCTACATCTGGCCCAGAACAATTAGACTTTACTTCTGCTACCTACAGAAGGAACCACTCACATTCTGAGTATAAGCTTTGATTACCTACCTGCCATGGGGGGTAGGGTGGTGGGGGGAAGGGGTGCTTTTGCAGAGTGCTTTGAAGTGGATGGCAAACTCTCTGGCCAGCTCAATAGGATGTAGCAAGCAAAGGCATAGTCACAATGTGAAATGGAGGGGAAGTGATTAGAGCAGATGGATGTGGGGGAGAGAGGACAGAAATTAAAAATATTCCACGTCACCAGTATTAGGACCCAAGAGAAACATAAAACAATCATTCTGCAATCCCAGGGGTGCAAAGAAAATTCTGGCTAAAGATGCAAAGTTCTGGGGAAAGGATTTTCCTCCGGGCCAAATGTCTGATTTTGTCCATCTCTGGGCAATTAATGAGCATGAGCTAAGAATTGAAGGTGAAAGGTTCATGTATTTCCTATATTTAGAATGAAATTCTGGATGTGGACCTGCCCTTTTGATTTATTGCAAATGACAACCTGTGTACGATGGATATTAATTATAAGCAGAAGAGCATCAGGAAAGCATCAAAGCGCACTTAGCTGGATTATGGCTGCACTTTAGAATGCACAGGACATGAAGGCGATGCTTAGCAAAAACCTATTATTGGATGCGAAGGACAAGGCAAGGCATGTCGGCTGTGGCTAAACTGTAGGCTGTTCACCCTTAGCAACTGAAGCTTATTTTAATTATCATCTGAAGCCAATTAAGATTAATGCTCAGAGAAGCACAGGAATGCTGAAAGATTAGTGAGGAGGTAGAAGCTAACTTACTTGACTTGGAAAACACAAGATGCTATCATGATGATAAACATGACATAGAAGATGGGATAAGTTAGTTGCATTTTATCCATCACAGAAAAAGTGATCATGCCTGAGACAGCTTTTACTGATATAACAGTCAGTGAGGCTGGAAAAGAAAACAAAAACATAAATAAAGCACATATTTGAGACAGGACTACAGACTCAGAACTTAGGGTTACATGGTGTCCCGATTATGCTTGAAGAAGGAAAACTTGTGAGCGGTGTAGGGGAGGGTGTGACGTGAACCCAGCAGTAGCTCTGTTGCTCAAGCTATGCTGGACTTCCCATGTGTTTCAATCAGCTGAAGGCCTGCTGGAGGCCTGGGTGGTTTTTTTTCTTTTTTTCTTTAATCTTTGGAGCAAGACACTTACTTTCCAGCCCTGGCTGTTGAAAGGATACTGTGGAGACTGAGAATACCGGTGCATGGGAAAGGCAAAAACAGCAAAGGGAGGGATAAGAAAAGTCAGGCTGTCCACATGACATTTATGGGAAAACATTAAACTGAAAAATTTAAAGCCAAATAGGTGAGAAGACTGGAAGCTGGAAAGCAACTTATTCTTTGAGTCTGCTAAGCATTGTTCTAACTCTGTGTGTGAGCCTTCCATTAGATGCCCAGAAGTTTTATTAGAAATGCTTTTCGACAGACAACAAGGGGCAGCTGGACCAGGGCTGAGTACTGATTTCTAGGAGTGGACCCTAAACCTAAGATTTACATTAGCGATATCTATTTATTTTCTGCATCAAAGAGGGAGGGGCTCATCCTTATGAAAACATATTTTTCATGGGTTTTGAATAACGAGTTCAGAAAAATGGGCTTGATAAAGTTACAGCACTGTGAAAGCATTGAGTATTTTCTTCTTGGGTTTCTGTGGGAAGAACATGGTACTTTTGTTCTGTCTCAGGCCCTTTGAAGTTACTATTGCAAACAATCCCACAGTTTGGCTGAAACCCACAGAAAGTTCAGAAATTATTTTTACATGAAATCAAAAGCACAGCGAAGGAGAAATATTCCCTTTGTTGCTGTTAATCTATTTTGTCATAATGTATCTGAGTATTTTCCTTTTAGCTTTCGAGAAGGTATTATTTCTATATACATATAAAATGTGTTTCACATAGCAGGTGAAGGCCAACCAGAAAGTGCCTCCTATAATTTCCTTTACCCAAACCTGAAAATATACTCTACCTTGAAGGGTACTAGGGTACAATTTCACATTAAGCATTTTTTTCAGTTAAAAGTCATAATTAATAAAGGAGACAAGGTGATAAATTCAAAAAACAGACCCCCATTCTGACCTCACAACCAGGCTTCTCTCCAGCTTAGAGTGTCTTTTGACCTGATCTTTTCATGTATTTCAGATGTCTGGCTAACTGACTATGACAATAGTTGTAGCTCAGCTCATCTAGGAATTTTAAATCTCTGTAGAGATCTATGTGTCACTTGATGGTTTGGGTTTGTAGGCCAGCTCTTCAAGGACCTTCAGTTCGTCCCCAAACACTGCCTGAGACTGGAGCACGGCGTGGTTAGTCTTGTGGTCTGACCGGCCAAATCTCGGGAAGAGATGATTAATGGAAGAGGAGCTGGACACACTTCTTTTAGCCTCAGAGCCTCTGGACTGCAAGAGACTCTAAAGGTCATCGAACTTAACCACCATCTGATCTTAAATTTGACTTAAACACAAAACAAAAACAAAACAGAATTTTTTTAGTAAATTGCTAAACTATCAATTTCAATAGCTAATTATTATATTTTCAAAGCATAAACAATCACCAACTGATTAATCACTATTATAGCTACAAGTTATTTCTAAAGCATTTTTAAATCTTTTTTTGGGGGGGGTGGCTGATGATGATAGATGGACATACAAAATTGTAATGTCATATCATTCTAATGTACTTAAATATGCATAGAAAAAAGGCTAGAAGAAAGTTTATTAAGATACTGTACTGTCACTTGTTTTCTATAGCACTACAAATAAGAATAAACTCTAAAGTCATTTAAATAAATCTATAAAATTGAATATTCATAAAAAATAGTGCAGAAAATCTTGGAGTGAAAAATTAAAATCACTCGTAATCTCAGCACTCACCCTCAAATAATTCTTAACATTTGGGTGCATTATTATTTCTCCATTTGTAAGTATGAGTGTACCACAACATGTGAATCATATGGAATACACTACTTAGGAGCCTATTTTCCATTACTATTTTTCTATGCCATGAAGTAGTCTTCCCAAGCTTGACTTTTATTGACTGTAAAGAATGCCTTTGTATGGGTGGATGTAATTTATTTTGACAATTCTCTATTTTGGGATGTTTAGCTTGAATCCATTTTCTATTAAATATGAGGCAGCAGTGAGTATTCTTGAATATAAATCTGTCTATCATTCTGCCTGTTTCCTTTGGAAAATCACATGAAGGGGAATTACTGTGTTGACAGCCACTGTGAAGGCTTCTGAAACATCCTGGCAAGATGCCTCCCAGAGAATGCCAGTCCCACTGTCATATTGCGCTACGGTGCTCTGCGACATGGATTTTTATAGTTTTCTTTATTTCCTTCTCTATTTTCCTAATTAACAACAACAAACATATTCCTTTCATTGTTACAACACCACCATGTGCCTACTCTGTGTTTAAAACTCAGCCCTCTCAGTTGATTTTTACTTAGCTCTTCATCCTGTTCCAAGGACTTCTAGATGGGTAGATCCTAGATCAATGTCTACTATTTAAAGCCATCAGTATTTACTTTCTTAATTCTGCTTTGACAAGCAGCCTGTGTAAGGCCAGAGAACTTTGTGCTTCCCCAGCCTCCTGACCTGTAGGAAGGACTGGGCTATGAGACTTGGGACACTTTCCGGAAGGAGGCTTCATGACTGTTAGGAACTGTATATAACACACTGTGCAACTGAACTCCAGAAAAAAACCCAACAAAATCCCACACCATATTTCACTGGAGAGTTCGTCAACATTTTAAGATTGCTAGGACAATAAATCTCAAATATTCTTATCACAAAAAATTAAGTATTCAAGAGGATGGTTATGTTAATTAGCTTGATTTAAATATTTCACATAGTATTCATAAATCATAGCATCATTTTGTGCATCATAAATTTATACAATTATAAATTATCAATTTATATATAAAATATATGTATGTGTGTGTGTGTAAAAGAAAGAGGACAGGCACGGGCAAAGGGAGCCACTCACTGGAAGCCAGATTTCCTTCCTCCTGATTGCTCTCACTTTCTATTTATTTTTTCATCTACCGGGGATTGAACTGTGGATGTTGTGCTTGCAAGGTAGGCGGCGGAACCACTGAGCTAAATCCCCAGCTCGGTCTACTTTACATCCACCACACAATATTATAGCAGCAGTAAAGAAAACACTCTGCCTATCACTTTCACTCCCTCTCGTTCATTTCCAGCTTTTGCCTGACGTGCTTTCAATCGCAATAAAACGCAGGCACAACGCTGTGTGCTATTTTTCCCACTTTATGTAACGCTGTATTTTTTGAAGCTGCTACATTGTAAAATACTCAAACAGCAAATAGAGCACAATGAAGAGGGGGCATCTTCTCTCTTATCTTACTGTGATGGGAACACTTCTGATATTTTAATGTCAAGTTCTTTATCAGGGATGGATATTCAAGTCTAACATGACTTTTCAACATCTATTGAGATAACTGCATGATATGCTGTTTTCCATCTTCGTTGAGGTATCATTGAAAAATAAAATTGTATAAATTTAAGGTGTACAACATGATTATATATATATTTATATAAATTATTACCATAATCAGGTTGGTAAACACATCCATCACATAGCATTTTTGTGTTTGTATGTGGTGAGAACACTTATTTTTAAAAAATTAATTAATTTTATGGGTACATTTTAGATATACATAATGATCGCATTCATCATAGTGAATTTGTACCTGTACATGATATATCCTGAGTAAAAGAAGATCAAGAACATTTAATATCTACTCTCAGCAAAAGCTGAATATACGCGACATTGGTGTTAGCTGTAGTCAGCATGTTGTATGTTAGATCCTCAGAACTATTCATCTTATGACTGAAAGTTTATTCCGCTTGGCCAACAACTCAACATTTCCCCTCTGTTTTGTTAACATGACACATGATATAAGGATTTCCTAGGAGTCATCCTTTGGGAAGCAGGAGGATCATGAGTTTGAAGCCTGCCTGGGCTACATACTGAGACCCTACCTCAAAAAGAAAAAAAAAAAAGAATCAACCTTTTATTGCCATAATGAACTAACTAGTTAATTAATTCAGGTGTTTACTGTGTGCTCATTGTATGTACTCAGTTCTAGGTAATTATACGTAGTGTGAATAAAAGACGACATGGTCTGTACCTTCATGGGACTAATCTGGGAGGGAGGCCAGGTCAGAAGAGTGTAGTAAACAGAAGTAGAATGTGAGTACAGATGGTTGTTAAGTTCACAAAGAAAAAGAACAAGTTTCATAAGACCAATTGACCATGAACATGGATTGCTCTGGATTCTCTTTGCTAATATTTCATTTAGGATTTTTTGGACCTGGCAGTGAATTAGTTCATAGCTTTCTATATTTGTGCTATCTTTTTCAGATTCGAGAGCAATATTATCTGATCATGTTTTAAAAAGATGTGAAAGTTTTCAAGATTTGAAGACATTGTTTTGAAACTGTGAAGTTCTTTTTTTTAGGATGTGGCTTTTCTAACAACTTTATTTCTTCCATAGTTATTTTCATTTAAAAAGTAAGTAAGCTGGGTGTGGTAGTGCACACCTGTAACCCCAGCACTTGGGAAGCTGAGGCAGGAGCGTCGCTTTGAGTTCCAGGCCAGCCTGGGCTGCATAGTGAGTTCAAGGTCAGCCTGAACCTGTCTCAAAAAACAAAAATGAAACAAAACAAAACAAAAATAACAAAAAAGTAAGTAGTTTATTTAGGTTTTATATAAATTAAAAAGTAATTTATTTAAGTTTTATTAAAATATATATCCTTTCATCCATTTATCTCATTTTGGAGTATTTGTGACTTGTTTTTCTGATGGAGGATATATATCATTAGTTGCCTTTTAAGAACTGATTCACGGGATTATTTATGAATTTGTTGCTGTTCTGTTTTCTATTTCATAAATTTTTGCCTTTCTCTTTATCAATTGTTCCTTTCTGCTTTCCTTAGATTTATTTCTGTATTGTTTCTGACTTCATGAGCTGAATGCTTTAACTTAAATTTAAAGCAACTAATTTCCTCCCAAGACAGCATTAGTGAATAACTATAGGTTTTAATATTGTTTTAACAATAATTTCAAAAATATGTGCTCCAATGAAGTCTTGGGTTTTCCTTTACCCAGCTGCAGTCTGAGAATTGTTAACATTTCCAGGTGGTAGGGTTTTGCTGGTTTCTATTTTTGTTATTATTTTCTGTTCTTATTTCACTGTGACCTGAGAATGTGGTCTGTACTATTTCAACTTCCTGAAATTTACTGAGGATCTCTTTTAGTGACCAATTATATAATCAACGTTTGTAAATGATACATAGGCACTGAAAAGAAAGTGCATTCTCTGTTTTCAGGATTTAGGGTTCAACAGAGGTACCAGTTCACCATTAAATATTCAGAGCCTAACAGATAAACACTATGCTTTTGAAATGACTTGAAAGTCACATTTATTTTGATGGTGGTTTGATTTTATTTATTTATTTTTTATTTTATTATTATTTTTTGGTACCGGGGATCGAACTCTGGACCTTACGCTTGCGAGGCAGGCACTGGAACCACTGAGATAAATCCCCAGCCCTGATTTTTTTTAAAAAAGCAAAATCTGGGCTGGGGATTTAGCTCAGTGGTTTCGCCGCCTGCTGCACAAGCGCAAGGACCCGAGTTCGATCCCCGGTACCAAAAAAAATAAAAATTAAAAAGCAAAATCACTGAATTTGTACAACAGTAAAATAAATAAACATTCAGATCTTTAATTTTAAACATATTTTTATTTCTACTTATCTTGTAAGAGCTTAGAGAAGTCTCCTACTTAATATTAATATTTCTATTAATATAGTTTTACAATTTTCTGAAGATTATCTGTAGCATACTGCATGTAAGGTTCTGTATTGAACTTTTTTTTTTTTAAATCAGTACAACCCTTCTGTCACATTTCATGTTTTCTGTCACGATTTTAACTTAGATAGTAATATCGTGATCCAATTCCTGCTTTCTTCTACTTTCACATTATCTGACTTACCTTGTTTCAGGTAAAATTGGTGTATGTAGCTGAAACATTTCGAGATCAGCAGAGCGCATCGGGAAGGACGCTGGTCCTGCAGCCCCTGTGTTAATACTTAGTGGCTCCTCATGGCTGGGCCAGGGGTTGAAAGCCAGAAGGAGCACCCAGAGGCCTGGGTGGGGGCTGTTTGAATAGCTTAAAGCTGTACCTATGTAAACGGGCTGTGTCCAATTTCAGGATCTTTTTCAAAATCAACTGGAGAGTTTCTCTGATGTTCAGTTTGAGAACCTTTTATATTAGGTAAACTTATTTCATTTACATTTATGCTCATAACTGACATGTATGATCTTAATTCTGGTAGTTAACTTACATTCCTATTTAAAGTTTCCTTTATTTTCAATATTTTCCTATATATACATTTTTCTTCTTTTTTGTTGTTTGCTTTTGTTCTCCTTTTCTGGTAACTTGGAAAAAAAAACAAAATAAAGTTTCCTTTCTGTTTGTTATATTGATTAATGCTACATCTGAATACAGGGTAGAGTAACACATTGTTTCTAAAAGTAACTATCTCAAACACAAACCCTCCAAGGGGCCAAGAATGTAGTGAAAGTGCAAGGTCCTGAGTTCTATCCCTGCTACTGGGAAAACAAACAAACAAACCACACATCAACCTTCCAATATAAAGGAGACAGAGGTACGAAAATCCCAGCCTCTTATTAGCATGGGGCTTGCAGCCTCCCCCAGTGGTGTCAGTACAACCTACAAAGTCATAGCAAAGAATACCTGATGGATGGGATGAGTTATTGACAAAGAAGAGGTAGAGGAAGAATTATAAAAAAAATTTCTGAAAAAGGAATTTCCCAAATGTTCTGTGAAATCTCTGTGTTGGTAGATGAAACCGAGGGAGTGAGGGGAGGGGTGGAGAGAGAGAGAGAGAGGGAGAGACATTAAAATATAGCGAATTATTGAAATGTCAGACTTCCAGCCTTGCAAGGGACTTCTTTAAAAAAGTGAGCGAGCTGGTAAATAATGAGTAAAAGAAATATGCTATTTGTCTCATATTAGCCATATTTTAAATTGTCCTAGGAAAATATAAACAGGATAGATCTCAGTAATTCCTCACCGAAAATAATTAATTAGGTTCATTAGTTTGTTTCTTTTAATATTTTTCAGTCATTTGTTAAAAAGTTCCCAAATTTTCAGGAAGTAAAACTGCCAAGAAAATCCTTAAATATATATTTAAAAGAATTAAAAATATATCAATTGATTCATCCAAAGCATAATTTATCTAATTTAGACTCAGTTTCTTTCTAAAGTTCAGAGCTGAAAAACAGAAACAGTAATAAAGGAATACAATATAAAAGTTCTTTCCTTCAAAGCTCATTTATGATTTAGCATGGTGTTATTAGACAGTAACGCAAAATATGTCCTTACCTAGAAGGGCCACCAGAGTCAGCAGAATCACAATGTGCTTCATTCCTTTTCTTTTATGGAAGTAGAGGAGAATGCAGAAAATTAATATTTCTAAAATCTAGAGAAAGAAAAGATGAAAAAAGAGTTATGCTACACAAAGTCTTCAAAATGCCACACTTTCTGACTTTGCAACAGTTCTCAGTAGAGTTGAGGGTGACTGAGGTTCCTAGGGATGATTATAAACATAGGAGAACAATATACGGGGCCTCAGCCGTGGGCACCCAGAGCTTTCACACCGCCTGTCCACTCTGCTACCCAAATCTAACTGTCCCGCGCTGGCCCCCTGCACCTCCAGTCTCGTTTACCTGGACTCATCCATGGGTGTGTTTAATAGCCGCTGCACATAACATGGGCACCCTAATCCCCTAGTCTGGAGCTGGGACTTGCTGGGGCCTCTGCCCTCAGTATCTGTCCTGTTCCCCAAGCCAAAGCTTCCTGTCTTTCCTTCCCCCTCTGCCATCCTCCCTGGACTATGCAGTAACAATAATCTGATTTGACTCTGATTTTACAACAGTCCAGCCCTTCAGCAACAGAAGAATCATTTAAAAATACAACTGGGAGAATGAAATATGTCATCCATAAGGAAGACTAGATATGCTATGTAGTTCATGTATTTACAGTAGTAATATGAGAAATACTCATATGCCTTCTGCCCAACCTAAGCAAGAACCTAGATACCTTAGAAGTCTTTTGGGTGCCCCTCCTTGGCTGTATAGCTCAGGAACCACTGTGCTGAATTTCATACGTGCCATTCACTTTTACAAATAGTTTATTAGAGTCTACATATTCCCAAACAACTTGTTTATTTTTGCATATGTGTGGTCTTCCTTTATCTAAATGGAATTGTTTCACTTGTTTGCTTTTTCCACTCTGCATTACATTTACGAAATCCATCCAGGATGATACAGGTAGTAAAAATATAAATCAGATCCAGTTATTCCTTTGGTTAAAATTCCTTTGATTTTCTGCCCCATTTAAATTAAAATCCAATTAGCTTCTGGGTAACAAGGCCCAGTCACCTTCTTGGATTTTATTTTGTTCTATTTACTTCTGGATGGTCCACTCAGTGCCAGGAACAATGGAGTCTATTTTTCCCCTTCCCTGCCTCCCTGCCTCGCTCCTTCCCTTCCTCCCTCCTTCCCTCTCCACCTCCCTCCTTTCCTTTCTTCCTTGTTCTTTGCAGCTCTCAGTCTGTTCCTGCCTTTGAGCCATTGCACTAACCATGCTCTTTGGACAATGCTCCTTCTAGTCACTGCTGTCAGCGAGACTCTTCCCCCCTCTAAGAGGTCCTTCCTGACTACTCTGATCTAAAAGAGCCACCCAGTCACCGCGTCACAGACTGGCTTCAGGTTGCTGTAGCAGCTTCATGTCTGCCTCATGTATTTCTTGTTCAAACACTGTGTTTCTCGTCTGTCTCCCCCACCAGAATCTCAGCTCAATGAAAACAGGGACTCATCTATTCTTCCACTCTATCTCCAGCACCTAGCACAAGTCAGTCACTTTATAAGTATTTATGGAATCAATACATAAATTACACCTCTAATTTATTACAAATAACTTAAGTAGAGACCGAAAGGCTAATAAACTGAGTGTTCATAAATATAGCTGACCAAAAGTCTAAAATGTTCCTATCCTTGAGAAAATTCTTGGTGTAATTTTGAATTGTTTTATTTTTGTTTAAAATTAAAAATACTTTGTAATAAGATGAGATCCCAGTTGTTGATTCTTTGTGCTAGTTCCCGTGCTACTGAGGTTTTGTTCATAAAGTCTTTTCCTATGCCAATGTCTTCAAGAGTTCTGCCTAACTTAGCAAATTTAGTGTTTCTGTCTTAATATTTAGATCTTTAATCCATTTCAATCTTAGTTTAGTGCATGGTGATAGGTATGGGTCTAGTTTTAATCTTTGGCAGGTTGAAATCCAGTTTTTCCAACACCATTTATTAAAGAGGCTATCTTTCCTCCAATGATGGTGGTTGGCTCCTTTGTCAAAGATGAGGTGGCTGAGCATGTCTGGAGTTGTTTCTGGATCTTCTAATCTATTCCACTGATCCTCGGGTCTGTTCCTTTGCCAGTACCATGCTGTTTTTATCACAGTAGCTTTGTAGTATGCATATTGAGGCCATACTCTTAAGTGAAATAAATAGGACACGTGTAAATACCGAATAGTTTCTCTAGTGTGAGAAACTGAAAGTGTAAATAAGGGTTAAGATGATTAAAATGAATAACTGATAATCTGAAATAGGAAGAAAAGGTCCAAAGGGGTAGGGGTGGTGGGAGGGGGAAGGGAAAGGAAAGAAGGGAAAGGAAAAATTACGAGAAAAGAAAAAAATGGAAACAAAGTCTATGTAAATAGGGAAGGGTGGAGGGGGTGAAGGGTGCACAGGTAACGGGGAAAAAAATAACCAAGATACATCATGTACAGGTACAAGCACCCAATGATAAATGTAAATGTATTTATACCTAAAATGTACCAATAAAAGAATTTAAGGAAAAAAAATGCACCTAATATATAAAAAAAAAATACTTTGTAGCCCTGAAGATGACCTGAGGCCAAATTATCATTATTATTTTTATAAGAGATGGTAACCCTTGAATGAAATCATAAACATGAAGGCTTACTTTTCTGACAGCAGACAAATAAAAATGCCATCACCAATTTTTTTCTTAAGAATTGCTGGAGGTAGGCATTTTTATTTCCAGGACTGCACTTTACTCGCAGAGCCCTCTCTAAATCAGCTCGGATTTCTGCTGCAAGGCTTTGCTTGTTGGTTTGTGTCTCTGTGATTCTCCATGGGCAATGGCAAGCAGCAGGTCTCTCTCTCTCTCTCACTTTAAAAGCTTTCCATCTAATATGGAGGATTAAACCATCTGTTGGACTTTTCTTCTGCTGGTAAATTAAAACAATTATTTTCACTTTTCCTTATTGGACTCGTTTGCCAGGCCTTTAATTTGATTGAGTCATGCGACAAAGGCTATTAAGGTGCCCTTTCTCTGCCTTCTCTAAAGCTGCCATCAAAACACAGGGTGCCAGTCTCTATGCACTTCACCCACTTTACAGAGAGAGCCCTCTGGGCCTGGTGACCCCCAGCCCCAGCACAGGCTTCTGTGCCTCACCTGCTGCAACCCCAGCCCACTCCCAGCAGCACTGCAGTTGTTGCTGGAGGACAGCAAGTTCTTTCCGCTCCAATGCACAGTGCTTGGTAGTTACATCTACTTGCATGAAGACACTTAATTTTTGTGAGGATGAGGGTAGTTGTCAGTTCCAAAGACCATATATGCTTTTTTTTTTTTTTTTGCAAACTCCATCTCTGTGGCTTCAGATAAATAAAGCATGAGCGTTCATTATTCACAGACTGACTATAGTCGCCCTGAGTTCTGCTTGGTGACAAGAGACCACACAGCTGCTGGGAATAAAATACTCCAGAAGTATGAATTAATGTTAATGTTTTCCCACAACATTAAAAACTATCGATATTAAAGGAGCTGTGATTTCATGGTTCTGTGCCCCAGGAAGAAGCTGCACTGCTGACTGCTATCTTTGAGGCGAGAACTAGAAACCCACAGCACGCCCTGCCCTGCCCACAGACCTCTCCTGTCCCGATGCACACAATCCTCATGACCACCTGGGGAGGCAGGTATCACCACCGTTCCCACTTTACAGGTGACAAAGCCCGGCTCGGGAGATTAAGTGGTGCAGCACCGGTAGGCAGCATAAAGGTGGCCAAAGAGGTTCAAGATCTAAGTCTCCAGAACCTGTGACAACAGTAAGTCACATGACAAAGGGGCTCTGCAGATATGAGGAAGGCTATGGGCTGTGACATGGGCAGCGTATCCTGGGTGATGTAAGTGAGTCCAACACGAGTCCTTTAAAGCAGAGGCCCTTCCCAGGTAGGGTTGGGGGAACAGATGTGGAAGACGCAAGCCAGGGAACTCTGGTGACCTTGTAGCTCCAGGAAGCAAGGGTACCGATTCTCTCCTGGAGGCTCTGGGAAGGAGCAGCGCCTGCCAGCACCTGGGCCCCAAGGTGAGACCTGGGCTGACTTCTGACCTAGAAAACAGCAGTGAGGCCGTCTATGTTGTTTTAAGCCACTAAATTTTTGACAATTGGTTGCCAGGGTAATAGAAAACTAATGCAGGTTTTGTACCTGAAGTCTTTCCAGAGGAACTGATTTTGAGATTTCTGGGTTGGTTCTGTAATCTAACTAGACTTGAAGGCACCAGTCACCCTGTTTTCAGTGGCAAAAAGGCACTGGCAGTCCAGGGGCTGATTTGGCACCTAAGTCACCGCTGAAGGCCTCACTTCCAGTACCCAAACCCGGGACCGAGTCACTGCCTCTTCCCTCTTTAGTTCTTTCCTGAAAGCACAGCCTTTGAGATGGCTTTTCCAGTCCATGAGAAATGAGCTCTGCAGAGGTTCTTTCTGAGGCCAAATTTGGATGAAGATTCAGTCCTCAGTGATCAGCTTTCCTAACTGCATGGAGAGGTGTTTAGTGAAGTGTGCTGGATGGAGTGTGTCCTGGAGGAGAACAGGGAGAACAGCCTGCTTTGGAGTTCTGGTTCTCCCACTTAATATTTGTGTGATTTTATGCAAGTTCCTGGGCCTCTTAAAGTCTCTTTCCCCATCTGTGAGATGCAGAGGCTAACAGTGGTCATGTGTAAGGCTTTTCCGCAGGTAAAGCTCAGAATGCACTGGAGCCGCACATGGGGGCTACTGCTCTGCAGCAGTGTCCCGTGTGGCCACACCCAAGTGCTCTTTGCATCCAGATAATGAAGCAAAGAACATCAGGCAAGAGACATTAACACTGTATAAAAACACAGTTTTCTCCCTTCAGGTTCTTAACACCTGATGGTGGGTTTTGAAGCAGCTTTTGCCAGAAAAGCCGACTTACTAATCAGCTTTGGAGTATAGAATTGCTCCAAATGACAGGGTTGGCCCTGGCTTCTGCTGATTTAATTTTTTTTTTTGTCTGGAGGAGAGAAAATGAGTACCATGCAGATCATTTTGTGAAGGGTTTTATGTTCATAACAGAGGTTTCAATTTGAATAGTCTGTTGGAAAATCTGGGTGGGCAAAATGGCCTGCCAAAGAACATGAAGTAATTGAGGTTAGGGCTGCATTTCCTCATGTGGGCTCTGCAGAGCACGGTGATAGGTATTGTCCAACAAAATGTCCTTCGAGAAAAGGGCCCAGTGGTCCAATAGCCCAGGGTATGCAGGACTAACAAAATTAAACCTCTCTCTCTCTTTTTCAAGGACTTCTAGCTCCCCAATTGCCGACAGAGATGATGGATTCTGTCATGGTTCCCTCAAAGGGACCATCTTGTGCAGTGTCTCTCCGAGCCGGTGTGACCTGGAAACCCACTCTGTGTGCTGTGTGGTAAGCTCTGGCGAGGAGGACTACCCATCTGTGGCAGCCAGATGGGAAAGGCTGTGTTAGTGGTGGATAAAGCACACTTCATTCTTCCCTCCTAGCAGACACCGGGTCTCATGTCCTCTACCTGCACAAGAAGACCAGACCAGAGCTTGTCCCAAGCTCCCCCGCCGAGCTGCAGTGTGGCATTCAGTTCATGAAAACCTTGACAGAAAACGGGTCTGGTGCAGGTAAACACACAGGGAAAGCGATGAGACGGGCCAGTCTGTAGTGCAATTTTACAATCCCTTTGTTGAGAAATGTAAAATGTATTAAGATTTCTACCCTGAGGGGCCGAGGCAGGCAAATCACAAGTCTGAACCCAGTCTGGGCAATTCAGTGATTTGGGGAGACCCTGTCTCAAAATAAAAAAATAAAGAAAGGGCTGATGATGTAGCTCAGTGAGAAGGCCCTGGGCTCAATGTCTAGTACAGCAAAAAAAAAAAAAAAAAAAAATGACTTTTAAACATTTTTATTCATCTTGTAAGTTATTTGAACAGTATGAAAGGGCAATTGAGGTGCCTTTACTTGATGTAATATATAAATGGATGAATGATTCATCAAAGAATTGTCTTGATTGGTGTAATTATGATTTCTGCAGTCATGATTTGCATAAAAAGCAGAGTCTGCCATATCTGAGAATTAAATATTAACTACCTAGATATTTAAAAGGTTTAAACCAAATTTCAGCTCAAGATCTTACATACAATTGGTCACTCCGAGTCTTTAGAGATGCAACTATATAATAGACTTCATTCCAAAACAGCATAACATGGATCTTTCCTTTTAGAATCTAATGCCAACAGTGCTTTTCAAATGTGACTTTTTAAAAGACTTATTTTATGCTATCTTGTAAATACCTGGGCTTACTTACATTTTCCTGTGTGCTATTCTCTCTCTCTCTCTCTCTCTGTCTCCCCCTCTTTCCTTGTGACAGGGTCTTGCTATGGTCTTGAACTCACTATGCAGCCCAGACTGGCCTTGAACTCTCAGCAATCCTCCTGCCTCTGCCTCCGGAGTGCTAGGATTATAGGCTTTTTTTTTTTGAGATAGGGTCCCACTATGAAGCTATTTACTTTCAAGCATTAACATAATACACTTTTACAGAAGCACAGATCTCTCCCAGCACTGTTCAGTACCTGCTGTGGAAATTCCTTCCCATCATCTCAGTGTCCAGTCTTGAATGGATAAGTGAGTAAAACAATTTAAAAGTTGACTTTTGAACGTGGCAAAATGTAATTAATTTCAGTTATTTTGGTGGAAGTATAGTTTAATAGAAAATAGTTTTGTTCTTTTAAACTGTTTCCTTGGCTGTTAAAGCAGCACAAGACACATCATCACCAAACAATGCATTTATTCTAGGAAATAAGCCTTGGTGCATCTTTAATCTCTAAAAAATTCAACCCAGGCTATTAATTTTCTGGTCACAGGCTATGTCACTCTTTTCTTACTGGATGAAGTATTTCTTTTTGCCTGCAGGCAAAAAGTAGTAACGTATTGGTAGGACTTCAAGTCTGGCCTATCATGAAATATTCAACACAGTATAAAGAATAGAAGTAAATCACAGAAATTAAAACTCCTCCTAGTCCTTACAGCTGATCAATGAAAGATGTTAAAAGACTGCAGACAAGAGGGAAAATAAATGGAGCAGGAGAAAGGCACAAAGTGTGAAAGACCTTGAGAAGGCTAATTTGACTTGGGAAGTCCAGCCCTAAAAGCTGGAAAGAAGCAGAGGCTAAGAGAAGAGGTAGGAAATGACAGAGCAAGGGAAGAAACAAAACTCATGGGAATGAGGCCGGGGATTTAGCTCAGTGGTTCCGCCGCCTGCCTCGCAAGCAGGACCCATGTTCGATTCCCAGTACCAAATAAAACAAAACAAAAAAACCCAAAACTCATGGGAATGAAAGTCAGGGCCATGACGCAGTGGGAAGACCTATTTCAATAGGCAGGGCCTTATGACTGATGGCTGATTGACCAATAATAATTCTTTCTCTGAAGCTGTACACAGCATGCTGACATAGAATGGACAAGGTAAATAGGTAAAACAGAACGTGGCCTGTGGGAAGCTCATAAATACCTTCACAGAGGAGGCCCATCAGAGCTGTGCCCATGAGAGTGAGTTTGTGGGGAGCTGTAAGGGGAGAGAGACAGGTCAAAGGAGGTAGGGGACTTTTCTGGCAGGAGGATCTGCAGACACAATGGCATGAGCTTATGCCATTGTCCAGGGAGGGCTAAGTAATAAGATTTGCTTTTTAGGAGGATACTTACAGCCACAGTATGGACTCATTAAGAGGTTGCTACAGTTGTTTGAGCAAGAGATGATGAAGGCCTAAGTTAATGCAAGGGTCACGGAATATGAAAGAGGGGTCAAGTTTGAGACTTTAAAACATGCAGGAATGGAGGATAGGGTGGGAATGAGGGTGGGGAGAAGCTGTGTGCATCTCAGACTTCTAGTATGGGAGGCTGCCACAGAAATGTACGAGAGCAGAGAGTTTGGGGGTGGAGACACAGCATTCAGCTTTAGGCAAGATCGGAGAAACCTCTGGAGCATCCAGGTGGGGAGGAGAAATAAGTAGATAGAAGAGGATCCAGAAAGAGAGGCAGGTCTGGGTCTGGAAGGAGGACGATGTAGGAGAGCAATACATCACTTCTAAAGTCCGCAGGAGAGAAGGTGGCATACACAGGCCTGAAGGGCTAGCAGAGGCAGGGGACCCTCCGAGAGCCTGGGAGGGGTCGGTCAGAGAGGAAGAGGAGAAAGGGAAACCAATGAGGATGCCAGAAGGGAGAGGCTCCAGGGGAAAGCGACGGGCACAGAGCAAACGCTGCACAAGTTTCCAGAAGGATCCGGACCAAAAAAAGCAATTCTGTTTGGCAATATGTGAAGAGCGATATCCTCAACTTGAGGAGAGTCTAGAGTGTGGGGAAGGAGGAGTGAATGGAGCTGGGAGGGTGGACCGGGCCAATGAGCATGGATGATTTGGGTGCACTTTTGGTGGTGAATGGATGAAGGGAAACAGGACAGTTTATGAAAGGGTGTGTAGCATAAGAAGGATTTTTCTTTTTGAATAAGGGAACCTAAGTAGCTCTGTAGGGTGAGAGAAAGGAGGGAAGAGGGAGACGATAAAGTGAAAGATCTGTGAGCATTTGTGTTCCAGTGGCCAGAATGACGTGTCAGAGATGGTAGGCTCCCTACGTGGAGTTCTTGTCACAGACCAGGAATTGCTGCTCTATTCTCCTGGGAAACAGCGGTGATCACCAGGAAACACGTCCCAGTAAATGCCAATGTCACCCCGCGCCCCCCATACTAGAGATTAAACCCAGGGCTTATGTAGGGTAGGCAAGCACTATACCACTGAGCTATACACCCAGTACTTTTTATTTTTTATTTTGAGACAGGTCTCACTAAGTTGTCCGGGGTGGCCTTGAACTGGTAATACTGGGATTATAGGTCAGCTCCCTGGCATCCAGCTTCAGTTTCTGGCTTCAGTGTCACACTTTTCAATGCTAGCCATATAAATAAAGTAGGATCATACTGTTGTGCTTGTTTTAATGACAGAGGATGGGGACAGATAGCTTTTTGAGGTCACTTCGAATCCTAAAAATGTATGATTCAGCATGATTTGATTCTTTTTACAAATTCGCTGTTTTACCAATCCAGTTCTTGGTTAGACGCTCAGCAAGATGATCCCAGTTTTCTTCTTCTAACACCCCCTTTCTAGAATATTCTTTCTTATTCTCTAATCTCAGTTGACTTAACAAGTTACATATCAACCATTTCTATCATGTTCCCCTTTTTGTATTCACTAGATGATAGCCATAGTATCAAATGAAACACCTCAATTAATAGCCGCAAATGTCTAAGGCAGCACATTTCATTCTTTCTTTACATATCACTCAGGATTGTACTCCTGCTGCCTATTCCTCTCAGTCTGTTGCATGGATCTCAAAAAGGACTTTTTTGAAGACTTAGCATCTCAATGTATTAGTCAAATACACTTACACTTTGTAAGTTATTTGTGTGACAAGAAAAGGTTGTATTAGTTCTCTAACATCTGCAGGTGCTGGTGGTCTTGCTGGTAAAATGTCTGTAGTTCTTACCACATAGATCAGGAACTGCCAGCCAACAAAGTAGTACTGTACACTTCTTGCTGAGACAGCCTGAGTTATATTTGGAGCGAAGTTCACCAATAAATATGTTCCTGCAATGGCCAGTGTCATACCTTAAATAAAAGAGAAAAGGCAAACCAAATTGACAAGGGACACTTAGAGCTCTGTGTCGATGCAAACATTACCTAGAAATGGGGCATTAGTTGTGAAGGAGTGGATGGTCCCTCCCTATTAAAATAGGACTCATCCAACCATTCCTAGGTAGCATCACACATTCACTGAAAGAGGTAATCTTCAAAGGAGGAATAAAAGCTCAGGAATGAATGGAGCAGGAAGTAACTTTTGAATTTTCTCAGTTGTTCCAGGTGAATCCTGGGCTCTTAGGGGAAACTTTCCTGGAAGGTAGAGCAGGTCAGACCATGTG
Source organism: Heterocephalus glaber (assembly GCF_000247695.1). The sequence continues at coordinate 5,361,388 of NW_004624763.1, forward strand.
CATGTGGAGGCCCGAGAAGCCTCCAAGCCAACTGACCATTTCTGTGTGTGCCAGTGAATCACGAGGGAGCAGCGGCCTGGAGGTGAAGCCCAGCTACTCACTTATACTGGGAAACAATAGACATTATTAAACACTGTAATAAGAGCAAAATGATGAAAATCATATATCAGAACCTGAGGGAAAATTACTGGTCAGTCATGCCCTTTTCCTTGGGACAAAAAGATTATATATTATAATTATTCTGAATTAGGTTCCTAGAAGGAAGGGATTTAAAAAAAATGGTTCCTAAACTGTGCATATACAGTAGTGTAAAGCCATTGAATATACTCTAAAAATTCTCAGAAACCTTGGTTTCTTTTGTGAAATCTAAGTTTCTTATTTATATTAAGTACCTCTACCAGATTTTCTTCATTTCATCTATCTAGTGTCAATTAACTTTCCTGTGTTTTAATTTCATTTTGAGTTGGTAATACATTTATGTGGTACAAAATTCCAGGGATACAGTGAAAAGTTAAGTGATCATGAAGAGTGAAGTGTTTCTCACACCCTGATGGCCCCAGTTCCCCTCCCTGAAACTGCCCCTGAAAAATTCAAAGTTCACTGCTACTTGTTAGTTGGAAGAGCTCGGACAAGTTACTGATCCAGCTGTAACTCAGTCTCCTCATCTCTAGGATAGAGTTAAGTCATCAGACCCCAGGAGTCTGGCTCTGTAAGAGGCCATTCTGGGCAGCAGAATACTCTTGGAAGCTCACCTGGAGGCCAGATGTGACAGTGGACCTAGGACCGATCCATCTCAGGATGCTGACTGCCTGCCATGAATCAAAGACCTTCTCAATTCTGCTTAAATGGATCTACAATGGTGTCCCTAACAATATAGCCCAGGGATGAGCAGGCACCGTTACCAGGACTGTCTGTAAGGAGGCAACAACCCACTTTTACAACAGAAGGCATAGCAGGAAGAACTGGCTGGCGAGTTCTCATTGCTTAGTGAAGACTACTCTCCATTGGTCTTGACAGAAAATAGGAGAGAAATTACCTAATATTAACAGAACCCACAGAAGCAATTATTGTAGCACTATGCTACCCACAGCTAACTTCAGAAACTGGTGCACACAGCAATAGCATCTGGATATTGGACTCAAGAATTTTTTTTGGGGGGGTGGGGTGGGTATCAAACTCGGGTCCTTGCACTTGTGCAGCAGGCGGCGAAACCACTGAGCTAAATCCCCGGCCGTATCTGGACATTGGAAAGGACCAGAAACAGAGCAGCCAGGAAGCTGAGGGTAAGCTGCAGGCAGTAGTGCAGGTCTGGAAGCTAGATGCCACCTGTGTCAGGGATGTGGCCCATTCTCCTCCCTCACAGCCAAACCAGCAGCAATTCCATTGCCTCATCAAGTTCAGCTCAAGTTACTTAAAAGTGGGCTGGCTAATGGAACTTTCACATTTATCTTTATACAATATATGAATAATGAAATCTCTTTCTTTAAACTTGTCCTACATGTACAACAGAAACACAAGTAAGTCCCTGCCCTGCTCTTTGCAATAATATAGACTAGGTTTCCTGGGAGAGGATGTGACAAAGAGCAGTAATCCTTGTTTTTAAGCTGATATTCTCAAAACTACTGATTTCACAGACAAGTATGGCTGACATATTAAAATGTGATGATAATAAAAACTATAATAGAATAGACAATACTCTGAGCCCAATTCTAAGTGCTTTATATATAATTAATTTTGTCCTTACAACAAGTTCTTTATCAGTGAGGGATACATTCCAAAGCTTCTGCAATCTCAGATAGTACCAAACTCTACATATACTAGTTTGTTCTCTACATGTACGTAGCTAAGATAGTTTAATTTATGTTAGCCACAAGAAGATATGAACCACAATGACTAATAATAAAATAGAACAATTACAATAATATACTTTCATAAAAGTTATTTAAAGAGCTCATGAATTGTGTATTTCTGGAATTTTCCATTTAATATTTTTGGTTTGCAGTTGATCACAGGCAACTAAAGCCACAGAAAACAAAAGCATGGATAAGAGGGGACTATAGTTTATTGTTGTGTGGTTATATAACATATACAATATAGAATTCATATAGTATATAATAAATAGTAATGTGTACAACATATCACGTATACTCAAACTATTACTGTCCACATTTGACAAATGAAGAAACTGAGTCACAAAGGGAAAGACTTTTGCCTGGGATTTTCCAGCTAAGTGGAGTGCTTGGACCGGACCCCAGGCAGTCTATTTTCTTAACACTTACATTCTGCCCCTTGCATTAATGAGGGAGCAACGCTGCTGAATGGAAAGCTCTGGGTAGTGTAGTCTATATGAGTGGAGCCCTGTGGCTGTACAGAGTACAAAACGGCAGGATAGAACCAATTCCTATGACAGAGGTCTCCAGGGTCTCATGGAATTTCTGGTCCCAAAGTTCCTTTAGCAGAACATTCCCAAATTGGTTTTCCCTGTAACTAGTTTCAAAAGATGGATGTCCCACCAAAAAGATCCAAGAAAGTGAACTATATTTGGAAGAGGTGAGTTAAGCAAAGGAGTGGTTCCACTGGAAGACCTCTCAGACCCTCCAACGTGGTGATGTTCACCATGAATCCCTGAGAGGAGGTGGCACTTGTCATATTTTCTAAACACATCTGACCGTTTATATTGCCTTGAAGTCATGTTTTGGGGAATCTATTGTATTTGGGGGTATGCTTGCTTTGAACTGGACCTGGCTGTGAGAATACAGCCTTTGTTTCAGCAGGCTATTGTTCTGCTGTTGTAAAAGTGTCTGGTAGACACCTGTGGGCAGGAATGAAGTATAACTGTGATTGCAGGGAACTGAGCCTGGACTCAGGTGTGTCCTGGTGCTGCAGCTGTTCACTGTCTGTTCCGGCCTGACAAGATCCTGCTCTTGCCCTTAATAAAAATCTTAAATCTTCTTGAATTTTGTCCCCTCTACCTAGTTGGATACCAACTATTATTAACTGCCTGTTTTCCAGTTTGTGGAATTTGCGTTGACCTGGTTTCTGGGAGCCTTCAGAGTTTTTTCAGCTAACCTGACTCCAAACAAGATTGCTGTCTTGTTCCTTTGGTCCCCGCAGTGCATCTCTTGATCCACAGGAGTCCAACAAGGGGTCACAGAGTTAACTGGACTCCTCAACACCAGACCATTTAGAACTTCTCTTCTGGAAGTGTAGTCATTCTGGGTTTCTTGGGCTGATGGCGGCTGAACTGTAAAGGAGCCTGGGAGATCTCAGTAATGCAGTGAATCCAAATAGCCCGAGATCTGCTGTCACGAAGGCTCTCATTGTTGAGGCAACTCTGAAACCAAAATGCCCAACCTGTCCCTTCAACTGGAAATGATGCTTTATTCAGCTGGATTCTAGATACTGGACCCAAACCATGCTTGCTTCGGGTGTGTGAGAAGGATGGAGGAGGCCTCTGTTTCATTATTAATATCATGGCTTTCCATGGAGGGTCTTTGTAGGTGACTTAATGTAACCTAGTAATTATCTCTGGGCAGTGCTGTTGAGTTGACTGTAATTTTTATTTCTATGATGACATTATCTGGGCTTAAATCAAATAGAATCTCACAGACTATTAGCTTTGATACTTTTGATGATGGAGGGGGAAGAAAGGGGGAAAATACTAGAGTTTTTGGCTGGTTGGAGGGAGAGCAATCTGGTGTTTTTAAAAGGAAAAATAATCATTAAAATAATTTAAAATTATTAATCCACTAAGAATCAGAGCAGAGTCCAAAACTTGTCAGTGAGTTAATAATAGCTGGCCATTCTCTTCAGACATAGCTTTTGTGAGGTCATTTTTTGAAGGCTAGTGGTGAAAAGCTTCATAGCCACAGAGCAGCATTTGGCAATAAATTAGTTCAGCTTGTTTCCACATGGCCCAAAATCTTCATTTGTTCCACCATGAAAAACAAACTTTCATTTGCTTCAAGTAGGGGAAAATAAATGATTTTCCTTCTCACATTTTGACAATTTAATTCTTAGCATGCTCATATGTAAATCTTTAAAAAACACCACTAGCTATTCTTTTCCCTGTTTGGTTTTAGTCCCTGTAAAAATAAAAAAGGCATTTTTTTGCTTTTCACAGAAAGAGCTAAATTTTCTTAAGGCAATAGCAATAAAGGCCCAAAGTAAACACATGTGCCTCAACACATTGAGTGAGGTTTGGAAAAGTCCTTCTCTAAGTATGAATCACTATATCTCAAATGATGATAATCTTGAGATCTTCTTCACTAGAGGAAAGGGTGTGGGATAGGAATAAAAGAATCCTATTTTTTTACCATGACAGCATTTTAAAGGTAAGAATGGATTGCTTAGACCAATGGTGTGAAATAAACATGATTTATCACTTATATAGCCCTACTCAAAAAGCATTCAGTTAGGAAGGCAAAAACAACAAAAACAAAAACAAATCAGAGTTGTGGGGCATATTAGCTGGATGACTAAAGTTTGAAGAATAATCGAATCAAGGTTTTTTTCTGATTAACTAGCAGAGTGCAGTGGTGGGTGATTATAGCAGTAATAATACTAATGGCCAACATCTTTGAGCACTTATTGTGGGGCAGACCCTGCTTTAAGAGTTTTGATACCTGAACTCATCTAATCCTGGGAGGTAGGTAATATTCTCTTCATTTTACAAATGAGGAAACTGAGGTTCAAGGAGCTTATTTATGTGGTTTTGCAAAGGTCACACAGTTCACTGGTACTAGAGATTTACAATAAACAACTATGATCTAGCTTTATCAGGTTTCCATGGTTAGAATACTGGCCCGTGGCCTACTAATTATATGACACTGGGCAAATTATTTAATCTAAGTATCAGACTTTGGTTCTGTAAATGGGTTGTTCCTATATTTAAATAACACAATCCATGTAAAATACAACAGAGTACCTGGCAAGAGTGAATATTTAATAATTATTTTATGTATTAAAATACAAAAAAATCAGAGTTCTAAAGAATTAATTTGAAGTTTTATTTTGTTGTCTTCCTGATATGTGTGTGTGTGTGTGTGTGTGTGTGTGTGTGTGTGTGTGTGTTCCCATTCCTTATTTACATTGCTAGTATTACCTCTTGGGTATCACTTAGGAATGAAGGTGATCATAGTCGTTATGATTATGTAGTGAGATTATGTAGTGATTATTGACGTGACAGCATTTTACATTTCTCAAACTGCTTTTATATAGATTATCCAGTTTGGTCCTCAAACAATCTTATGTATTTGTCAGCAAACAGAGGCTGTGAGAAGGCCTGAATCCAGGTTTGAATCCACAAGGGTGGGTTTAACTTATATCCTTTAATTGCCTGAGCTAATTCATCACTTCCGGTTTAGTCACTAAAGTTCATACTGTAATCAAATCATCTGTATGAACTGATGTTTCTATTTTTTCCTTTTCCAAGGTTACAACTTTCATTTATTTTTCTCCTAATCCTTATATGCAGTAAAATAGTAAACAGAAACTGAATTTACCTTTCTACACCTTTGTTAACACTTCTTGTGTCAAGCCCTTTGTGTGCCCTTCACTTTATCCTTGGATGTGGCCTATGCCTGTCCTATGTAGCTGTCAAACCAATTCAAATGGTGTAAAAAAGTCCCAGGCAGAGTCGCTTCTCTTTATGTTACTCTAGTGGTTGTCAGCAGAGGATGATTTTTGCCCTTAGAGGACATTGAGTAACGTCTAGAGACATTTTGGGTTGTTCTTACTGGGGTAGAGGCCACTGGAGGCATCTTTTAGGTGAAGGACTGAGGATGAAAACACTCAACAATGCAGGGGGGCAGATAGCCCCCCACAAGGAAGAATTGCCCAACCCAAAATGTTAGTAGTGCTGAGGTTCTGAAACACTGTTCTAAACTAAAGTTTCATGGCTCATGTTTTTAAAAACTTATTTATGAGTATATTTTATCATGGACTGTAAATTATTTCAGGGCAGAGATTCAGCTGTAATTATATTTTATCATTAATATTCAAGATAATTAGTAAATCCTCCATTGTATCTATTGTATTATCTCATAAATTAGATTAATGTCAGTAATCAACTATTAACAACCAAAGATGGCAAATGTTCAATAAAATGATTCAAAGTTTCCTTAACAGGGAGGTAGACCTTTTGCAGATGGAAAGGGCACCTGGGAATGGAGGGAGAGGGGAGGAAGGAGAAGGAAAGGGAAAGTAAAAAGAATTAAAATGTAATATGTACATGTACCAACTTGCCAGGATGAAAGTGTTCGTTATGTATCACAAATATATACTAATAAGAAAAAGTTTCCTTAAGGCATTTATAAATGAAAAAAAGCAGGACTTAAATTTTTTAATTTATAAAACTCAGGCACTGGTCATTCTTATTTCTGATTTCATATGACTTCCTCAAATGATTCCATAAACCACAACATGTAAAATAGAGTATAGAAAAATAGCATGTTGGAAGAGATACAATTCACATATGAATGCATTTAGAAAAACATTTTAACCATGAAAAATTTGACAATGTTGACTAAAAACTCTACTAGCAGAATCAAACCAAGGAAGAAAGAAAAAGTGAAAACACTTTCAAGACATTAGGCTCAAGGGAAACATGATCAGGGAAAACAAATGCTCAACATACCAATACTGGTGTCACATTTAGAGCTCACATTTTTGAAAAATATGATCTCCCTGGAAGAGGGGAGGCATTGTTTTATTTAAAGTGCCTAAAGTATCTGTGTTCATTACCATATGTCAGCAGCAATTCAAACAGGTTTTGTCAGAGAAGAAAATATAAATATAATTCTTCTCACCAATGATATTTCCAACAAAACCATGAAGATACAATGAATAAATGATAATGCTGCTGTGTAACAGAAGTCTTTCTTACAGCTAGGAAGGCTACTGTTAATTTCTATTAATAACTGTATTTCAAAATAGGATTCTGAAAAGCAACCTTCTGTGTTACTTTTAGTCACTAAATTTAGACGCTAAATACAATAGGTAGTTTTAGAAGGAGTAAAACACAATAGGCTTTTACTTGGTGCACTTAATGTTGCATGGTTTTCATTTTTATGCATTAGAAATGTAACAATATAGTGAATATGTCCTTTGAAGTGCAACAGTCTACTAGGTAATCAGATGTTTTGATTGAATTTTATTATCTTCATAAAAATTTTACAACATTAGTAAATAATATTACAAAATAATTTGCTATCACCAATAGCATATGGAGTAATCATAATGAAAATGGAAGTATTTTATGTGAGATGAGATAGTGGCTCCAAGATATTTCTAAATGAGAGTTTGCATCCATTTCAGTATTTTTCTCTGTTTTTATTTTTCCTTTATTTTATTTTTTTTTGGTACCGGGGATTGAACTTGGGTCCTTGCGCTTGCACAGCAGGTGGCGAAACCACTGTGCTAAATCCCTGGCCCTTTTCTCCGTTTTTAAAGCACACATTTTTAAATGGATAGCATTATTTGTTTCCTGATCAAGCAATGTTACAGTTAATAATTACTCACCAAGTATATCTGAGGCTCGCAAGTTTTCTTTTAGAAACATAACAGAAAAAATGGCACTACCTGTAAAGAAAATGGCCATTAGTGGAAATTTGATACAAAACATGTATTATGCAAAGCCATTTGTGTCTTTTGCCTGACTGGCTGTATCCTAAGCAGAGACATCCAGCAGTTGTGGCTATAAAAATGCCTTTCTTCTCCTTGGTGGTTGAAGATACATGGAAATTGGCCTAATTTACAATGGACCTGGGACAATGTGTCTGTGATAGTGCCAGGTATGCAGGGAGGACTTGAAAGTTTAGTCAGTGACTAAATGAAGGGAAGAAAGAAAGAAAGGAGAAAAGGAAGAGGGAAGGAGAGAGAAAAAAAGAGAAAGGAAGGAAGGAAGGAAGAAAGACACAAAGACAGAAAGAAAGGTGTATGATATAGGAAGGGAAAAGCAGGAAGAGATAAGAGGGAAAGAAAGAAAAGAGAAAGAACTTTATGCCCCAAACTGAAGTTCATTAACTCCCAGCATCTACTCCTCTACTCCCTACTGCAAGGACATCTCTATTCTCTTAGAAACATCAGAATTGGGATTCTCCCCCGTTCCCCTCCTGCCCACTCCACACCCAGTGGGCCTCTGGCTTACATCTGCGTTTTACTCCCTGCCACATCCACTCCTTCGTCTTCGCTTCTCTTGTCACTGCCCCAGCTCAAGCCAGCATGGTTTCTGGGTTAGACCACCATCCTTACAGCATTTCTCATTTCTCTCCTTTCCCCCACACCACCACCAGAGTGATCTTTCTAAAATGCAAATTTAATGTAAATCTACAGCTTTAAAATCTCTTAATGGCTTCTTGTCACCCATAGGACAAAGACTCCAACTGAATGTGACAGCCAAGGCAGCCATGATTTTCCTCCTGCCACATTTGCCCTTCATCTCTTTCATATTCTAAGCTCACCCTTACTGAATATGTAACCATAATTCCCAGAATCCATCATGTAGTTCCACGTGTGACTCTGGCCCCATTTTGTGATCAATTCTAGACTCAAATGGTGCCTCTGAATTCCTCCAGGCTGAACTGGCTGTTCAACCCTTATGCTGGGATGACCTTTATATATGGTTTTCATTATACCTATGATTTATTTTCTTATTTTCATCTAAAAGACTATTAATTCCTTTTCATCTTACAGATGTCATTTTATTCTTCTAAGACCTCCAGTGTGTAGCTAGTATCTGGCACGCAGTGTTTATTCCATGAAATGAAAAGTGTTTGTGGGACCTCAGTCCTGCAATTTCTGGCCCTTGCGATGTTTTGGAGCTTCTCTGCTTGATGCCACTGGACC
>NW_004624763.1:5382077-5392405 GCF_000247695.1 Heterocephalus glaber
CTGCTGCTTGGGCCTTAGGGACAAGGAATAAATTGAACTTCTCTGCCTTATTCCTCTTGTGGGATGGGACCATTCTTCTGAGTACAGGCATTAGCGAACTCAAAATTGCAGTAGTAAAAAAATGTGCAATGTAATTTTTATTTTACATTTTTAACAGAAATTACTAGTTAAGTTTTTTAAAAGTAAAAATAGGGGAAAGAAAAATTTCATAAAATAATTCATCATCTAGGGAAAACTGAAGTTAATATGCTAATGTTTTTATTTTTCTTTAGTGAAGATCAAGCTATATTTTTTTCTCAGTTTTCTCAGTTACCATATTAAAAACAATTTGCCACGTCCTTAAGAATTCCTTGTAGATGTAATGTCTGTATAATAATCCATTAAATGGATGCTGCAGTTAGCTTTGATTATGACTGTTTGGTATTCTGGCAATGTATTTAAAACAGAGTAACAAACTGACACCAGTAATCTTCATTTAAAATACGCTGAGATGCTCATATTTCCCCCCATCTTTTTCTCAATCTAGGTTTTTGAGTTGATCTTTGTCACTGAAAACTTTTCTGAGCAGATAATTCCAGGAATGGAAGTTTCACACAAAATAAACAGCCCAGGAAGTGTTTACCAAGCATGAGCTTAATTGGGTGGTGTAGCTCTAAAATATTAAAGTGAGATCTCCTGTAGATAAACTAATGTGTGGGTACACAGCCTATTAAATGAAGAATTGAGTTTGGGATAGGTATAAAAATGCATGAAAATTTTCTATTTCAGATTTGGACCAAAATAATTCAGGGAAACTATTCACATGTTAGAAATAATAGGAAAATAATTCATGTTAGAGCATTAAAAAAGGCATAAAAACCAAGAACCCTGACACACCCCCATCCCTAACTGCTTGTGCAAATGAGGTAACAAGGGCTTCCAAGTGGCAAGAGATAGATTTATACAAAAACACAGCAAATGTGTTTCCTGACAGCCACCCCTGAGATGACTACCTCACGGAAAAGGATTCCAGATAAGAGAAGAGACACTGCTTTCATGGATGAGGAAGTTTAGAGTATCAGGAGACACAGGGGTGCCTGCTCCAGGTTCTCAACTGGCCCTAAGAAAGTGACGTGCGAAGAAGTTCATGCACTCGCTTGAGGATCCACTCCTCCAACAACCCTTCCCTCGCAGCAGAGCAAAAGCCAGCACCCAAGTTTCCTCTTTTCTGGCCCAGAGCTCTTTCTAGTACATCACACACCATTGCTTCCCTTGAAGTAGAACAGACATAATTTCCCTTTTCTTTTGTTGCTAGGCCACAGGTCTGAGAATAATTTTATTTTCAGAAGGATGAGGGGGAAATGTTAGATGGGAAATAATTTAATGGATGAAAGCAAAAAAGGATGTGATTGTACAACAAAAGTAGAATCAAAACTTTAAAATATAACACATGCATCAAACTACATATATCAATTGCTATGAAATAGCTTTATGAAACATAAATATGTTACTGTCTTGATGAAAGAATTTAGAAGTCTAATGCACTTCCATACTCATTCAATGACACTTTTTCTGTTTTAAGAGAAAGATTTTCTATAGTTTTTAGAGAAGATAATATAATTTTTAGTTTTATTTATGTAGTAAAGTAGTAAAAAATTCTATGATACATTTATTTATAACTCGTTTATATGTAAAACAGGTAAAACAGGAGCTGTGCTGAGCAAAAAGACAGCACCTGAATAACAGTTAATAACATGGCATCTAAGTAGAATGGAAAATTTTTAAAAAGAGGAAAGTAAAAATAAACTGAAGTACGTCCATACAAGTTTGCAGAGATCTAACTCAACCTTTTCTAGTAGTTGCTGTTACTTTACCTGCTGCCTAGTGAACAACTAGGGAAGGGGACAAATGATCACGCTTTAATTTCTACAGTAAAATTTAACATTCAAAACTAGAAAGAATACTTCAAGATCAATAGTTTGAAAAGCATTAAACAGCACATCTGCAAATTAAATGTATTTGTACAAGGTGGGATTAAACCACTGTTATTACTGAGGATTTATTTCAGCGTTCATAGTTTTGGGAGCATTTTCGGTGTGAAGCTCATGAATGCTTTTCCATCTGGCCTTCATAAGCCACAGGAGTGTTCACTGGTCTTGGTGATGAATTACTAAGTACTTTTCCAGAAAAAAAGTAGGGTTGAGCACGTGTAAAGAAAACCAGGAGGAGAATGCTTGCTCTCCTAGGCATTTGACAGTGTCCGAAGGTTAATAACATGTCCATTCGGATGAGCTATTTTTTTCAAGGCAAAACTCCCTGCCCACAGCCAATGGACTGTTATTCTTGGCAAGTGTGAAATGTTTACAAAACTTGACACCTTTTCCCCCAAAGCTTATGGGAAATTGATGGTGGAGGATGCTACTGCAGGTGCCCTAAGAATCATCTGATTTGCGGCCTGTATATAAAATTCGTGAAAGGGGCCTCATCTGAGCTGAGCTGAGCTGTCTTCAACTCCTTTTTTCACTGTCCTTAAGGAAATGCTCAGCTGGAAAGGATGAGGCTGATTCATGAGGATGCTGTGAAGTGGAATAAGGACAGGAATTAGCTCAAAAGACTTCCAGGCTCTTGTATTTTGAAACACCAGAGCAGGTGAAAAGTCCAAGGTCCTGCAGAACTCTGGAGCCCTGGAGCTGTAGAGGGAGGCGAGGGACTGGGTGGGGAGGGGAGAATAGCTGGGCTCTCTTTTTGGTGCCGTGGGTGCCGCACAAGCTCACGTGTTACCTTCTGGGTTTTCCTTCTTAGACAGGTGAGACAAAGCACAAGTGTGCTCTGTGGTTTCCAATTATCCATTCTGCTGGAATCTGTTATAAATAGCCAGTTATTTAGAGCACACAGATCAAGTGGTGCCTTTGTGGTTTCTCAGGTTGCTCTGAGGGAAAGGCAGGGACAGGCGCTCTGTGCCCCAGCTGACCAGGGTTCGTGGTGCAGGGTGCCGGAAGGCGCTGCCCTCTCCTTACCAAGTGATGAGTCAAGTGCCCCACCGCTAGGGAAGAAACCCACTCCCCGTGGGTGAATGAAAGGTCAAGAATGTAAGTGATTCACAAATGAGAGTAGGCAGACACAGGAAAATGTCCAACTCCACCAGTAATAATGGAATAGCAAGATAAAGCCAGGTGCTCTTTTCCACCCACAAGTTTAGGGCTGTGTGCTGACAACAAAGCGGGGAGACTCCTTCACCTCGTTAGTGTCACTGTGAGTTGATGTAAGGCTATGAGGAGTGATTTCACAAGGCCTCTCAGGAGCATCAAGCTATTCAAAGTCTTTGACCTAGTAGTTCTTCACCTGGGAATCTGTTCTAAGGAAAGTGTTCCAAGAAACAGAGAGCAGTCTAAAGCCTATCACTGCAAAATTAAGTTTCATAGTGGAAAACTAGAACAATTTAAAAGTTCAGCAATAATGAATGAATATAATATAATCAATAAAAATTATGAGGCAAAGTTATGTTGTGATATTAAAAATATTATGTCACGATATTTAAAGACAATTCTGTTTACACAATGATTATGATGCAAACACGTATACATAATAATGGTAGCTAAATATTCTACTGAGAGTTTGGCATGGAATAGTTAACTTCTATCCCTCCAATAGTCCTAGGAGACAGGTGTTGTTCACTCATTTTACTGGTGAGAAAGTTGAGGGTGAGGGGGTTAAGTTCATTACACAGTGTCACACAAGGACTCCAGAGCCCGGTATTGGACCTCCATGACCATAAGCATTTTTCAAAAATGGTGAAATTGGTATCAAATTTCTGTTACACAGGAAGAATATATTTTAGTGATCTGCAAGCATTTTGCACAGGGTGGTGACCATAGTTAATAATATGTATCATGTATTTGAAAAGTGACAAAAAATAGATTTTAAATGTTCTTACCACAAAAAACATAAATAGGTAAAGTGGCAGATAATGTTAATTGCTTTGATTTGACCTTTCTACAATGTATAAGTAAATCAAAATGTCATTTGTACTTTATAGGTATATTTAATTTTTGTCAATTAAATTTTTTTACAAAGATTAATTAAAAATAAAATTAAAGAGGAAAAAAACCACCCCAGAATGCAAACAGTGGTTTCATAGGAGTCATGAGGAAGAAAAAAATGACAGCAGGAATACTATCCATAAAGGGAAAGGACATAAAATATTTTGGCATTTTCTTTGGTGCAAAATAGTGTTTCGGTGAGGCAGGTTATGAATGTATTCACAAAGCCTTGAAGTTCTAGTGCTTTCTGGCCAGAAAGAATCTCAGCAACAATTACAATTCACTGGCTTCTCTTGGGGAGTCATGTGCTCTCTTTTTAGCCATTAGGTGTCACTTGGGTTAGCAGTCAGACTGGAGATTCATTCGGATCAGGCTTGACAGAAGATAACCCACACAGCCATTGTGATTTAGATTTCTAGGTGAAAATGGATCAAATAAGGGCCCAGCTAGTTTCTGGTGGCTTCTTCAGCCAAACAAGTGGGGCAGGAGTCCCAGTGGTAGGAATGTGTTCTGATGTGGGGCTTCCTCATGCTCCTGATTTACTGGGGACTCAACCCAAGATTGTCCTTCATTCATCTGATACCACTCAGCTTGGCTGTTTTTATGGAAGAGTTATTTAGCTTAATGTAGTCAAGAGTTGATTCTGTAAGATCCATAGCAGGTCACAGGAGAGGAAGAGAAAAGCTGCAAATTAATCTGGTGCACGAAGAGTTCAGAAAGGTTGTACAAATTTGATTTGGGGTTTCTTCTGTAGTTGCTAGTAAGGGGATTATTGAAGGGGAAGCTAGGCACCAAATTTCTGTTAGCTGTTAAGGCAGATGGCAGTTTTGATCTCTGAGCCTCTAGAATAATGGATAAACAGGTGTTCCCTTTTCATTCCAAAACGTTGCCATGTGCAGGCTCTTTACAACACTCTCCATAAATTAATGATTTTTAAAAGTCTTTTTTTTTAAAGTGCAGATTTCAATAACTATTTAAATGTGTATGGCATGATTATTTTTAAATGATTTTGTTGATGATGAATTTATTTTTCTCTTCAATTTTTAATCTTTAATATCCCCATCCCCTTCAGGGCTGGGGATCTAATCCAGGGACTTCAGCCCCATTATTATCATTTTTTAAAGACAAATTTAACCTCAAATTAAAGTACCAATTAACTATACTAAGATGTGATTATGCATCTGTTTCTTATCTGATTCAATGAGGAAAAAAACTTTTGTCCAATGGTTGCAAACTCAAATGCCAATAAAGGTTGGTTAGGTAATCTCTACAGAGGAAAAATCAGTGAGGGCTGGTGGAGGGGATGATTGTGAGGATGGGGGAGGGCTGTGAGGATGAGGAGGTGGGCTGCAGTGATGGATGTGGTGGGCTGCCATGAGTATGGGCAGAGCGGCTGTGGTGAGCTATACAAGATCAGTGAAAGGTGGCAGTCATGATTTGGCTGTCATCAACTACAGTGTAAGTCCAGTGCTACCAGACCTGATTCTTTAAGACAAAAAACTGAGTTTCGTGTTACATGGTCTAATATTTAAACATAGGAAATTATATTATTTAAAAGCATTGTTTGTCCCAAATAAAACACAGCAGCAGCCACTTCTACTTTGCAGGTCACCAGTGTGTCAACTCTGATGTAGTCTGCAAATGAAAATTTCAATTTTCACATCTGGGACATTTGATTTATTGTTTAAATTTCATGATCTTAGGAGAAATGAGGGTGTATGTTTATAATATAAAGAAGTAGAAGACAAAATAGTAAAGAAAAAACCCCATTCTTTTATTAAAAACCCTAAAACCTCATGACATGAAAAGAACATATTTACATAATAATGCTACAAACAGAACCTCACATGTAAATATCTGGCTTGTGGTTTCTGACCACTTATAATGGCAACTTTATTGTACTGCTAAAAAGTAAACCACAAAAACACTTTCATGTCAGTCACAATCAAGTCTCCAGCACGTGGGCACACCGAGCGTGCTCGGTCTCGATCCACTCTATGTTGAGGTATTGCTCTATAATTATCATTCCTCATTAGCTGTAGAATTTTAGGGAGAAAAGTATGCCTATTACAATGTACCCTATGGAGTTAGGATTTGAGGCTGTGAAGATATGGCAGTTTGAAAAATGGCTACATACAGAGAGAAAAGTTGTCCAACCATCTGTGTTGCCAGGACGTGTCAAGAAATTCACGTTGATTTAAAAAAAATGTTCTTGCCATTTACTGAATGAAGACATAACCATGCTCGGAAGCAATTTGCATAATTCCAGAGGAGAAAATTTACCTGGATTAAGGACAATAATCCTTTCTTTTCCACATTTTTCTTGGCACGCAATGATGATTAAACTTGAAAAGACTCCAAAAATGTAAAAATACTACCACCGACAAGATTAATTCTGTATAATAAATTTAATAGCGCATTACTTCATCATTAGCAATTTCTCTAGGAATACTTTGTGGCATTTTCAAAAAATAAAGATGGGTGGAAAAGATGTTTCAAATAAAGCTTTCGGCTTCAGGAATGCTTTTTGCCGAGTGTGTCTGAGCAGACATAAAATTAAAACGTCAGAACTTTTAGTCCACATAGTTTATGTAAGTTGGTTTTTGGACAGATGTGAAGAGACAGTTCAGCAAGCCACTTTGAAAGGGATATTTTCTGCACCTTTCAAACTTTAAAATCACTGTCCATGGGAAGGGCCACTGTCTTGAGCCTTTGTAGGTTTCAGGGCTTCAGTGACTTGATCCAGGCTGCCTGAGCTCACTGCTGCAAAGGACAGAGAATGTATGGCACTTATTTTTGTGTATTGCTTCAGGTCACTTACTCATTGGTCTGCTTGTGTTTCCTTTCATTTGTTTCTAATAAAAACCTTGGAGACCAAAGTTTCTGCTTGACATGACTTCTCTGGAATTCTGCAAGGCCTCACTAAGCCTTTCTGGCTACGGTATGACCATTGTCTAATGGATTACAGACACATTGCAGCTTAGGGCTTCATAACCACACCACAGAAATACATAAAACAACATATATTCCATGTCACGAATTTCAATTTGAATCACAGCTAGAATAGTAGAGAGAATTAGAGATGAAGAAGACTTAGTTGAAGCCCTTACTCTCCCTTTCTTTTTATTTTAGTGCTCCAACTTTAATCCCAAGTAGTTCAATAACAGGGTGACCACTTCTTTGAACTTATCCTAGGGCCAAGGAGACCTTGCTGCTATTAGTTTTCTCTCTCCATATAAAATTCTATGTGTTTAATTTCATATAATTCATCCTAAATTCAACCTATTACTCCTATTCAGCTTGGCCAGGATGAAATAAGATAGCAAATTTATGTGTCTTACCTAGCATCTGGCATAGAGGATGATCACTAAAGATTAGTTTCTTACCTTGGAGTATTTTATCTAAAATATCGCCAGAATTTGACTTGGAAAAGGACGATATGCTCTCGGAACACTTTTCCACTGAACACTTTCGATCCTTACACTCAGAGGCACAGAACCAAAAATGGCATTGATGCCTCCCGTCTCCTTCTGTATTCCTGCAGCAATCTCCCTCATTTTCACTTCCTCAACACCTTGAGGCAAGTTCACGTTATACTTCGTGAGGTTTACCACAAATCTTTAATCCGCGCAGCTTCAGTTCTGGGGGTTGTTGATAACTTCATTGCTTTTAATTGTCTCTAAGTGTTTATGCATATTTGATCGAAGTCATTGGGATAAACAAAAACCAACATTAAATGTTAGGCCACACTTTGTAGATGCACACACAACAGAACCCAACACCCCAGGGACAGGCTTAGAAACCTGAGTGAATATTCAAGAGTGCCTTGCAGTGAATTGTTTAATTATTGTGTTTCATCCAGAATTGAAATCTTTAAGGAAGCATTTTTCTCTTCCAATATTCCATAACAGAACATCCTATTAAAATTCAAATTCGGTCCAATTAGATAGGCTGAGCTCTGTGATTTCCCTGTGCCACTCCCTGCAGCAGAGAGCAGATGTCAAGCGAGGAGAACACACAGCCCCTGGGTCTCAGTGAATGGTGGGGATGGATGTTAACAGGTCATCGCGAGTAAGATGAGTGTTGCTGAGGGGGGGATGTCAGGGCCGCTGCGTGCAGTTGTGCAGGGTGTGTGGTGGGGGAGGGCTTCGCTTGCCTCCCGGACCTTATCGATTTGTATGTTTCTCAGGACAGTTTTCTGAAAGATGGCACCAGAGTTTCCTGTTATAATAAAATCAATGTAATTTAAAGATTGACAGAAACAAAGCATGTATTATGAGAAAGGGCTGTCTTTTCTAATTCACAAAATGGCACCACACAGGTGTGAGGAGGGCCCGTGTTGAGTGGGAAGAGAGCTGAGAGATTAGGCTGTTTAACCTCCTCTTCAGGCCAGGAAAGGCCTCCTGAGGTGAGAGAGCTTGTCTGAGACCAGAAGGATGGGCAGTTTAAAATTTTATTACAAACTTCACAGAATATCTAACTTAAATAAATAAACAGCTTCTTCAAAAAAGATTCTCAAATCGCAGTTGGATCTTAAAGAAATCTGTCACTGGCCTCTGCAGCTAATCTTCAAGTAAACTGAAGTGCTGGGAGGCCAGAGCATGAAGATGGCGAGTTGCACACATCTAGGTCGCTATGCTTTGCTTCCTACAAACTCCTGTACCTGTTTCTTAAAATGGGTTTTATCTTGGTTTGTTACTTGGAAATTCTGATATTTTCCTCAATGTGGTTCAGTAGGGAAATGTGGAGGAATTTAGGGGTAATTGCTGTTTAATGGCTGAGCAAATGAGCTGAGAAGATCCCACATATCTGTTCCTTGTAAATTAACCACTGCAATAGATAAGGAAAATGGTTCATCCATTTTAGAGAATTTAACCATCAGCTATCTTTAGGGTATGGGAGTAAACTCTATAGTAATATATTTCATTTTTTTGTAATAGTAATAATGACCCTAAATCACAGTGACAATAACCAGTGTTGTCATATGTCAAATCTAGTTCCTTGGTTGTTGCGTTTACTTAGTTCTTCACCGCCACCTCTGAAGTGGGAACTGGTTTATTCCCACTTTACAGATGAGCAATCTTAGGCATAAGTGGGTTTAGACAGCCCACGTGGGGTCACTGAACTTGCCAGGGCAGCACTGAGATCTGGTGCCTGGCCGAGTCTTGGAGTGCCTGCTGTTGACCATTCTACTGCCTGACTTACTGGGCTGACAGCCAGCGCGGGTTCTAGATGAAATTGGAAACCAGTGAGCTTTCCTAATTAATGGAAACACTAGTCAACATCTACAATCAACCACACTGCTGGTAACTAGCACGTTAGTTCATGTGAGTTCCGGGACCATTAAGAAAGATCTGTGGGGAGAAGAGTAAAGTGATGATACTAGGATAAAAAGGTTCCAACACTCTCTCAAACATCTGGATCCAGGCCTGGGCACTCAGAGCTGCCTGTGCACTAGGGTCCTTCCTACTGCATCGTCTCCACTTCATAGCTTACTTACGCTGAGTCTCCAGCAGGAGTTACTGTTTGTGAGCACTGCAGAAACCACTGTCCCTTGAGATGAGATGCTCCATATAAAAGCACCAACGGTCAGTAGGCTTTGGAGACTGGGTTTACTGCAGCTGCCTGAAAAGATTCACACAGTGGATGGGACTATCCCTGGGCCCTGAGAAGCCCACACTACTGAAACCTATGGAACTTTCCAAAACCCCGAAGGGTGAAGCCCTCAGTGATATGGAATTCTTTGCTTCTCAGAGCACCTATGAATTGCCCTGTAAAACTAATGTTAGAGAAATGCTGCTTGAGAGTGGGCATGACAGGGAATAAGAAGACCACATAGGGAAAGAAAGGATAGAAAGGGTGATGGCTTAGAAAGGAAGTCAGGAAGAGAAAGCAAGCTGAAATGCCCATAGTCCTCACTATAGTGCTTCTTCTGTACCAATCCTGAGAAGAGCATAAAAGATATATGTATTTTACTTATGCATTATATACACATGTGTACATAAATATACACACACACACACTTTTGTTCAGTTGATTCATACAAAAGAAGATGGAATTGGATTATACAAGACCAAGTAGCAGATCTGACATATGAGCAATCGTTATGTGGAATAAAACTAGTGTTTGTGTTTACAATACACATTATCTCCTTACTCCTAGAAAGGAAAAAAGGAACACAGTGTTTTGGTGTGAATTATACCACATAAAGAGAGAGAGAAAGGTAGAGAAAAGTATCTTTCATTTAGACTTAAGATCTAAAACTTTTTTCAGTATTTTGGATTTTAAGCGTCTTTTTTTTTTTTTTTT
>NW_004624763.1:5394090-5410209 GCF_000247695.1 Heterocephalus glaber
TTTCATTTTACCCTTTTCTAAATGTATTTAGTCAACCATACAAATTTTGAAAGTAAATAATTGTGATATTACTGTAAAATGCACATTCTTATGGTAATGTAAAATAACTAATATTTAATTTTTTTTTTTTTTGGTACCAGGGATTGAACTTGGGACCTTGTGATTGCAAGGCAGGTGGCGGAACCACTGAGCTAAACCCCTGCTCCAATATTTAATTTTCAATGTCAAAGAGATGCTAAACTGTGGAGTCACAATCTGACACCAAAGACTCTATATTTAATGTCAGTTTAACATATAAATAAAATATAACTGCAGTACAAATGCTTTTAGATAATCCATTAATGATTAAAAACACAAGTGTAACATTTTCAGTTAGTATTAACTTATTAAAAATCAGACATTGAGAATCAGGCTTCTAAATGTCAGCAGAGAAGCTACAAAATGCAGGGTTTTTTCATGGTGAATGTGGAAGTATGATGGAGGAATTGAAATTAGCAGCACAATTCTAGGTCAACATGCTAAGAAAACAGGAACAGATTGTCTTTTCTGTGTTGCATGTTTTTTGCCAATCATTCTGATATCTTAACATTTCTCTTTGTCAAAACAGGAAAACGGCCCACCTGCAACAGACACACAGCCTAACGGTGCGATGACAGCAACGGGTGCGAAGCCATAGGCTGCGAAGTTCCCCGTCTCTCCCACCGCCATCAGCAGGACTCCAACCCACCAAAGCACGCTCTTGAAGTATGGCCTCGGGTGCTCTCGCTGTGCTGACAGAAGATGAGAATATTTCTGGAAGTAAATCAGATTGTAAGTAAGAAAACATGTCTACCCAATTCAGACTCGCTTTGAAATTTTGCATTTTGTAAATTTGCATCATGGCTTTTAAATTTATCTGCAGATTATTATAGAGAAGTTATTATAAGTTCCTGTTTATCCCAAACATATTAACAGCAGAAGCATACATATTTATACAGCATTTTACAGTTTAAAGTGCCTTTTGGCATATGCACATTGCTTTATTCTCATAACAACTCTGTAAATTAGGTACCATTATTATTATTATTATTTGGTACCAGGAATTGAACTCAGGGCGTTCCACTTGCCAGGCAGGTGCAGCGCCACTGAGCTAATTCCGTGGCCCCTAGGTACCATTATTACTATTTAAAGAGTAGGTATGCCAGGCATGATGGTGCACACCTGTCATCTCAGCACTTTGGAGGCCGAGGCAGGAGGATACCATGAATTCAAGGCCAGCCTGGGCTCCACAGTGAGTTCAAGATCAGCCTGAACTACATAGTGAGACCCTGTCCAAAAAACAAAACAAAACAAAACAAAAAAAAGAAAAAGAGGAGGTGTACGTTACAAAGTTAAGGAACTTTTTAGAATGCTATGCCATTCTTTTAGAATGTCAAATAACTCCAGCTATTAAAATAACATTAATAAAATAAAGATAATAAATTCTTAAAGACAAACTTGCTGAAGGGGATTTAGATTTACGTGTGAATGTACCTACCACAAATAACATAGCAGAATAAAGAATGCCCTGGTAACGGAATTAGGGTGGCTGAGGCAGTTTGATTTTTTTAATCTGGTTTAAATATTTCTTTATATTTAAAAAAATATATATAATGGGCTAGGGACGTAGCTCAGTACTACAGTGCTTGTCCAGCATGTACAAAAACCTGGGTTCAATTCCAAATACTGAAAAACAAAACAAAACAGACATATAAATTCCTAAAAGACTGATCATTAGATAAAGACATTTTCTCTAATGTTATAACTAAGCATACTTCTTTATATGAATTTTGTGGAATTCTAGATTACTTAAAACTTTTTTTTGGTACCGGGGATTGAACTCAGACCTTGTGGTTGCAAGGCAGGTGCAGTGCCACTGAGCTAAATCCTCAGCCTTACTTAAAACTTTTTAAAAGAAAATTTAAAGGTATTAGAAGAAAACATGGAACATTAAAAGAAAACTCGGTATAAGGAACACTTTTCTAATGTGATACAAAATTCATAAGCCAGAAAAGCCAATATTTTACTGTATTCAAAAAATCTTCTGTATGTCAAAAATTATGAACAAAGTGAAGGCACAGACAATAGAGTGAGAAAAAACATTTGCAATACATATAATGACATAGGGTTAATATCATTAATATGAAGAGAATTCCTATAAAGAGATAAGACAGAATTCAAGAGATATTATGCATAGGTTATGACACAGTAATTTATAGAAGTAAAATTACAACTGAGAAAAGATTCTTAACCCCATGAGTAATCAAAGAAATGCAAACAAATGAAACAATGAAATATAATACCACTTTCATTTATCAGATGTGTTTTCTTGCCCTTACCAATAACTAATGATATATGCATTGAGAATATGGGGAATGGTCATGGCCAAACTGCTGTGTAAGTGTAACACGAACATGATACAGCCATGTAGATCAGTTTCTCTGGTCCTAGCAATATTTAAAATGAATATGTCCTTTGGTCTACAGAATATTTACACATGTATTGAAGGTATAATATATATAGAAAGATATTCATCTTGTTATTATTCATAATAGCAAAAAACAACTCTTATGTCCTACAATATAGGATAGTTATATGCATTTTGTAACATCCACCCAATTATATGTATATTGCTTATGCTTAGATACTGATTTGGAAAAAATACATAGTTAATAGTGTTACTTCTGAGCAATGAGGGGAATGTCACTTTTTTCTTTTGTAGTCTTGAATATTTTTTATAAATGGTATAGTTTGGATCTGAAATGTCCCCAACGGCTAGTGTATTGAAGGCTTGGTTGTCAGCCTTTGGTGCCACTTGGAGGTGATGGAGCCTTTAAAGGGTGGGGCTTACTTGGCGGAAGTGAGGTCACTGGGAGTGTGCTGTTGAAGGGGATGTTGGGACTTTGACCTCTTCCTCTCTTTCTGCTTCCTGGCCACTGTGAGGTGAGCAGGCTTTCTCCTCCATGCAACCCCACCATGATGTACTGGGCCACCACAGGCACAGAGCAACAGGGGCAAGCAACCATGGACTTAACCCTCTGCAACCATGAGACCATATAAACCCTTTTTTAGTTGATTTTCTCAGATATTTTGTCACAGTGACAAAAACTTGAGTAACACAATAAGATTATTTATTGATTGATTTTTACATTTCTTAGTAGTTATTGAAAATTATAATAGGTAATTTTCTAGCAAGGTTTTTTTTTTAAATTAAATTCTTTTATTGGTACATTGTAGGTATACAACACAATTACATGTCTCACTGGGAATTGTACCTTTACATAATGCATCTTGGTTCTTATTTTTTCCCCATTCCTAGCCCTCCCTTCACCGCCTCCACCCTTCCCTATTTACAAAGACTTTATTTCCATTTTTTCCATTTCTCAGCATTTTTCCTTTCCCTTCTTTACTTTCCCCTGCCCCTCCCACCACCCCTACCTCCTTCGGGCCTTTTCTTCCTATTTTGCATTATCAATTATTCATTCTAATCATTGGTACATTTTAGGTATACAATCTAATGACATTCATCATTGGAAATTTGCACCTTTACATAGTCTCTCTTGGTTCTTATTTTTCACCCTGGCCCAGTCCTCCCTTCAACCCCTCCAGTCATCCCTATTTACAAAGATTTTGTTTCTATTTTTCCATTTTCTTATATTAATCCCATTCCCTTCTATCCTTTCCCCTAGCCCTCCCACTTCCTTCCCCTTTGCCCCTTTTCTTCCTATTTCACATTACCTATTATACATTTAGTCCTTATTTACACTTTCAGTTTCTCACACCAGAGAAACTATTCAGTATTTATACATGTGTGTCCTATTTATTTCACTTAAGAGGATCGCCTCAATGTGCATCCACTTAGCTATAAATGTCTCTAATTTCTCATTTTTTATGGCTGAGTAGTACTCCATTTTATAAAAAAACCACATTTTCTTTATCCAGTCTCCAGTTGATGGGCATTTGGGCTGTTTCCAAGTTTTAGCTATTACAAACTCTGCTGCTATGAACATGGGTGCACATGTATCACTGTGGTATGATTCTTTTAATTCTTTGGGGAAGATCCCCAGCAGTGGAATAGCGGGGTCAAATGGGACTTCCAGTTCTAGTTCTTTGAGGTATCTCCATACTGATTTCCACAGTGGTTGCACCAGTCTACACTCCCACCAGCAGTGGAGCAGGGTTCCTCTTTCCCCACAGCCCTGCCAGCATTGGTTATTGGTTGATTTCATGATAGCAGCCATTCTTTCTGGAGGGAAGTGGAATCTCAGCGTTGTTTTCATTTGCATCTCTCGAATGACCAGTGATGTTGAACATTTTTTCATGTATTTATTTGCTATTTCTACTTCTTTGTCTGAGAAATGTCTGTTCATTTCAGATGCCCATTTTTGGATTGGGTCTTTAAATTTGGGAGGTCTGATCTTTTTAAGTTCTTTATAGATTCGAGATAGTAGACCTTTGTCTGAGGAAGAGCAGGTGAAGATTTTTTCCCACATTATGGGTTGTCTCTTCACATTGTTGGTGGTTTCTCTTCTAGCAAGGTTTTGTACAAAAGTATATAACATTCTGGAAGATATTTAGATATTCAAGTTTATTTTTGTTTTTTAGTTTCAGAACTTGCATTGGTTTGATTCTATTTCAAATGCAGTCATTAGGTAATTCAAATTTATTTTTTAGTTCAAGGTTTGGTTTAAAGGTACTGTTTTGTTTAGCTTTTAGTTTAGCAAATCAGCAATCTTCCAGTTTTCTATTTAACTTCAGTTAAAGTTCCGATTTTATATTTTATATTCTTTTTTCAAGATCTTTAGTCTACACAGATATATTTAATATAACATATTTAACAAAAAGAAAAAAATCTGAACCCCTATAAAATGCTTTTAAAGTTTATTGTGTCCCATCTGGGCGTAAGCCTAAAAAAGAAATCAAGAGGAAAAAAAAAAAAAGAAAAAAATCAAGATGCTGAAGGGCCGGGGATTTAGCTCAGTGGTTTTGCTGCCTGCTGCACAAGCTCAAGGACCCAAGTTTGATCCCCGGTACCAAAAAAAAAAAAAAAAGCTGAAGATCAAGTCAGGTGATTCATTCATTAGACATAATAGGGTCCTTGTCTAGAATCCACAAAACTGTTGGAAGCCAAAAAAGAACAAAACTAATTTCTTTTGAAATAAAAAATGAATGTAGTCTAGCCTGGATTATATTTGTCTCTGTACCAATATGGTCATAAAATATATTTTTTCCTATTTTTTAATGGAGAAAAACATATCCTTGGGTTAAATTACAGAGCTAGAAAAATAAGGTATTTCTTACCTGAATATTTAAGGAAATACTGATTACCACGTTTCCTAGGATGCCCAGCAAAGCTCCAAAAAAGTGAATCTGTAAAAGAAAACATTTTCTTTAAATAGTGCTATAAATAGTACTTATAAGATATTTACTGAAAAATAACTTGGTCCTTTATGGAATTCTCTAGGTATTTGTCTGCCTCATTCACTAAAATAAAGAAAATGTGCTGGGCATAGTGGCACATGTTTGTAATCCCAATTGCTTGGTAGGCTGAAGCAGAAAGATGGCAAGTTCAAGGCCAGCCTAGGCAATTTAGCAAAAGCCTGTCTCAAAACAAAAAAGTCTGGGAGTGGAGCTCATTATTCCCTGGGTTCAACCCTTAGCACCACACACACAAACACACACAAACACATACACATACACACAAAATAGTCACAAGTTTCTGATCTCTTCCCAACCAATATGCTTCTTATTTATCTTTTCTGTCCATTTTCTTTTCTCTTAATCTATTCTGAAGGTCAGTGGTATGAAAGAAAGATCAATGGACTTCGAGTTAAAGGATAATCTGACATATATATCTGCAGTTTTCTAACTGGGTAAACTTGAACAAGTTATTTCACCTCTCTGGCCCCAGTAAAAAGGGGTCATTAATTTAGTGTTTTTTGAACCCCCTTTACCTCCAAGGTGCTAGGCCCCCTCCACTACATTCTCCCACCACTCCCCTCATCGAGAAGCCACAGCGCCTCTCCGCAGCCAACTATCAGATATGAAACACGATGGCAGCTCTCGCAGTCTGCCCTCCCCTGGCCACCGGCTGTTCAAGGCACAAGGATGAGCTTCCTCTGACTCAGGTATGTGGCACATGCCACCTCCGGTCAGATGGGATACTTGTTCATGCCACTCCACTTTCCTAGATATGCAGCTCCCGGCCTCAGCCCACTCTACTCAGGCCTCACTGTCCTGGTTGACAGAGCTCCACCTCCTTGAGGCCTTCTCAGGTCCTGCAACCCAACTTTACTTTCTTAAGACTACTTGGTAAATCGCCCTCGTTCATCTTTGACATTGTAATGTAGAAGGCAGATTCTCTGAGGGAGGAGAACCAAGTGTTATGTTGCTATTGAGTCTTCTACATCATGTACTACAAAAGTTTAGAGGTTTAGTAAAAACTAGCTTGAAAAAAAATATGATGGCTTAAACAAGGACCACAAAGCTTAAAAAAATAAGTTCTTATATGCTGCTCAAGATGTTTAGCATAGATAGCCCATGAATTACTTGATGACTTCAAAAGAAGTGCATTTGCTCCCATCTAAGTACAAAGCTGTATCTTGTGTCAGCATAAATTAGCAATAATACAAGGGCTCTTCCCCTTTTATTCTACAGTACATAACTTCTAGCTAGCTTCACATTGCAAAAAGTCATTTTAATTTCAAATGAATAGCATAAGCAGGAGAAATTCTTTTCAGAATGCATAAAGTCTTTGAAGTTTTAAAGCTCTATTACACAAACTGAAGTGAAATTCAGCGTTTTAGAAATGAAGCAGGAATGTTAAATAATTTTATAGTTGATATATAATATCCATGGTCTTTAATCAGTTAAGAATTGTTTTTTCTTAATAAAGGTACTTGGCAATAATTTTGATCACTATTCCTCATGGGGAACAACTATATCACAATAGAATATGCTATTTCCATGCTTTCTATTTACAATCTAATGCATTTGGCAATAATCAGGAAAATAAAGATGCAAAAGAAAATTGGCAATGGATGGATAATTATGAAAATCTTCCATAATGGTAAAAGTAAATTGTTGAATAGAAACAACTGACTTCAAAATTCTTAGAATCATTCACTCAATCATTCATTCAAATGCCAATTAAGTCTGGGTGTTTAAAAATTGGTGGCAGGATTTGGCAATGATTTCTTGGATATGACACAGAAAGCACATGCATGAAAAGAAAAAATAGATAAAGTGGACTTCATCAAGATTAAAAACTCTTGTGCATCAAAGGACACGATTAACAGAGCAAGAAGGCAATCTATGGAATGGGGGAAAACACGTGCAAGTCACATACAGGAGTAGGGACTGATATCCAGAATACTCCATATAAAAACCACTATAACTCTCTCTCTCACACACACACACACACACACACACACAGAGATAACACACAGATAACACAGAGACATTTTTCCAAAGGACATACACAAATGGCCAATAAGCACATGAAAAGAAGCTCAGTATCACTTATCATTAGGCAAATACAAATCAAAACCCCTGCACATCAAGTAAGATAATGATCATACAAAGTCAGACTATAACAAGTGTAAGGAGGTAGATGAACTGGAACCCTCATGCCTGGCTAGTGTGAATATAAAGTGGTACAACCATTTTGGAAGCTGGTCTGGCAATTCCTCAAAAAAGCTAATGATGGAATTTCCATTTGACTGAGAAATTTTACTCCTAGGGATATATTGAAGAGAAATGAAAACACATGTACCCACAAAAATTCACATACAAATTCATAACAGCCCAAAGTGGAAATAAACAAATATCTTAACTGATAAGTGAACAAAGAAAATGTGGTATAGTCCTAAAATAAAATACTATTTAGCCATAAAGAGAATGAAGCACTAAAAAAGAAAAAAATAAAAAAGAGAGAATGAAGCACTGATAATGCTATAAAATGGAGGAATCTTGAAAGGTCTGTGTAAGCAGAAGAATCTAGCTACAAAAGGTCAAATATTATATAGTTTCATTTATATGAAATATGTTAGTGGTGTGCTTATGGGGTCGGGGGTTATGCTAATTGCATAATTTTGTGAATATGTTAAAAACCAATGACATGTTCACTTTAAATGAGAGAATTGTATGGCATGTGAATTATATATATGTAAAGGTATTACATAAAATAATTTTTATATATACAAATTATATATATTATTTTGCACACGAAATAAAATGCTACAATGTAGCTATCTCTATTCCAGTCTCTCTGCCTCCACTATAATATTTTTCTGAAGTCAATACATTTTTATATTCCCAGATTTTTATCATTTTCTTTTATTTAGTTTTCATCTTCATTTAGACTTCACTCATTAACTTTTCCTCTCTCTTCTTAGCTAATAATATGTGAGTACAGCTATGCATTGCCTTCTAAGTGCACCCTCCCTCAATTTTAGCTGCATGTACAGTTTTGACATGTGCAATCATTGTTACTCCATTCCAAACGCCTAATTATCTCGTTTTTTAAATCCGAGTTTTACACTACTCAGAGATGTTTTTAAAAAAAGTCTAAATGAATGAAGTGTTGGTTATCATTGTTACTAATTTCTAATGTAATTTTTTTTTTTTTTTTTTGGTACCAGGGATTGAACTTGGGTCCTTGCACTTGTGCAGCAGGCAGTGAAACCACTGAGCTAAATCCCTGGCCCACTAATTTCTAATGTTACAGAGTTGTAGTCAGAAAATATGCTGTATGTAAATCAGCATTTGCTTTATGCCCTACTACATAATGTAAAGTGAAATTCCTTTCACTGGTAGTGTGTGGTTAAATTTTATGAGTGTTCAGTGTATGTATCAAAAGAAGAGTACTGTCAGATGTGGTGATGTATGCCCATAACCCCAGGACTCTGGGAGGATGAGGCAGGAAGATCACACATTTGAGCCTAACATGGACAATCTAGCAAGATCCTATCTCAAAATAAAAAATAAAAAGAGCTGGGGATATTGCTCAATGCAAAGGGCCTGGGTTCAACCTCCAGTACTGCCCTGCCGATTCAGTAGTTAATATAATTATATATATATGTATATTATTCTATCTTCCTTTATGTATTCTATTTCCTTTAATCCATTGCTGAAACTTTCACCACTCTTACTAAATTTGGACTGCTTCGTCTATCAATTGTATATTAAAAATCTACACAAAGATGGATTTATCCATTTTTCCTTAATTATCAAGTTAATTAACATATGCATTACTCATATAGTTACCATTTGTGTAAGAACACTCTACATCCACTCTCAGAATTTTTCAAGAATATATTGTTCACTATAATTACCATGTTGTACACACTAGATCACTTGAACTTATTCTTCTTTTCTAGCTGGAATTTTGTATTCTTTGACCAACATTTCCCCATCCATTCCTCCTTCTGTCCATCCATCCATCCATCCATCCCACCCTGCTGTGAACACTACTGTGTCATTACACTTCAGTTGAGTCATTTTATGTAAGATATAACTGGATTAAAGAACACAGACTGTAAAATGGGATGTTAGTCTTCTTACACTTATTTTGACTATTAATATATTTTTGTGATAGAAGAATCTCAATATATTCAACAAAGAGTTCAGAAAACTTAATTCCTTGTTGAATTCAAGTCTCAAAATACAGTGGAAAAACAAAGAACTGGAAATGAGGGGGCCTGGCCAAACAAAGAAGAAATGTCCTGAATTGAAGAAACCACAACCTTGGCCTTCACCTCTTACAACTACTCATCCTACCCAGGAAGGAGATATCAGTTTTCAAATGGCAAAGATAAGCACTGAGGATCAAGACCTCTCCAGTGTAAAGATGGATATGACCATGCTATAAGATGGTATGCACTCATGTGAAAATATGTTTCATACTGACTCTGTAGCTACTTTACCCAAAGAGTTTGGAAGTGTAGAAGAAATTTGGACTGCCTCATTACTGAGAACCCCAAAAAGCTTTGTAGTTGAAAACAAAGCTCTGCCAAAAAAGTCATTACAAGAAGAGCCTGAGCAAGAGGCACCACAAAAGAACCCCTTGGGAAGTTTGAATTATTTGGCTAGCCAATCAATCAAAGCTGATCTTCCACCAAATCTAGATCTACAGGATAATGAGATTTTACATCACTACAATCCTTGGCCCGGAAATCCCATAACAAATGAAAATCAAAACCCAAAATTGAATGCATCTGTTATTAAAATGTCTAATGAATTGACAGCATCCCATAGTGTACTAAAGCAAATGTGGCCAAGTCGGAAGGGAAACCTTTAGCATGGTCACCTCAGTATGCACGCAGATTCAATCTTTTCCTGGAAGACTCTGCAGACAATACACAAAATTTCTCCACTCAGTCTTTGGAGTATGTTGAGAAAGAAAATAGCTTGTGTGGCTCTGCAGCTAATTCTAATGCAGAGACTTTGCACAGCAGTTTGGATTCTTCTAAGCAAGATAATGGCCCAGAAGAAGTGGTAGTTAGTGTTAAAAACAGAAGCAAAGCTTCTAGATCCTTCTAGAAGGATCATTTCAGATGATAAAGATGAGGATGATTCCTTTAAAGGTGCTTCAAGCACAAGTCCATTCAGCACATCTTTCTTTCAGTTCTCATCTGTGAGACAATTTGATGCTTCTACTCCCAAAGATGACAGTTTACATGGAAGATTCTTTTCGCCTAAAATATCTGATATTATAAGTAAGTCTATAAACCCTAGGAGATATCTAGCTTCTAGAAAGCCTCTGACTAATGTGGTTTAGACCATGTGGAGGATATGGAGGAAAAATTTGACAACAGCAGCAAAGCAGAGGGCACTGACGGTGATCTGGAGGAAGGAATAGAAGGAGGCCATGACGAAGCTCAGAGCCTACAGAGGATCCTTCTGGAGAAAGGCAGTCTGCAGAAAGTAACTCTGGTGAGCTAACTGTGTCTAAGCCCCTAGGCTCCAGCCTACCAACCTCTCCTGGTGCTCCTGACCCTTTTTCTTTTCTTTTCTTTTCTTCCTTCCTTCCTTTCTTTCTTTCCTTCTTTCTTTTTTTTTTGGTACCAGGGATCAAACTCCGATCCTTGAGCTTGTGCAGCATGCGGTGAAACCACTGAGCTAAATCCCTGGCCCACCTGACCCTTTTTCTAATGGACCCATAGTTGATTCTCTCCAGGGTAAGGCAATGGAGGCTGCAAAACATTATGTGACTCTTATAACTCCAGGAAAAGAACTGAAACAGTGTGGGAAAATACAGGAGGCCTTAAACTGCCCAGTTAAAGTGCTTAACATAAAAAGTTCTGATCCAGAAGTCATACTCATGACTTTGAGTTTGTATAAGCAACTTAGCAACACTTGAAAATGTTGTAATCTGGTTGTTGTGGTTTTGTTCATTTTTTGAGATAGAGTCCTGCTATAACCTCTTGATTTAGTCTGAGTGCTGGCATTACAGGTGTGCGTCATGCCCATCTGTTTATTGCATTTTTAAAGTGGAACTGAATATGAGTCAATTTTTGTTTCCTTAATTGTGTTCTTTGGCAGCACGAAGTATTTGTGTGTAAGCAAGAAAGATCTCATAAAGCAAGTTCTGCCTCTGCCTCCTAGTTCCTGTTTCCCCTACCCCAACATATTTTTTTTTCAGAGGATCAGGTTGATATTTCTTCACTTGAATATTACTTTTTTTTTTAAGGCATTCTCTATACACTTAAGAGAACTGTGTTTTATTTTGTTTTGGCAGTACTAGGGCTTGGACTCATTTTATTTTTTCTAGTCAAGCTAAGGGCCTCAAGCTAAGTCCCTATGTTGTCCAGGTTGGGCTCACACTTGCGATCTCCCTGCCTCATCCTCTCAAGGGGCTGGGATTATATGTGTACACCACCACACCCAGACTGAAATTCGTTGTAAAATTATGCTGGCTATTTTACTCTGAAAGGGATTACTTTTGTATATCAAATTCAGATAAAATTGAAGTTACTTTTCTCAAAAAAAGTATTTTCATTTATTTCTGGTTTTTTTGTGTGTTTATAGTTATCTTGCTTTTTCTTTGCTTCCCAATTTTCCTTTCCTACATGTTCTGAGAATTGGTTGAGCTCCCTTTATTCTCTTTCTCCCTCTACTCTTAAGGTTACGAAGTTCTGTATATTATTTCTATTCTTTTAGTAATGACTATTACAATTAAAACTTTATCTTGAAATAATTATGGATTCATAGTAGGGTGCAAAGAATTTTACAGGTAGATCTTATGCATTCTCCTGCTAGCCACATGCCCCCGTGTTAACATCTCAAACGAGAGTAAAATATCAAAACCAACAAATAGATCTGTCACCAGCAACACACACTCTTGTGTGTGCGTAGCCACCAGAATCAAGATATTCCTTGGTACTGCACCATAAGAGTGCTTTCTGTTTCCTTGTTATGGATACACTGTTCTCTCTCCTCTCCATTACCAACCCACAGCAGCCACTAATCTGTTCTCCATTTCTATAAATTTCGCACATGTTACATAAGTAGAATCATGAAGTATGTATACTTTTAAAATTGGCTTTCCCCCCAATCGGCATGATTTCCTTAAGGTCCATCCAAGGTTGCTGTACCACTAGTTCATTCCTTCTAATTGCTGAGTAGTATCCACAGTGTAGATGGATCACAGTTGGTTTAACCGTTCACTCATCGAATGGCGCTTGAGTATTCTCCAGTTTGGGGCTGTTAGGAATAAAGCTGCTATGAACATTCATGCACAAGCTCTGCATGAAAACACGCCTTCATTTCTCTGGGATAAATGCCCAAAAATGTAATTGCTGGGTTGTGTGGTAAGTCCATTTTTAGTTCTTAAAAGAACTGCCAGACTCTTTTCCAGAGTAGCTGTACAATTTTATATTCCCACTAGAAATGTATGAGTGATCCGTTTCTCCACAAATTTATCATGCATTCTTGACACAAATCCTAAACATAATCAATATTCTTATCCTTCTGAGCATTATAAAAAGTTCCATTTGCTTTAACTACAATTTTTTTCTCTATCTTACATGTTGTTGATCTGAATACTAGTACAAGGTGAGATTAAAAAACTGGTGAATGTTTAAATTAAAAAAAATTATTGAAGTAGAAGACACATTGCCATTAATTCCCCTCAAAATATTCTCCCTCACTTTGAACACAGCTATCCCATTGTTCTTGTCATTTTCTAAGGCATTAATGGAAGTCCTCTTTCATCCATGTCTTTAGTTGTTTTGTAGTGGTCACCTTGATGTCTTGAATCTACTCAGAATATTAACCTTTCACGATCATTTTGATTTTGGGCAAGCGCCAGAAATCACCCAGTGCCAGCACTGGTGGATAAGGTAGATGAGGACACACCACAATACTTTTATGAGCCTGCATTTCCACTGGATGGATGCATGCAGCAGCAATGTTCACCATATTTTTCATCACACCTCATAAAGACACTTCTGAAAGAGGACTTCCAGAACTGCTGAAGAAAGTTCCAAGAATGATGGGATAAGTGTGTTCAAAGTGAGGGGGAGTACTATGAAGGGGATTAATGGCAATGTATCTTTAGGAGTTGTTATTAAGTACTATTTGAACTGGAGTATTATCAGATTATCAACTATTTAGAAATAATACATTTTGACCTTTGGGTGTAGAAGGATCTCAAAGTGAATTTTTTTCAACTAACTGGGATTTGAATACACTACTTAGTGTCTGTGACAGCAAATTTTTCCATAAATCAGATTTCAACAATTAAGTGTGTACAATAAAAAGCTGTTTGCTGCCTTTTTTTTCCCCTGCTGACTTTTACCATCTAGTGAATTCACACAATAATGAAAGGACAAGAAATATATAGTTTCGAAACAGGTGCCAGGAAGTTTCATGATAATACTCAGTATAAACTGGTATATATTATTCTTTATTTTTGGAGGTTTTCTCTAATTATTAAATATTGATTGTGTGTAGATTGAAATTATTTAATATACAGCAGGAGTAGTACTAATACAGTAAGTCCTCATTAATCCTACTATGGTTTGAATGTTGATGTCTCCCAAATGTCCATGTGTTAAAGGTTGGTCCTTAGGGTGGCACCATTGGAAGGTGCCGTGGGCCTTTAGAAGGAGGGCCCATGTGGGAGGTCCTTAGGTGATGAGGGGATGACCTCAAACGGCCTGTGGGGCCCCAGCCCCTTCCTCTTTCCTTTGCTTCCTGGTCCTGAGCAGTTTGCTCCACCATGGATTCACCACCATTGCCATCCAGCAACTCCACCCAGAGGCCGAAAAGCACTAGGTCTGCCCGGTCATGGACTGGACCCTCTAAAACTATGAGCCAAAAAATCTCTCTCTCTATCTCTCTCCCCCTACCCCTTCTACTGGGGTTCTAACCCTGGGCATTGAGCAAGCCAGGCAAATGCTCTACCACTGAGCCACATCTCCAGCCCTAATCTTTTCTCTTTATAATTTAATTATTTAAATTATTTTGTTAGAGTGTTGGAAAGCTAGTACAATACTCTTAATTTTGGAGAAGATTCAAATATGCAAGCTTTTAAAAGGTGATTTGATTACCTTTAAAGTCATCTATTAACTTGCAGTAACCACTACTAAATACTGTTTCCAATTAGCAGCACTGGTAAATGTGCTTTAATGACTACAAAATCCTCATCTGCAAACAGGAGTGACCTTTATATACAGTGAACAGGGCCTTAGAATAGTTTTCAACCAACTAGATTAAAGCTGTTTAGTTTATATCATTATTTATTCAGCACGTTGTGTTTTCTAACATTTTAGAATTAGTGGAGACTTAGGTTTTTCTCTCTCACTGTCTCCTCTCTTGCCCTCATCCCTTTACTAATCTGGAAACTGGTCAAGAAAAAGAACAGAGAGCTAGGGAAAGAGAGACTTAGCAAAATCACACAGCTAGACAGAAGTCAAATTTTGGCCTCGAGGCAAAGCAATCACTTTCCAGGGAGCACAAAAGGTAGCTTTCTGGTGTGGTCACTGTCATGCCTGACATTTACTTAGTCAGCACATTTATTTAGTCAGAATTTGTTTCTTTTTCTCAGTGCAAATGAAATAAAGCAATGACAATAGTTAGGAGGAAAGGTTGTTTAACATCTTAGTAACGTAGTTGTAGGCACAGGCCCAAAACACAGGCACAGGCCTTTAATCTTTATAGTGTTCACTGTGTTGTCACTGCTATAGTTTAATCTCTGGCTTTTTCAGGGTGTCTTGGCAAATAGATGGTCAGTCACAGGTTCAGAATATTAGCATGGATAAGCATTAAGATGTTTTAATTTTATTTGAAATCAAATCTTCTATCCTACATTTTTCTGGTCCCAGGATATTCTTTAGATATTTCACACTGACATGTACTATTATGTTACTGGCTTGTAATCAATGCATAGGGCAGTTTATCCCTGCCAGATGGAGCAGGGATATAATACAAGAATGTGTGGAACTGGTAATAGTCTGTCCCAGACCTGCCTTTGAGTTCAACCACATTCTCGGCTCTGCTTTCAAAACTTAAACTTAGAACCAGGTCAACGTGAAGCTAACAAATGGCTCAAAAGAGTCAGACTCAGAGCTGGTTTTGAGCACAGTAATAGTTATATCTAATTCATGACTGGAGTAATACTGTCTCCTACTCTAGGCAGTAAACATGCCTGACCTAGAAATGAGAGGTCTAATTTCTGTTATCAGCAAAATGGCAGGTTGTGTTTTAGGTCAAAGAATCACCAGTGGAATGACCTTAAAGGCCTGCACAGTGAAGGGATGTGTCTCAGAAATGGGCATTCAGCTCTCCCTATATGTACGGAACCCTTAGGAATGAACTAGGGTTGCTTTGGATTTATACCTAGTAAACAGGCAGGCACACAGCCCAGCTCCAAAACAGGAAGAAAGAGAAGGATATCTAAATTCTTAGAAATAGACCCATAAGTATTTAGGAGTAAAGACTCACATTGTGTACTGCTGACTTTCAAATTACTACTTATATCTATATCTAGAAAAAAAGAACAAATATTTCATTGTTTTTTTTTTTAATTAAATTCTTTTATTGGTACATTGTAGGTATACAACACAATTACATTTCTCACTGGGAATTGTACCTTTA
>NW_004624763.1:5423295-5513538 GCF_000247695.1 Heterocephalus glaber
CTCTGCTGTTATCTGAGAAATTATTTCTGATTTCATTTTTTCCAGATCCCCTTTTGTTGCCAGTTCAGGGAGTCCAGGTGGTTGAGTATGAGAGTGCTCCATCTCATTTCCCTTTTGGGTTGCAGTAGGTGATCTGGAAGTCTGGTTTTGAGACTTGTTTATGTGTCTTCTCATTTGAAGGGTGTGGCGTGCTGTTGGCGCCTATGCAGCTCACCACCTCTGCACTGGGAGTGCTGGAATGGTGGCCCAGAAGCCCCTTCCTCTGTGCTGGGAGTAGTGGAACGGCAGCCCTGAAGCCCTTTCCTCTGTGCTGGAAGTGGTGGTATGGTGGCCCGGAAGTCCCTTCCTCTGGGCTAGGAGTGGTGGAACAGCAGCTCAGAAGCCCCTTCCTCTGCACTGGGAGCAGTGGAATGGTGTCCTGGAACCCCCTACCTCTGCACTGGGAGCAATGCAATGGTGTCCCAGAAGCCCCTTCCTCTGTGCTAGGAGCTATGGAATGGAAGCCCTGAAGTCCCTTTCTCTGCACTGGGAGAGGTGGAACAGTGGGCCTGGAAGTCCCTTCCTCTGTTCTGGGAGTGGTGGAATGGTGCTCCGGAAGCCCCTACCTCAATGCTTACCATTTTTATAGTGAGGACATTTGAAACTTATTTTTAGCAATTTTGAGAAGTACAATACACTATTATTAACTATATTCACCATCTGTGCAATAGATCTCAAAAGTACTCATTGTATTCCTCCTGAGACTTGGTCCTCCCACTTTTCAGCTTTTGTGACTGTCATTCTACTCCCTGCTTCTATGAGTTCAATTGTTTTAGATTCCACATGGAAGCGAGAACATGAGGTGTTTGTCTTTCTGTGCCTGGGTTATTTCACTCAGCATAATGTATTAGAATATTCAGATGTGGGATTGCTGGACTGTATTAGCCAGCTTTTCTGTTGCTGAGATTAAATACCTGATACTCACAACACTCACAATTTATCTCGCTAGTCATTTCTGGGGATTCAGTCTGTGATTGACTGGCTGCAAGGCAGGAATATTGTGGGTGAAAGGGGGTGGATGAGCAAAGCTGCTTAGTTCATGGCAGCCAGGAATGAGAGCAGAGGATCAGCACCCTAGAGAAAGGGGCCAGAGACCAATATAGAACCTAAGGTCATGCTTCAATGACCTACCTGAACACTCCCAGAAGTGTGCTTTACTAATTCCCTGGGCAGACCCATATCTGAATATTTACCGAGAAGATTTAAAATCAGTACGTTGAAGAAATATCTGTACTCCCATAGTCACTGCAGCACTACTCATATTAGTCACATTATGGAATCAGCCTAAGTGTCCATCAACAGAGGACTAGATAAAGGAAAATGTGGTATAGGTGCATAGTGGAATGTTATTAAGCCTTGGAAGGGAAAGAAATACTGTTGGTTTCCACAAAATGAAATTTTTTTGTACATTGTTAGGTACAGACATGGCAACTACCCCACTTCTTCAGTACCAATTTTCTGTATTAGCTTTCCCATCACTGGGACCAAATACTTGACATCCACAACTTAAAGGAGAAGTTTAATTTGGCTCATGATTTCAGGGGATTCAGTCCATGGTTAGCTGGCTGCAAGACATGAACACTGTGGCAGAAGAGCATGGTGGAACAAAGCTGCTTAGCTCATGGCAACTGAGAAGCAGAGCAGGGGAATAGCACCATAGAGAAAAGGGCCAGGGATGAGATACAAATCCCAATATCATGCCTCCATGACCCACCCAGACACACCCAGAAGTGTGCTTTACTAATCCCCTGAGTGGTCCCCAAGCCAATCAAGTTGCCACAATTAAATTTAACCTCCACATAGATGATATAATAATTCTATTTTTATTTTTTTGGAAAGTTTTTCAAATATTTTAAAAGCATCCTCTTTCTCCCTCTCTCTCTCTGTCTGTCTCTCTGTCTCTCTCTCATTCAGATACACATACCTACATACACACATGTACATCACAAAGATACAGCTACATTTTGAGGATACACTCCATTTTTTCTGACTTTTAAAAAAGATACCAAAAAAAGTGTGTCATAAAAAAGATATATCATTGCCCAACACTACTCTATTAAGAAGGTCTCTGCTCATGATTTTTTTGTTGTTGTTGCTCTGGGGATCAAACTTGGGTCCTTGAGCTTTCAAGGCAGGCGGCAGAACCACTGAGCTAAATCCCTGGCCCTCATGATTTTTATTAGATGGAATTTTGATTACATTTCAGCCCTCATTGTTGATTAGCTGATCCAGATTTCTCTCTTTGATTTTTCCATCAGTTGAAAAGACTAGAGGCTTTTCTAGAATTTCTTTGATAGAGAGAGGATAAATCTAGAACTTAGAAATAAGTCACTGCCTAGAAATAATACTAATGAAAATGTTTTGGAAGTTAATTCTATTACTGCCCAAGTCTTACTCACAAAGACAAGGCAAACTAAATGGAGAACTGTTTTTTTTGGGGGGGGGTGCAGGGTGATACTCATGTGAGCCAGAATATAGAAAAGGAAGATCCTAGATAAGTTGAGATATACATCAGCCCGAGAGCTGCCCGAGAAGACGATAATTCACAGGAGGAGGAGTTAATAATTCACAAGAGGTGGATCACACAGTCCCCCTTTCTTTTGGTTACAGGACCCTTATTTCATGAGGCTGTCCAGTCCTTCCTTGGCGTACCCATATGATTCATGGACACCAAGACCAGAATCTTGGTGACTGACATGAGACAGAACATGGATTGAACCTCATCTAGTCAGACTATAGCCCATGTTTTCTCATTATATCTGTGAAAATCAAACTTTTCCTTCTGGCAGTGAAGTATGTTGCCTAGAGAGGTAAGCCTGCTAAAGGTGGGGCCATCAACCCTGAAGAATAAAATGAGACTGAGAAACTGGGTGTTTACCATTTTGGACAGTCCCTGATCAAAGCTTGCCTGTACCCAGAATTCTAGCTTTTTACTTCATCCAAACAGATTCACTTTGTTGTTGTTGTTGTTGTTGTTGTTATTTAAGCCAATAACGTTGAGTTTTGTATAACCTGCAATTTAAAGCCTCAACTTTCAAAGCATTCTTGGTAGGTAAACCTAGTTCAAATGCCAGAAGAGAAACTGACTTCGATTAGAAGCTAAAGAAGTCAGGCCAGGTGTCCAAGTTCTTGAGAGGGAAACAATCTGAGTGGGCTGAGGGGTATAGCTTAGTGGAGCGCTTGCTTAGCATGCACGAAGCCCTGGGTTCAATCCCAATACCATAAAGCAAAAAGGAAGGAAACAATTTGAGAATTGCAAAACAGTTCTGGTGATTTAGGAAACCAGTGCTGAGGTGACAGGTAGGCAGCAGGACATTTATTTCATGCAGATCTAGTATGACCTGCTAAGCTTAGGGTGGGTCTTTAAAGGAACATTGACTAAATACAATCCTCAGTGAGGCATGGAGCATATGACTAAACATATATCCACCTATGTTTACACAGTCAGCACCTCTTGATGTGTGTCAGTATGAAAAGTGACTAAGCTGAGAGTGACCACGGGCCAGGCAAGTGACAAGGTGAGGCAAAAGTGAGGTGTGTATATCTTGGAAAGGGGAAGAAGAGCATTATCTGCCAGGCCCTGGGTAATTAGGATCCCTTGCTGGCCCACTGCAGGCTGAATGGAGAGATCTGACTTCATGTAAAACATAAGTCAGTTGAAATGTTGGGCGAGGGGTGAGGGTGGCTAATGAAAGGAATAAACTGAATATTGGGAAATATTGGTTCTTTAGGGGAAAACAAAAACAAAAACACAACAAAAATTTAAACTAAAATAAATGGCACAAAGTTTTATGTTAGCCCTAAATGAGGCTTCTTAGGCTGAGAGTGCTGGCCCTCTGTTTGGTTAAAGTATAACCATGAAATATGATCACACTACTGTCACTAAGCACCTCTGCCAGCTGTTACCAGTACTACACACCCTGTATCTCCCCAACCTAGAAGACCAGAAAGTGGCAAAAGACATGGGAAGAATCCTTGTCTTAGCACCTCAAGATACCAAGTGATCAGAAACAAAATGACTCCAATTTGCAAGTGTTCTGGAATATAACTACTCTTAGAGAGTAAGGAGGAGGCCAACATCAAAGAGAAGAGGCTCCAGGTATGAAGACAGTGGTTATACATTAAAGAAAGCGCTGGGGATTTAGCTTAGCGGTGCAGCCTGCCTCTCAAGCACAAGGTCCTACATTCGATCCCCCATACCAAAAAAAAAAAAGAAATCAATGTTTTTTGACATTTCCTATAATACAGGCTGATTGTAAAACTACTACTAATAGCTAATGTACTTTCTATATTTTTGGTACCTTGTTAACTGTTTGACATGCACTATCTTATTTTATTCTTACAACAACCCTATAAGGTACGTATATGTGTATGATTTCCATTTCAACAGAGAGTGCCAAGAAATGGAGAAATTAAGAAACTTGCCAACAAATCTAGTAAAGAGGCTGAGCTTTCAAAACTGCACTAATAGAAGCAAAAAGAATAGCTTTGAGAATATCATTCTTTCCTGGTGAGCTCTCAAAGGCCAATCTGAACAAGCATCAAGTTTTTTTTTGTTTTTCCTCTGGTACTGGGGATCGAACTCAAGCATCAAGATTTTTAAAAGAAGCTGTTTAAATAATTGTAACCAAACAAAAGGAATATGGCACACATTTCCTGCAGGTTGAGTGGTCACAGTGATGGTAATATTCTTTGAAAAACTTTTTAGAACATAATATAGAAAGCTACAAAGATAATTATCTGGATGAATTGCTACAACAAATTATTATAAGGCAAACACCCTTCTAACCATTATTGAGAGCAAGAAACAGAAACTGGGGCCCATCAAGCCTCCCTTTGCCCCATCCCATCACAATGCCCACCCTTCAACCAAAGAATCACAGGCCTGACTTTGAAGCAATCACTTTCTTGCTTTTCCTTATAGATTTATCATCCAAACCTGCACCCCAATCATTATACTTGAAGGGTTTCTTTTCCTACTGTGTCTTTTAATGCTACTGAATCTACTATGTCTTTCTCTATCCTGTCCCTATTTTTTCCTTTTAACAATAATTTTTTTTCTTTTTTCTTTTTTTGGACCGGGGATTGAACTCGGGCCCTTGTGCTTGCAGGGCAGGCAGTGGCAGAACCACTGAGCTAAATCCCTGGCCCTATAACAATAATTTTTGAAGAAATCAGGCCATGTAAATCTGCAAACTGGCTAAGTTTCTAGCCTGGATTTGGCCGGATACATCAATGGAAATATTATAACTAGTTAGTATGAATCAAGCCATAAGGAGAGTGTCAGGTAGATTTAAATACAAACACCTGGTCTGCCAAATTCACAAGAGCACTAAAACTCAGTTCCCTGAATAGAAAGTTCCTTTTTGTTGTTAATAAAAAAAGCACTGATATAATTGCTTTGAGGTAATCTGCTTTTTTCTTCCTTCATCTCCATGACAATGTGGTAAAGGAAAAATGCCACATTGGATGTATAAGGCAGGCAAAAAAAAAAAAAAAAGTAAAAGCAAAACTTATTTTTCTTAGGAAAGAGCTGGAAATGATCAACAACTTCTACCCAGCCCTTTGATTATTTGAAAGTTTTGGCACTTTTCTTTAAGACACAGTCCTATGCAGCTAGTGGCAGAAAAGAGATAAATGATAGCAAAGCAAAAATCAATAAAAGGGCAATATAAAACTCACTGCTATTTTTCTTAAGTACGGCAAGATAAGCGTTCATTTCTCCCTTCACATTTACTCTTACCACCACATTCTTTTCAAGCCTCAGTCTTTAGCAATGTCCTTCAGGCATGGAATAAAAATAACTTTGCCTGAAACCCACTTGCTATAAGATCTTGGGGTGAGTTATTCGACACAAGTTTCCTTACATGAACAGTGAGGATAATGTGTACCTTACAAGGTTATTGGGGGCTCAAATTAGATAACAGCTATAAAGTGTCACATAGAAAATGCATAACAAATGTCAGTCTCTTCACTTTGCCTCTTCCCTGCCAAGTTGTATCAATTTTCCTTTCAATCAGTTGATTTTCAAAATTCAAGGCCTTGAGGATCAAAAGTTCAAATAAAAGGAAATTCTGAATTTTTCATCTTGCCCTGTTGCAGAACAAACCTAATAATGTCTTTGTGAATTTAGTTATTAGCAATGTGTACACCTCTAATGAACCCAGAACGGAACCCTCCTTTTCAGTGTTTCCCGTCTTCCTCCTCACTTGGGTAACCCTCCACTCCTCTTCTGGCTTGATCCTTATTTATTGATCCACATAGCAGAAGGGGGGCCTGGACAGTTTTGTGCCAAAACTAATTTTACCAGGAAGCTGAGACCCTGAGGAATGAAGTGACTTGCTCAAGTACATGCAGCTAGTTAGCAACAAGCAAGACAACAACTTCTAACAGCCTGCAGCAAATTAGATGCCACCTATAGGGGTCAGCAGGTAAAAGGAATGAAAGGGACCGAAAGGAGGGACCAAAGAGGAGAGCTTACAGTGATCCTGTGGGAGACAGGGCTCCAGGGTGCTAGAATTTCTAATATTTAAGAAGATGATGGAAATTTGAAATTGTATGGTTAATGTCAGTTTTAAATGTTGGCGGAAGTTTTTCAACTTCTCTGCAGGTCAAATAAGACACATCTAGGTACTGGACTTAGCCCGTAACTGGCCAGTTTGAGGCTTCTGCCTTCTACTAACTTTAATTTAAGTTTACGTTATTTAATTTGCTTTGATTCTCACACTTTCCACTCAAAACCAACCAACCAACCAACCAATCAAACCACAAAGCCCCGTAACAAAACAAAACAAAAACTCCAGTGGCTCCACATTATCTACAAGATAAAGTCTAAACTTCTTCACCAGTCCTTTCAGGCAATCCAGGACCACAGCCAAGGCCCCCAACCCTATTTACACGTTACAGTCAGTCTTTGTCTCCCACTGCAACTACCAATGGCCAATGAATTGCACTCTAGGTAGGAACAGTTCAGAAGGACAGCTGCCCAGACCACGGTGGCCACTTCTTGGTCTCCAGGTCCTTCCCTTTGGTGGAATGCCCTCCGCCTATGTATTCCTACTGCAAAATGCTGCCCATCCTTAATGTCCAGCTCAAACACCACTCTACAAACACATGCCCGGTGGGCCCTGCTGAGAGCCACCTTGCTCTGAATCTCTGTAGGCCTTTACTTCACTCACACGACACCACTACTCCTTGTTTTGGAGTTACTTACATCATCCCAAGCATCTAATAGCATTCCTTGAACAAAGAATCTGGGTCTTGGACCATATTGAATAGCCCCACAGTGCTGTGTACACAGCAGTGAGCTCAAAACACATCTTAGAACATTATCTTCTTGCATTGAGAACTTGTGGATCCAATATAAAAAAATACTCTTGCAGAACTCAGTGTGCCATGTCTAGACTGCTATAGGGGCTTTTAAACAAGTAAGTGGGCTCCCAAGTGCCAAAGGGCAACAGCCTCACCTCTCTGGCTCTTCCAAACATCCTCCCCAACTTGCATTGAGATGTTCTCCTCCAGAAACAATTACATTTCCGCCTGAGACAACACAGGTTCTAAATGGCCATGTTAAACCTTCACCTATGCCATGGAAACATTTCAAAGAGCCAGTCCTTTTCCACAGAATAAGGTTAACTGATCAGACCAGAGGGCAATCCCCGTGAAGGGCACACACAGCGAGCTATCAGCGAAGAACCCCTGTACAGGTATTTCAGATGTGCTGAGACTGATAGAAACAAACAAGCATCACTAAACCCTGTCTAGCCAGTTATGGAAGTCACAAACTTTTATCTCATACTTTGTTTCTCTGAAGCCATCCCCATATTTGGCCATTGCAATTTCAGTTAGTGTCAAAAATAAAATAAAATAAAAACTGGACTCCATTTTAGTTTTATTGGCCTGACCAACTCTACAGGCACTCAATTTATTGAGTGGCTTAAAAAACCCAATTTTTACTTTTGCTTAAATCAAAAGTACTGTAATTATCTTTTTAGCAATGACTAAAAGAATAAATACCATGGTCTCATAAGATGGTCTAAATTTGTACAGTAACAGAAGAGGCTAATATAGTTTTATCTCAAACCAGCAACAGTTAAGATGCCAGCTCAGTGATTTCAATTAGCATATTCTGGATACACCCTTCTAACATGAGCAGGTATGCACTGTCGAAGACAAGTTTAGCCTTGCAAACCTTATTTGCTTCACATTTATGTCACACGATAATCTGTTTTTGGGTATCAGAGAGCCAAGACTATCAAGAATTCCAGGAAATGTTAAAGAAAACTAATGACCCCAGAGGTTTCCGCTGTGACAACAATGTTTTCCTCTAGATGATGCCATGGTAGGTGACAGCTACTAACTCTTACTATATTTACCAAGGGGGGATGATTCTTACATTTTTATTGGAAATGCTTCTAGTGTAAGCATAGCAGTACAGATACACTCAAAGAACTTCTCATAAAAAGTGATTCTCTTCTTTGTAATTCCTGTGGCTGGAAGGAAGGGGATATGGGATAAGTCTCTTAGTCTCCACTTTTTCTCTTTTAGTATCTTTTGTGGTAAAACAGACTTGAAACAATACTCTCCCCTCTGCTGAAAACCTGTAAGGTGGTATATTTATTCTTTGTACAAATAAATTGTCATCTGAGTTCAGAAACTAACATTTGAGACACTTTTCAAACATAAAAGGAATCTAAACCTTTGATACTGGTTAAGATCCCCCACTTAGATCAACACCAACAAATATTTTATGATTGTATTTTTGTGAAATAAAAAGACTCATGGTTTTGCTAAAGAATAAGAACAAAGTAACACACTTATGAAAACAGAAGGAAGCCTGGATCCACCGCATCAAGCTCACTTGCCCCCACTTGAAAGACCATAAATACTGCTAGGGACTAGGCTAGGCCAAAACTTTTTTCTGATCTGAGACCCAGCCAAAAATAAATGGGCTGCTCCAATCCCCTTTGATCTCGTTCGATGTATATTTCCAGCGTAAACTGGTGATGTTTAGGCTGACAATGTTTTCCCAAAGGGCCAGCGATGAAGAGCCTGAGAGTCAGGCCGCTGCAACCTGAGAGTATCAGAGATCCTCGCAAGGAAATGGAAGTGCTCTGCGGAGACCCGCACTGCGGAAGTGTCCTGGGGACACCCGGAGCGCATCTGCGCGCGGCTGACACGCGGATGCCTTTCAAGATTTCCTGCTTCGGGAAACAATGTCACTTGTTTGTG
The DNA here is from genome assembly GCF_000247695.1 of Heterocephalus glaber. The sequence goes on from NW_004624763.1 coordinate 5,432,566, forward strand.
TACTGTAAAAGGATCCTAGGATGAAAATGGGTGGAAATTCACCCCACATCCCCAGAATCCTTCTGGGAGATGAGGGCTGACTCCGGCTGGAGAGGGACACAGAGGCCCAGCAGTGAGACGCAGGGGCCAGGCCGCAGGCTGTGCCTCCCCGCCCAGCGGCCGAGGCCAGGAGGAAGCTGGGGGTCCCCGCTGCGGCCGACGCACGGCGACATCGCCGGCCAGCTACTCCCGGGCGGGTAGCCCGGGGTCCTGGGCTGCGCAGGAGGCGCTGGAGCCAGGGGTCCCCGCCCCGGTGGCGACCTTACCTGGTTCCTGCGGTACCACGCGCCCGACAGCGAGCCGTTGCCCGCGCCTGGCGCCCAGTAAGACAGGTTCCGAGACAGCTCGTCCAGGGCTGCCGCTGCGGCGTCCCCAGGGCCCGCGCGCTCCGGCGCCGCCATCAGGTCCTCTCGGGCGCCGGCCGTACCGCGCCCCGCCTGCAAGCCGCGCGCCGCCACTTCCTGCGGGCCCAGGCGAGGCCACCTGCCCCCGCCCCCCAGGGCGCAGGTGCCGAGCCCTGCGCCGGCCCCCCGGAGACCCCGCGCGTCCGCCTGGCAACACCTGGCCGGCCCTGGCCGCACCAAGCCGCCTGCCCCAGGGTGCTCGGGCATAGCGATTACTTGCCCAAGTGAATGGGAGGGAAAGGAGCATTGAGTAATGCAAAGCAGCTAACTTCGCCCCTGTCTACCTGGCCAGTCCAGTTCTCTGTCACGGGTGCGAGGATGTCTTACATAGATTTGACGTTGTTTGCACATGGAAAAGTCACGGGGGTCCCAAAAATATTGTGAGCGATGAGAATAAAGATTCCCGCAATTAGACCTCGGGACCAGCCCTTAAGAGATTCTGAGGAAGGGTCTCTAGTTACAGGACCCTGTCCGGTATCTGTTGACTGGGCAGGGTTTCCTTCACATAGGAACAGAGGGAACCCTGAACATTTGCCAGGTACTGTGTATAAAAATTTAGAATGGGAGACAAATATTATAAACAATCCAAAGAACTCTAACCAGATGTTCTGGTTTTATTGGTTTTCAGGTTCTGTGTTAGTTACCTGCTGATCTGGAAGAGCTCCTTCCCTTTGAGAATTATGTGTTCTGTGATTCCACATTGTTGGCCAAAGCACTGGGACTTGGAATTCTTTTGTGTACACCATGCTGAAATTCTTCTTAAATAATATACTTTAACTTCATGACCTCATGAAAAAGAGACCTTCAAGCAAAGAGAATTGCTGTCTAGCAGGGAACAGGGAGAGAAGGCTGTGACTGAACATTGACAAATGTGCAAATGAGAAAAGAAAGTGAGAAAGTCATTTGAGATACAGAAAAAACAAGCCATTTTGCAAGTGTGTACTTTCTTGCTTAAGCAACCAAAAGTTCAGTGAACATTTAATAATGGTAGTGGTAGTTAACTATTCCCAATTTTAAAAGGCTGATTTATTTCAAATAAATATCTGGAGGAAAAAGAGTTTATTTGTTTTGTTTTTGAGACAAGGACTCATTATGTAGTTCAGGATGGCCTTGAACTCACTATGTAGCCCAGACTTGCCTTGAACTCATGACGATCCTCCTGCCTCAGCCCCCGGAGGGTTGGGGTTACAGGACTGCACTGCCAAGCTTGGCTGAAAGAGTTTATTTGTGATATTTTCTATAACCTCACATCAATTTGTGTTGGTGACTTTATTAAATACTTATTTCTCTTGATATATTTTAGGGTGCAAGTAATAGAATATCAAACAAAAGAGGCTTAAATAATAAAGATCTTTTATCTCAGAGAAAATGTTTCTCAATGTGGGTTTATGCTGTTATCACTTTGATTTTTCTGCTCTGTCACACCTGAAAGATTGGCCTGGTCCCTTTGGAAAGGAAAACTTCCAGAATCCCCCTAGCAGCTTTCCCTCTATCCCATTGGCCAGGACTAGGTCATGTGCCCATGTTCTATCAGCAAGGGAGGCTGGGAAAGTGATTCTTGGGTATTTTGAGCCTTGAGAGTGGCGGTGAGTTCTCCCATCCAGGAGGAACAAGGATAGAGTGGGGGTGGTAGAGGGGACCAGCAGTGCCTGGCACAATCATTCCTTAGTGTTTTCTATGAGCCAGATTGTAACAAGTCATGCACACACAAATTACTATACTGATCGTGTTACTTTCCTCTTTAAAATGCCTCGAACCCTTCTTATTGACACTGTAAAGTCCACACATTCTAGAACTGACATATGAGACACTTTATGATTTGGCCCCATTACTCTGCTACCCTTAGCTTGTTCCTGTTTGATTTTTTAACTTAAAATTTTTTTTTTCAGTTTCTTTCGATTTGTTGAAAACCTCTAATTTGGAAGAAGATGGTACTTGGTACAGAAAAGATGTGATGCAGAGCTTACGTCGTTCCGACAGATTCCAAGATGCCACTGCCATTGCTGCCGCTGTCCTAGTGAGTGTGGGTGGCTGAAATGAACAATTCGTGACCAGAGTCCCTTCCCACACAGTTCACAAGGAGGCGGCAAGAGTGCCGAGAGAACTATTTTGGTCCCAGTCTTGTGGGCGCGACTGTGGAGACTGTTCCTGCTTTTCGAAGGCCTCTGCTTCTTACAGGTTTTCTTTGGGGATATCCTGTTCCCTCTGCAGGATGCCAAGCGTTTGATCAACCCCCTACCCTCAGCAACATGGAAATTTGTCTTCCTCAGTTAATTTGAAGTATTCTTTTCTGGTGACACATCATTTGAAGCTGGACCTCACCATGACCCTGGAGAGCAGGATTATATTCCCCCCACCTTGCTTGGGATCATACTCTTTTAAAAAAATTCATCTTTAGCTGGGTGTGGTGGCACACACCTGTAATCCCAGCACTCAGGAGGCTGAGGCAGGAGGATTATTGAAAATTCAAGGCCAGTTTGGGCTACATGGAGAGTTCAAGGCCAGGCTGGAAAACATAGCGAGACCCTGTCTCAAAATATATATATATATTTTTAGCAAGAATCAGTCACCGCTAGTTGTTACAATAAGAATTTTACAAATGAAAAAGAGACCTTCAAGGAAAGAGAACTGCTGTCTAGTAGAGAAGAGAGAGAAGGCTGTGATTTTTTTTCCTAGGGGAAATGTGCACACTGGAGCAGGGTTTTAGTTAAAGATTAATTTAGGTGTCTCACATCAGACACAAAAGCTAACTCCAGACTGGAGACTTTAATGAGAATGGCACAATTTTAGATCTTTTAGAATAACAAAGGAGGCAATCTCTACGAAGGTGGTTTGGTAATTGTTAGAGTACAGACAACGAAGGCAGACTTCCTGTGTTCAATTCTGACTGCACTGCTTGTTGCTGCGCAACTTTGCCCTACTTGCTTAATTTCTCCAAGGCTTTCATTCATCGTCTGTAGAAAGGAGATCACAAGTACCTGAAACACAGACAGTGATCAGTAAGTGCTATTACTGTTATCAGCCTTACACTAGGAAGGGATTCCTTAGACAAATACAAAAATACAAAGCACAGTGAACAATATTGGTAAGTGCAATTACAACAGATTTAGGACTTGTATACACTGATGCCATAAAATGTGAAAAGAGAAGTCATAAACCAAGTCACACATATGACTGACAAAGGAGTCATATCCAGAATATATAAATAACTCCTATGGGTTAATAAGAAAAAAAATCAGAGAACCCAGTGGAAAAATAGGGAAGAACATAAACAGGCATTTTTCATAAGAAAAATTTCATTACATTTTACAAAATGAAGATGTGTGTGTGTGTGAATTTCAGTCTTAGGTACATCTCCAGAAATATTACTATACAGAGACACCAGGAAAGATATACAAGCCCAAAAGCAAGAAACAAAACAAAAATCCTGTAGACAGCTCAAGTGCCTGTCAACAGGAACAATGGTTAAGTGAGATTTGCTATGTTTATGCAGTGGAATACTACACAGTGATGCAGCTGCCTTAACTTCAGCTTACCTTCAGCTGCCACCCATATCAACATGCAAGAACCCCACAAACACAATGTAGGGTTTTCAAAGCAAATCCATAGGAGTTTATGTACAGTATGATTCAGACACATACAAAATTAGATAATATATTGTTTAGGAGTATATGTGTGAGAGAACCTAAAAAAATGCAAGGGATAATAAAAATGAACTTTGAATATTGGATAAATACAGAAATTGGCACTGGGTGTGGTGGTGCATGCCTGTAATCCCAGTACTCAGGAGGCTGAGGCAGGAAGATTACCGTGAGTTTGAGGCCAACATAGGCTACATAGTGAGTTGAAAGCTTGCCTGGACTACATAGCAAGCCCTGTCTCAAAACAACAACAACAAAAACAAACAAACAAAAGAAACCAAAAAAAATTGCAATGTTCTAGTTCATAAATTTGGTGGTGAGTTGGATAGGAATTCGTTTTATTATTATTTTTGAAGATACACATTTATGTCATATATGCTTCTTCGTAACTGTATTTCATAATGAATATGAAAGGCTAATCCAGTGAAAACACAAGGATTTGTGGTCAGAAGTTTCAAAAATTTGAGATTGGTAGACCTGGATTAAGCGCTGTGTTCTGTTCTTTGCCTGCTGCATGGCTCTGGACAAGAGATTGGGTTCCCTAATTTATAAAGTGGGAATCATAATATTTATCTCAAAGGCTTTTGTGCACATTAAGTAGTACTCAGTGTGAATGAAAAACCCCTTGTACTTCAGCTCGGTTCACCAATGCTTACTTAGGGCCAGGAGCCCAGGACTAGAAGTTGCATAAGCTGGTTGGGAGAGAAGGTGGCACTGCAAGGCTACCAAAAGGGGTGGCTGCCATGGTGCATCCTGAGATGAGTGGGCAAAGAGGGAGGTGAGAATGACCAGGGCTGGCAGAAGGACAAGCACAAGTACAGACACAGATGCAAGGGAAACCAGAGTCCATGTGTATCCACATGAAGCAATTCCACAGCAGTCGGGTGAGATGAGATTCAGATTTCGGTGTCCATAGGGGAGTGATTCTAAGAGCCTCCAGATACCAAACTCAAAGGATGCTCAGGCCCTTCATATAAAAGGGCATAATGTTCGTATCCAACCTATGGTCATCCTCTAACATGCTGTAAATCACCTCTGCATTACTTACAATGCCTAATACAATGTAAGTTCTATATAAACAGTTTTACTGTATTTTGGGGGGGGGGAATCTTTAATCCCTGTGCCACTAGGAACCCACAGAGCAGCAGGAGATGAGCATTGGGTGAATGAACAAAGGTTCGTCTGTATTTATACCCACTCTCCATTGCTCAAATCACCTCCTGAGCTCTGTCTCCTGTCAGATCAGGGATTCTCTTAGGAGCATGAACTTTACTATGAACTGCACATGGGAGGGAATCTAGGTTGAGCGCTCCTTTGAGTCAACCTGAAATCATCCTCTGCCCCCACATGTGGAAAAATTGTCTTCCATGAAACTGGTCCCAGCTCATTTAGGGAATGACAAGAAAAAAGTTCTATACATGCTCAGTACATACACAATCCCCTGCGCCCCCCAATATTTTCAATCCATAGTTGGTTGATTCCAAGAATGTGGAACCTGCAGATCTGGAAGGCTGACTGTGTATCCTCAGACACAGGGGACAGCAGGGCCAGGAAATTGAGGTTGTTGAGTGTTGGGTTATCAAGGTTGGGTTTAAATCCTACTGAGGGAGCATGGAGTCACTCCAGATGAGGGAGGTACTGGGACAGATTCCTGGCTATGGGCAGGTCGGGTTTCAGTGGAGAGACACCAGAGACAGAGAGACAAGTTAGGAGTGTGTTGTGACTCACACAGAGAGGCATGAGAAAGGATGGAGAGAAGGAGAGAGATTTAAGAAATGCCAAGAAGGGAAACTGGTGGAAACCTACTGATGGGGCAAGATGGAGGAAGAAGGATCTAAAATGTCTGCTAGTTGGGGCTACTGGGTGTAAAAGCAGTATCATTGCCTGGGGGTGGGGAGGGCACCTTTATGGGAAAGGGTAAGTTCAGTTTGAATTTGATACTGAATTTTGGGAAGCTTGTGGAGCATTCAGGCAGAAAGGGATGCACTGGATATCCAAGGTGGAAGGCTGAAGGCAGGGCCAGGAAAATAGATTTGTGATTCGCCAGCACAAGAGCATCTGAGATTGGCTAGGGAGAGCATGGGGCCAACATCTTTTATAGCAGTGGTTAGCAAACTTCTTCTGTGAAGGGCTAGATAGTAAATATTTTAGGTTTTGTGAGCCATCTGGTCTCTGTCACAACTACTCTGCCACTGCAATGTGAAAGCAGCCACAGACAACATGTGAGTAAATAGATGAACTATGTTCCGATAAAACTTTATTTACAAATGTGAGAGGATGGCTTGAGTTGGCCCACAGGCTACAGTTTGCAAATTCCTATTCCAGAGAGAGAGAAGAACCGAGTATAGAACACCAGCTGAACAAGGACCACTTGAGAGGTGAGGGAATATGTTTGCTACGTTTCCTAGCATGTGAGTGACAGGTTCCCAAGCCAAAGGAACATTCATTAACTCAACTAAAAGCTGGAAGTCATGATGGAGTCAGGCCTCTGGACGCAGGAGCCTGACCTAGGGGTATGTGCTTCTTCCTTGTACCCCACAAGGGTGTAACAGCCACAGCAGCTCCTGGTGTCTATCTTTAGAGCCTGGGTTCATGAAGTAAAGGGAGTGGGCAGGTTAGATCCCAGTTCTTTCTGCCCTCAGATGTGGGGATATTGGCATTATAACCCTTACCCAGTGCTCAGTAACTGCAGCTTTCCCCACTAGAGGCATCTACCCAGTAGTGATGTTGGACTTGGCCATGTGGCTTGCTTTAGCCAATGGAAATATGGATGGAGTGACAGTGTGAGTTCTGGCCAAGACCTTCAGAGGCATCCCCTGTTCTGCTTGCCCTATGCCCCTTATTGAGAAGACAATGTCCAGGGAGCCACCATCCAGGGAGAATAAAGAAACCTATAAAGCAAACCAGAAAGCAATTCTTACTGTCCTCACCACAGCCAAATCTTTCTTTGTCGACTCCTGGGCAAAAATGAATAAATAAATAAATTTTGGTTGTTAAAAGCCACTGAGATTTTGAGTATGTGTGTTATACAGCAAAACTGATTGATTAAAGTATTCTCAAACAAGCTTCAGAGAGATAATCCAGGTGAAAACCGATTGGCCTGATTTGGGACACGTGACATAGCCCAGCACCAATCACTGAGGACAGAGATTTAGTATTATGATTGGCCCACCAGGGTCACAGGCCCACTCTATTCAGGCAAACAGGGCATTGCCAAGGTGAAGGGACTGCTGGGCAGACAAAAGCAATTGTAGAAAGCTAGCATAGAGAAGCACCGGGAAAACTTGGGCAGAAAGAGCTATAAAAACAAAGGTATGTTGAATAATGCCAAAGCTGCAGAGAAGATGCTGAGACAATAAGTGAACTGTGTTTATTGGTTTTGGCAATAATGGGAGGGTGTTATTGGTGACCTTTTCCTGAGCAGTTTCAGTTGAGTGTTAGGATGCCAGGCAGATTCTATTAAGGATATTCTTTTCAAAGCACTCAAATTCCCTATAGGAATGGCAGTTATTATTTAAAAGAACTTTAGATAAGAAGTAGTTTAGAAACCAGATAAGGGAGAACCAGGAGTTTATTTGGGCATCACTTTGAAGTTATAGGAGGGAAAGGGAACATTAGGATCAGACCACACTCGAGGCCAATTTTCAAAGTTGGGCTGAATCCTCGAAGATGCAACCAGGCCTGAGAGGCCAAGCTCAGTCCTGCTCTGAGCCTGGGGCAGAATTATGTCTTTGGGAACCAGACACGAAGGCAGGATCTGAGCAATATGGAATTTGAAACCGCGGGATTTAGTGAGGGATCACTCGAGGGAAGTGGCTGAGGTCAAGGGAGGCGAGCGCTGATAAGAGTCTGGTCTCAGGCCTGGAGAAGAGAAGTAAGAACAGAGCCAGCCCTAAACACAAGTATTCAATTGACAAAATGTTACACCAGTGCCCACACCCACACCCTTTCAGACTCTGACCTTTTTTTGACTTCTTTCAAAGCCTTTCTCTATTCCCCCTACACCCTGTCCCATTTGGCTTTACTGATTTGTATGTAGGGAGGCTTCCGGACGCTGGATCCCATCCCAGCCAATCCTCCCCAGACAGTGCCAACATCGCCCAGCTGCCTCCTCTTCTGCCATATCACAGCATCTCATTTCTTGTTCCTTTGCTGTCTACTTTCAAAGAAGCATTTGGGAATGCATCCACACCAAGGTATTGACACGATAGAGCTCCTTCTGTGATTATTTGCTTTCTAAGTGGATTCTCTCGGTAACAGTTCTTACCCCAAAGGAATAGTTCTGTCATGGAAAGACTCTGGGCAGATGGGGTAGGGGGTTGTTCCTCCAATCTTACCACAAAGTAGATTTGTTACTAATAAGGCTGGTCTTAAACTTAAGAAAGTATTGAGGGAGATGAGATGAGAAATTTAATTTTAGAAATAAAATATTTAAGGTGATGACATATTTTGACTGCAAATGCTAAATAAAAAATGTCCTGGAGTGAGAAATATAGATCTGGCAAATAGTCATAGATTCAGTCAAGAGGTCATTACATGCATTGTAGAGAGTCCTACCTCTCCCCTCTAGGTCATGAGTTACAAATACCCTAAGTCCCGTTATTTCATATGATCCTCACTAAAGCATTATGAAGTAGGCAGAACATTTGCATTTTTAACATTTGCATTTTAAAAAAGCGAACAGTTCAACTCAGAGAAGCTAAATTACTTATTTAATATTCACTGCTGGTTTGTGCTGGAGTCAGGGCTTCTGCTACTCAATTAAGACAGTCTAGGGCACTGGTAGCTGACCTATGGGCACACGTGCCACAGCAGGCTGTTTGTATCATTGAAAGTTCTAAAAGGCTCGCCCTCATTGGTCTAGGGAGTGGGTGTATTAGTTGGGGTTTTCTAGAGAAGCAGAGCCAAAAGGATCAATGATACAGACAGAAAATAGACAGACAGATAGATAATAGACAGATAGATAGGTAGGTAGATAGGGAAATCCATTTATTATAAAGAATTGGCCCACATTATTACAGAGGCTGAGAAGTCCTGAGACCTACGGTTAGCAAGCTGGAGTCTGGAAGATCCAGTGGTATACTTTTAGCCTAAGTCTCAAGGTCTGAGAACCAGGACAGCTCGAGGGCAGGCAGGCTTAAGATCCAAGAAGAGCTGTTTTTTTCAGTTCAACTCTGAAGGCAGGAAAAGACCAATGTCCTGGCTCAAGCAGTCAGGCAGGAGGAATTCCATCTTCTTAGACCTTTTTGTTCTGTTTGGGTCTTCAATAGATCGATCGGGTCCATTTGTATTAATGAGGACAGTCTGCTTCACTCAGTCTGTGGACACAAATGTTATCTCACCCAGAAGCACTCGTTTGTCTTCTTTCTCTGGACACAGCACCAGAGGGTCTGAGATGGTGGAGACTGCGAGTCCTGGTAATTCTCTTTCAGTGCTGTGACCACTTTGAGTTCTGCACAAGTGTGCTGGGGACGTGATGGAAGCTGTGACCCAATAGGGCAGCCTTCCACCCCTTTCTCCCATCACAGGCTGCCCTGAATGTCCCCAGGCCACCTTTCTGTTCCGGGAGGGCTGTGAACACAGTCACATGCTGTGAGATGCTGCAGGTGCTTCGGTGCTGGCTCTGCTGCAAACCAGCTGTGTGGCCCTGGGCAAGGCCCTTTACCTCTCTGGGCCTTGTTTTCTCTTCTATGAATTGAGAAGTTTGGTCTAGGTGGTCATTTAGAAAGTTTCCAACATGGAAGTGGGAGTCTATTAAAACTGTATCTTCTTCACATTATAGCAAACAATTTTGTTTTCCCTTGTACTTAAAGGAACACAGAAAGACTCTTAGAAGGTACTAAATTTCACTGGAGTGGTACTATGCTTCTCTGCATGGAAAGATGGTGTAGTTCATGGTGGTTGGCTTTGGCACTCAGCATTCTGGCAGACGAGGGCTTCATCTGCACTGAGTTCATGTCATTTTTATCGTGTTTTCCCTCCTTCTCTACCTCTACAGCACTAGTGTGTCTTAGATGAAAAGGACAGCAGGGAAAATTCTGGTAACGTGTGTTCTGTCTCTGATCAGCCTTTGACCTTGGGAAAGTTTTTCCCCAAGTCCCAATTTCCTCCTCTTTATAGGAATAATAATATTTCTGCTTTGTAGGGTGATTCATGAAGATTACATAGAATTAGAAGTGCTTAGCTATGCCTGACACAGAGTAAACACACATTTCATCACAATAAAAAACAAATAAAAATAATGTGTTGGCTGGCTTTTATTACTTTTACCAAATACCCAGAATAATTAACTTATAAAAAGAAAAGTCTGATTTTGGCTTATGGTTTTGGAGGATCCAGTCCCTGATTGATTGAGCCATTGCTCTCAGGCCTGTGGTGAGGCAGCACACGTGGCAGGAGCAGGTGTGTGAGCAAAACTGCTTATACCACGAGTTAGAGAGCAAAGAGAAAGAGGAAGGGTGAGAACCCCAGGGTCCCCTTAAGGGGCACAATCCATTGCCCTCAAGACCTCCCAATAGGCCACATCTCTCAAAGGCTCTGCCCCCTCTCCATAGTGTCACCTCAGGGACCAAGTCTTTAACCCATGAACCATACAAATAATAATCATGTATGTTGTGCTTCCTACCCTGGTGCTTTTTCCTCCAATGAGGCAGTAATGGAAGGCAAATGTCTTTGTGGGGAGAGGGACTGAATCATGTAGCTAGATAACAAGATCGATGAAGGCAGGATTACCTCCACCTGGCTTTTCTTGCAGCCCCAATACCTAGCACAGTGACCAGCTCATAGCAGCACTAGAAAGAAAACCTTACTTAATGATGCAAACAAGACAGAGCTGCTCATAAATCATTCTTCCTTTACAAGGAGTGGCTTAGTCCTCTAGATTTCAGGCTTGTTCTATTTGCTGACTTTACAGTCCACTTAGGAAGACATTCAGAGATGTCTAGACCTTGTTTAAGTCTAGACCAGAGCTGTCCACTAGAAATGTAATGCTAGACACACACAAAATTTTAAATGTTTCAGTAGCCATGTAAAAAAGGCAAAAAGAAATAGGTGAATTAATTTTAATGATGAGTTTTATTTTAGCTACTATATCTAAAATATATCAACATGTAATCAATATAAAAACTACTAATTTTTTATACTGTTTGAAATCTGGTATGAACTTCATGCTTGGAGCATGTTTCAATTAAGACCAGTACATTCCAAGTGCTCAACAGGCACATTCATCTAGCGGGTGAGTTTTGGAAAAGCACAGGTCCAGACCAGCAGAAGAACATTAACCTTTCCCTTCCTCCTATCTGAGTCCAGCCCTCAGTTCACTTCTGGTCTGAGGTCCCACCTCTTTCCCCAGTGGCAACCCTGGAGAATAGTTCTTCCAGGTTCTGGGAAACACTCACATGGGTGTGCTTTGTCTTACTTGTCTTGGAAGAAAAAACACGTCAGAATGCAACACCAAAATCTCAACATTCATTCCACAAGATACACGTATACAACAGGGAATTGATGCTTCCAAACCCTTTCAAGATCATTATTTGAAGCAAGCAACTATCACTCTTCTCTTTCTGGCCTGCCTTTAGAGAGCTTTATCCAATGTGATCTTGCTTGTACTCAACTCTCTTTGATAATTCATTAGTTCATTCATTTTATTGAGTGCTTACTACTATATGTAATGGAGTTAGAAAAAGACTAAAGCACAAGAAGATGCAATTTCTGCCCTGAGGAGCCTTGAGCTCAAGTGGAGTAGGCAGATGGATAAACTAACAGGGATCTTCTAACAGGGCAGCGGGAAAGTAAATGCTGGGTACTCTGAAAGATCATGGGAGGGTGGCTAATGTAACCAGGAGTGCGTGTGTGTGTGTGTGCGTGCATGCACGTGTGTGTGTCTAGTGTGTGTATGAATGTGTGTGTGACAGGGAAGTCAGGGAAGTGCTACCCAATGTGAGACCTGAAGATCGAATAGGAGTTGGGACGTGGGTTTCTGGATGCAGGATGGGGAAAGAAGAACAGCAGGCCAACTGAGGGGAGAGCACGACCCATCCCAGAAGGGGGCTGCAAATCATTGCATGCAGCTAGAGTCCAGAAAGAGTAAGTCTGTGGCTTGCAGAAGATGTGGGGGTGGAAAGGGATAATTGAGATCAATAGCTTGACTTTTTTTTTTTTTTTTTTTTTGAACTAGGGATTGAACTCGGGACCTTGCGCTTGGGAGGCAGATGGCGGCACCAGTGGGCTACAACCCTGGCCCACAATTTCAGTAGATGTATTCTCTCTCTCTCTCTTTTTTTTTTTTTGGTACTCAGGTCCTTGTGCTTGTGATGCAGGGGATGGAACCACTGAGCTAAATCCCGTGCCCAATAGCTTGACTTTTATTTAAATTCTATAATAAAGATCCTGGAAGCCAGGTATGGTGGTGCCTGCCTCTAATCCCAGCTACTCAGGAGACTGAGGCAGGAGGACCACAAATTGGAGACCAGGATGGGCCACTTAGTGAGAACCTAAGCGAAATAAAAAATAAAAAAGGGCTGGAGATGTAGTTCAGCACACCCTGAGTTCCATCCCCAGTAATGAAAAAAAAAAAAAAATCCTGGAAACCTCCACTCAGCTCTGGTTCTGATTTTTCACCTGCATTTTTATTCCATATTTCCAGCTGTTTACAGGGTATCTCCATGTTTCAATTAAATTCAACATGTTCAATATCACTCAGCACCTTCACTCCTCTTGAATATTCTAAAGTGGTTCTTTGTCCTAATTTTTCTGTCTCTAATATGAGATCAGCATAATTTCAGCCTCCTACCACATTTTTCTTCCTCCCATATCTTCACCCACTGTACCCAAGCGGACACTAAATCCTGCTAATTTTTTGACTATCTGCAAGCTTTTGTTTCAAGCACTTTGTGGCTTCCCTGGAGATAACTCATCACTCTTTAAAAATAATAATTTTAAATTTTCACCAAGGCTATCAAAATTCCAAGTGGTATAATTTGTACTCTTTTGAGATATCATTTTGGAAAAACCAGCAGTTCTTAAAAATCACATCAAACTATGAAGTAGGAAAAATAGTATCAGTGGTCAGTCCAGAAAAGCCCCAAGTAATTCTTATTGGAAAAAAGACAGTTTTTAATGTTGTATTTATTCTTAGGGTCTACTGTTTTCTGATGTTGTAAAAAGTTTATTAAGCCTCCACCTGAAGGCATAAAATTTTATTACTGACACAGAAAACCCATAAACAGGGATTTTTATTTTTGTAATTGTGTCCTTCCTTTTCTCTACAAGCTCCTCCTTGGATACATTACCTGCAAATTCACTCACCCTGAAAAAATTTCAACACTGTTTAATCTTATTCTTGATTACCAAGCATCTTACTTCATATTTGCTCAGCAATTCATTATAACCACACCCTAAGAGCTCAACATGGAAAATCTAAGACACAAGAACCAGATTGTATTTTGTGTCTCAGGAATAAATGGTAATTTCCCCCAGTTGCATTTTGTTGTATTTGAAACCAAATATCCACTAGCTGGAAATTCCTTTTCAATCAGTAGGTATTTGTTGAGATTTATTGACCATGTTTAGCTTGCAACTACTTGTTAGAGGTATGATGACTATGTTTTCTGAAACAAAACATCAGGACATGTGATTTGACAACAGGACAGAGCACTTGAAATCAGCACTGCACTGGAAAATTTGGATTATATGATTGCCATAGTTACAGGGAATGCAGAGAAATACTGTCCCTTGAGCTCACAACTTTATTGGAAACACATATTCATTAACTTTACCATCAAGTAAACAGTAAGTAAAAACCCAGAAGAAGAGGTACTTTGTTAGGTGGGAGAATTATAGCAATGAAAAAAATACAATCACCTTAAATGTTTTACAAAAGAAGGTAGGCCTTTGTGATGGGTAATTTTAATGGTCACTATAGCTGGGCTGTGGGACCCCACTGTTTGGTCTAGATATTGCCTAGAAGTCACTTTTTAGATGAGATTAACATTTAAATAGTACACTTTGAGTAAATCTGATCACCCTCCATAATGTGGGTGGATCTCATCCAACCTGTTAAAGGCCCTAAAAGCAAAGACGGAGAGTCTCCCCAGGAAGAGGGAAGTCAGCCTCTGGACGGCCTTCAGACTCAAGACCTCAACACTGACTGAATCTCCAGCCAGAATCTCTGGCTTCCTGGCCTCTAAAGTCCTGTGGCTTTTAGACTTCAAGGCCCCACAATCACGAGCCAATTCCTTAAAATAAATCTTTCTATCTCTAATACACACATGCATGTGCACTCACACACACAGAGAAATGCATGCATATACACATCCTATTAGTTCTGCTTCTCCAGAGAACTCTGTATTAGAGTTATTAGCTCTCTTAAGAATTGTTTCTTTTCCACCTTGGACATACTCTGTGCATTTTAAGACATCATTTTATCTTCTTTTTTCACAAGTGGTAACATCCCAAGTTACCATATATCCCTAGCAAAGTGCTTAAGCATAGGACATGTGCTTTGACAGTTCAACTTGCTGCTGAAGATAAAATTTAGAAGCCAAGGTTGAATTATCAGAAGAAACATAATTGAATTTCACATGGAATGAGACAAGAGGCTATGAGAACTGGAGGAAATGTGAGAAGCATCTGAGAGAGAGAGAGAGAGAGAGAGAGAGAGAGAGAGAATGGGAAGGAAACACAGAGAAGGGAACTTTGATCTTTTGATTACAAAATGAAGGAAAGAAACTGCATGGATGCTTATGCTTCTGAGTGTCTTTATATTGAAAAGGTATCAGAGAAAGAAGAGAAGACAGTACAGCAAGACTGATCAAAGAAATTGGGGGTCATAATCAAAATTACTTGGGGGGAAAAAGGAACGATGCATGTAAGATGTAGTCGTGTGAATTCAGCACTCGATTGAGGTTTGGGGCTCTAGAGTTTCTATGAGCTGCTCTGTGGAAAACTTATAGGTTGATCTGTTCCACAACGATGTATGAGGGCCTTTTAGCAAGAGAATTCTGGATGGAATAACAGATAGTTGATTTCCACATCTGATTTAAGAATTTAGCAGGCCCACTTCCCTGAACTGGCAATAGAAAAACACTTGGAAGGGGGGAAATCTTATGAATAATTAGACATAATTAGGTTGTCAGCTCATATATCATTATGCCTTGCCTCTCAGGGATGTTTTGCGGATTAATTAGTTAATGTTTGCAAAATAAGCTCCAAGTGCCATACATCATTGGCATAGAACTTGATTCTTCAGTGTGATGAATGTAATTAAGTCATGTTGATTTCATAGGAACTTTCACTGTGGGCAAATGTCTGCTCCAGGGTGTTCTGGGCCATGGGTGCCTGGTTCTCTTGCTGGCATTTCATCAAGAAGAGCTGTCGATGGCGGGCATTTTGCCTCATATGTAATACGTACCTCAAGCAGGGTAAAGCAGTTGAAGTGTCACATTAAAACTGTGGCTCCTATTGATGGGTAAAGGTTATATTTGACAGTATAGTAATTAGAAGAGAAGACTTTAGACTCAAGATCAGCAGGGAAGAAAACATTAAGGGTCTTTTTTGGCCCCTAAGTCATCTTTGCCTACCATATGACAAGTCACTTAATATCCTTTGGTTAGGAAATTTATTTTTTAAACCCAGAAATGACTTTAAATATCCCCAAGACATGCCTGTTAATAAGCTTTTCTTAAGCAGTCCAATTGATTATTGCCTCAGAGTTTCAACATAATTCATAGTTTTAGATTTGGTGATTTTTGAGAGAAGAATCGAAGATCGGAAAGTGTATTTGGTAGGAAAATAGTTTTCAAACATTTTGGTCTCAGGACCTCTTCATACTCTGAAAAAGGATTGAAAAGCCCCAGGGATCTTTTGTTTACATGGGTTATATCTAATCGATGCTTGTTGTATTAGGGTTAAAGTTAAGAAAAAAATCATAAATTATTTCTTCATTAAAATCATAAGCCTATTACATAATAATATAAATAACACATTTTAATAAAATATTAGGGAGGAGAGTGGCGTTGTTTTACATTTTTATAAGTTTCTTTAATGTCTGGTTTAATGGAAAACAGCTGTGGTTTCATGTCTGCGTTTGCATCCAATCTGATGTGATACATTGTTTTGGTTGAAGTTAGATGAAGAAAATTTGGCCTCACACAAATCTGTAACTGGAACAGAGGGGAGTATTTTAACATCCTTTTTAGATAACTGTGGTCATTCTTTTTTGATTTGAGGCCAAAACTCGACAACTAGTAGTTTCTCAAAGGTGGATTCCTGAAACTATATGAATGATTTCTGTACTCCATTGCATTAAAATTCACTGTCTGCCTTGTACTGGTGTCAAATATTGGTGCTTTGGTCATTTGAAAAACATCAATTCATTGAGTGATGCAGGTCTTCCAAAGGTTGACACATTTCAGTGTCAAATAATCACTTTCATTAATATCACCGCTGATTTCATCATAAATTCTTTAAGTATTGGTATGCTGTCAAGTTCTCTCAAACTCTCATTTTCACTTGAAAGCTAGACTTTTATTATTGGCAATAAATACTTTCAAATGTTTTCCTTGAAGTGATATTCTCATTTTGTTCATTTTAGGGAAAATGAGTGCCAAATTCTCATATTTGAATAGCCATAGTTTGTTTTCAAGTGAAAACAGAGTTGCATAAAAAGGCAACTCGTTTAGGTTACAACTTAAATTATCACACGCATGACTCTCCTTCAGTCAAAATCAGAACCAGCATATATTGAGGTCTTTTGGAGACTTTCTCACTCCCTCACACAGATTATCAAGATGCTATGTACTCCAGGGTCAACATTAAAACAAAAAAATTTTTTTACTGTTGTTTTCCACTGTCATTCTTTTTTTTCTCCATTGTCATTCTTAAGTGAATTGGCACTTTAAGAAAAATCTGAGGGTACCCTCCAGTGGCTTATACACTGACTGCTTGTGAAATTTGGAGCAACTGCCTCAGCTGGTGTGAGTCTTACCCATGTTACGCAGGAGCTTTATCTGTTTTTGCTTTTGCTCCACCAGTGCAAATGCCAACATAGCAACAAATTAATAAATAAAAAAATTCTAGTCTTATCATGAAAATAGCATTGAACTTGCAGACTCACTGGAAAGGGTCTTAAGGATTCCAGGGGTCCACAGACAGTACTTTAAGAACCACTGGTTTAGACTTGACCTGCAGGTAGAGCAAAGAAGGCAGGATATCATTGTCAAGCAGCTCTTTGAACTATGGGGTAGGACAGTGGAAGAGAGTACAATTTAATGAATTCTCTGCTTTAATATTTTTCTTAAATAGCAGACTTTACTGCCCTAAGTCATTTTTCAGCCTTTTTTTGGGGGCCATAATACCCAAGAAGAAATAGCTCTTACATTGTGATACACTGTACACATACACACAGATATATTTATAGAAATAAAACTTTAATGGAAATAATACCTTTAGGACTTTTGCTGTACTCTAGCATTGAAAAAATTTTTATTTCATTTCATTAAAGAAAATGTTGGTTGTGACCCACTAAATTGATTTCACAACTCACTAATGGGTTAGAAACCACAGCTGGCAAAAAGAGATCCCCTGCTCTAAATAAATATACTTTCATTTTGTAATACATAAATCCTCCCAAAAGCTGATTACCTTTGCTTTGAAACTCAATGTACCCAGGAATTTTTAATGGCTTGTTCTGCTATTTTTTTTGGTTTGGTTGCAAATGATTTTAAACTGTGGTGAAATGAGAAATATTTTGTTTCCAGGATGCAATGTGTATATTATTACATGAAATACCTCTTTGATTTTTCTTTTTTCTGAGATGGTCTAAATGTTTACCTGAGTTTATAAAACCTGATGTTTTGGCTTCAGAGTTATGGATAAATATACATAAAACCTAGTAAAGGAGGCTATGTTGAGATTGATACTGTGGTAATTACTGTTTCACAAAAGATACCTTAATACATTCTTAGGATCTAGATTTATAATCTGTTTGACACTGTTTACTTCCTACTCTGCCAATCCTTTGAGGACCATTCCTTTGACAGATACAACTAACTTTAAAAGCCAAAATAACATGGCTAACCACCTCATTTGGGTTTTTTGGCTTTAAATTTAAGTATCATTTATTCTTATTGATAGGGTAAAAAGATAAATGGTAAGAAAGTAGAATATATCAGAGCTAAAGAAATATCTCCTTTTCCCTCTTAAGCATTTGGACTCTCTCTGTTTCTCTCCTTGACTTTCAAGATCTTCCTCTCTCTCTTTTTCTCCTCCTACATCTATTTTTCAAAAAATCTCTTCTGCTTCAGTCCTCGTTTCCTCTCACTGTATGGTCAAGGTGCTTGCCTAGCCCTGAATCCTTCATTTTGCTATCATTACCCCACTGGTTTCATATGATGTGTAGGAAGGACAGGTGGAGGGGACAGTTGGAAGCGAGAAAGAGAATTAGCTATCTGTAGCAATTGTACAGAAGAGAGATGAAGTGACTCTGAGTCAGGGAGTTGCTTCTGGGAATGGAGAAGAGGGGACAGACCCTTAACTTGGCTGGAGTGGGGCTGCAGGAAGAAAAAAAGATGGCTTTGAGATTCTAGCATGAGTTAATTTGATAAGGTAGGGGGAGGAGTTGTTGATACAGGAAAATAGGAATTCTTTTAAAATGTATTGTAGATGTTATGGAGGCACCAGAAAAACACATTGTAATGGAACCTGCCTAGAGACTTGAACTATGTA
The DNA here is from genome assembly GCF_000247695.1 of Heterocephalus glaber. The sequence continues at coordinate 5,451,374 of NW_004624763.1, forward strand.
ATCTGTGCTGGCTTCATTGTTGAAATTTGGGTATAAATGAAGTCACTGATATAGAGAAGACAAAAGAAAAAGGAAACTGATGATGAACTTGAAGCTGAAAGTATACTAAGAGGAGGAGGAGCTAATGGAGGAGACAGAGAAGAACTCCAAGGAGCAGGAGAGCCAGTAAGAAAAAGGGGACTTATTGAGGGCCAAAGGAGTTTGACAGCACTAGAAATACCACACGACAGGGAAAGGACAACGTTTCTTTCCTTCCAAGCAAAAGGTATCAGAACAATGCTCAAGGAGAGGCAGGATATGAAGAGAAAGAGCACAGCCTTTGGAGACAGCAGCATGAGTTTTCTTTTCCTCCCAAGTGCTTACTTTCATGGTGTGCTGGTGACCTCGGGCACACTATGAACACAGATATGAAACGATAGGAGGCAAATCTGTGTGCAGTACGTTGTCAGAAACATATCAAGTCATAGTCTAGTTATCTGAGTTGAGGAAGTTTGAGAACACTCTTGAGTGTGGAGAATTTGAGGAGGGTAGAGGTATTCGGCAGGTAGAAGAGTGGAGGAAGAACACATGATTTTAAACACTGATGGTTCCGCCTTTGAAGGAGGGAAAAGTACACATTTATGTAAAAAGTCTTCCTGTAGAGTGAACAATTGTTCTTTATTTTGCTTTACTCACTTCCATTTTAGAAATGTACTGGGAAAGTATTGTGCAAAATGGTCCTTGTGTTGTTGGTACTACTTCATATAGAAAAGTAAGCAACCGCTTAAAAAATCCCCCTGCTTTATAAGTAGGAGGTACAAATGAGCGATTCATTGTTTAACTTACACAGCAAAAGGAAAACTGAGAAGGTTTGGAACACATAGATTAAATGTGATAAGAGCGGGTGTCTTCTTGGATCTCAGTGTGAGAGAAAAGACAGAAACTGATTTCAACATAAAAAGAGAATACAATCCCCGGGAATATAATTGTACAGGAGTATTTTGACTTTAAAGGTAAAATATCAGTTTGGTAGTAAGCCAGTATTTTTAGGTCATGATGCTTGTTCTTTTGGGAAAAAATAAATCAAGCTAACATAAAGGCATTTTACTCTGCTATTTTTTCTTTTTTAAAAAATAAAGCTATGAGTTTGACCTCTAAGAATCAGTTCCAGAGTACTATGGGCTTTACTGACCACACATTGGAATAGAATCAACAACTTTGGCTTGGATCACACTCGCATGTGTTGCTGAGATGTGTTCGTTCAGCATCGTCAGTGGCTTCATAAATGGTCTCAGTGTGGCTCACCTTGCTTTGAAACCACTGAGCTCACCAATGCTCAGATGAGTGAGGACAAGCTGAGTATTAGCAGCTTTTCCCAATAAAAACTAAAGAGTACTAAATACGTCATCATTGGGAGGTGGTGCTCTGGGTTTTAAGAGGATTTGGACACATACATGGATAATTATTATGTTATTAAGTTATTAGGTATGCACTTATAAGTTAGTTTATGTTTGCCAAATGCAAGTAGAAAAATAATTTCTTAATTATGCAGGCATTAAAGTCTTGCATCATTAACCACATACTTAAAACAGCTTTGTATCAGTTGCAAAAACTATTTAAAATATCAGATTATTGAATTTCCTCTATTCCAACATCCAACTGCCTCACAGACAAGGTTAACTTGTTTGTTGTCTTGTCATTAAATAAATTAATGTTGTTTTTTCATTTGTCAAAAATTCAAGAGCAGAGAAATAAAGCAGTTTCTACATTATATGTTCATTGTCCACTGTTAAAAATCAATACTTACATTCTAATTTAAAAAAAAAAAAGCCTGTATTTCTACAGCATGCCAGGCAGGTAGCATGTTGTGAAGAGAAAAAAAGGAAAATAATAAAATTTAAAAATTATGAGCTTTGAGTTGAATAGCGAAGGCGCACCAAATGGAAACTCATCCCCTCTCCAAGAAGGGCCGTGGCTCACTCTCCTGTCCATCACCACCAGCTGGCAGATGGGCGGGAAAGCATTGCAAAGCTCCTTGGGTGCCAAGCTCTCTGCTTAGGCAGCAGTCTTTGTCCCTGCCATCCCCGGAGGGGAGGACAGGGAGTGGCCTGGAGCTTATGGTTCCATGTAGCAGCTCATCCCACTGTTAAGGAAACCATGGAATTAGCCAACAAAAAGGGAATTCAGGTTTGGAACCACACCTCACCTGATGTATTTTAATTGATTGCCATGTGATTGTCCATCTGTTTATAATTTGAATCTCTTTTCCTGGTATGAGAAATTCTTTTGTACAGGGTGGGATCTGTGCTCCTCTCAATTTCTATATGGAAAAAAATATTTTCTATCTTTTTGTTGCTTTGCTGAGTAGCTTTCAACAAGATTTTGGAAAAAGTCTGGATCCAGATTTATAAAGTATCAACTGATATTATACTAAAACAATGTGGGTATTTTATGGACTGTAAAGCTCTTATTATTAAATAATTTTTGGTTATGATAATTTTAATAATAATAGTAGTAAACTATTCTAGAGGTCGGAAGGCTAATAAACCTTTAAAAATCCATTGGGAGTATTTAAATTCAATTTCCACCTTAAAGGCTAAATCCAAAATATTATTTGGCCTTGGTTATATGCTTTATTTAATTGTCACCATTTAAACAGTTTGCAAAAATTGATGTTGGAATAATGGAGCAAAATTATTGAGCCATAAAATTCTAGGAAGATAGAAATTATTTTTTCCATTTAAAATATGCTAATTTTCATTGGTCCAACTTTGATTCTCTTGTCTAAGACTGCCTTTTATGAATTTCTTATCAAAATTGAGCAGTTGATACAAGACTTTGGAGCTATACTTTTTGAAGGAGAAAGAACAGACATTCTCCAATTTTATTGCATCCAAATCACTTGGGAAGTCTCAGCACCAATCTAAACCCATGGAATCAGAAAGTGGGATCAGGTGTTTTTTTCTTTTTGTCATAAGTTGCTCAGGTCATCCTGATGCACTTCAAAGTTTGAGAACAAGTGAAAGAGGCCAGTCCAAAGGTCAAATCCTGCCTGTTTCTGTAAAATTTTACTGAAATGTAGTTCTGTCTGTCATTTTTATACTATCTGTGGCTTCTTTCACATTACAAAAGCAATGCTGAATAGTTGTCGAAAGACTGTATGGCCACCAACCTGGAAATATTTACTACATGACCTGTCACAGAAAAATTTTGCCAATTCCTCAACTAGATAAATAACACAGAGAAATGTCTTTTTTCGATCCAGTTATTTAAATTCATTTATTCTTTTTTGCCCCCAACCAGACAAATAGGAACTAAAAATCGTAGAAATACTCCTGGGGTTAAGAATGACTTTAGATATTGTCGTTTTCTTCAAACGTTTCAATTATCTGAGAGAGAGAGAGAGAAAAAAGAACAACTAAGCTGGACAAGATGTTTTGAAAAATTGACTGTAGCTGATGAAGGCTTTTGGAGATTTAATGATGCTCCAATTTGTTGCAGCAAAATGACTCATCACAAAGTAATGCTCTGTAATGTGTGTAAGATCATACATTTACTGCTCACTGAAATTTAAACATAAGATGAAGTAAATATATTTGGAAACATATTCATCTTGAAAGGTGACTAATATTAGAAAGATTATAGGGGCTTAAAAGTGTGCTTGAATTCAGCAGGGCACTACAAGGAGGAAAGGGGTAATCTGTGAGGCTGCCTCACCAAAGACAGCACATCATAAAGCAAGGATGCTTTTTGGTGATACAGTACAAAAATGCTCCATGCACAGTATGAAGCATCTTGAAATGTGAATAAATTGGAAGAAGTTCCAAAAACAATAGATATGCTCAAGTGAATGGGAGGACTGAGCTGTAGCAAGGCCTTTGATTTACATAGCATGATTACTCCAAGGCACACAGCCCCTCCCCAGGCTGGGATGGATTTTTCTCCCAGGGCCTGCAGGAGATGCTGAATTGACATCACAGGGAATTGTCAGTAGAGAGGAGACCGATTGCCCGGCTGCGGGAGGGAGTTGGAGAAGGGAATTAAGTTCCCCACACCTTGTTCATCATGTCATTCACTCCCTCTTCAAAGATCTTCACTGACTTCTTATTACTTAAACAATTAAAGCCCAACCCAGGCTGGCATTTCTGGTGTGTTCTAAACTGTCTCTTAGGCAGCTATCATACAGTATTTTCATGGCTCATACCTCATTTGATCAAGTCAGAGGAGGTGTTAATATTCCTATTTTACAGAATCAGAGCTCTGCTATAGCAGATTGAATAGACTGTCTATAAGTACAGTATCTACAGGCTGAGTCAGAGCTAAAATTCCTGACTCTGGCACTATACAACAGATTCATGAAGCTTTTCCTCTAAATTATATTTGTTCCCAAAACACATCTCTCCCTTCTCCGTGTGGAATGCCACCTTCCAAGTTCTAGTTCAGATGGTCTGTGCTAGCAAAGCCTTCCTGAGCTTCCATTCCAAGTCTTTTTCTTCCTTCCTTCCTTCCTTCCTTCCTTCTTTCCTTCCTCCATCCCTTCCTTCCTTCCTTCCTTTTTTTTTTTTCTGGTACTGTGAATTGAACTCAAGACCTTGCCCTTGTGAGGCAGGCACAGTGCCACTGAGCTAAATCCCTGGCCCTCCAAGTGTTCCTTTCTCAGCAACTTTTTGGATACCACTTCTTTTCCTCAAAGTCCTACCATGCTTTGTGACATCTCATGTCTTGTTGAATATTTGTGTGGTTACACAGTGACATTCTTGGGTTGCTTGTTAGCCTTGTGCACATATATATCCTATACTTCCGACAAAATGTAACTTTCAGAGGGAGGGTTTTGTACCATATAATCTTTTTTCTCCTTCATGATGTCTTAGTACATAAAAAAAGCTAGGATTTGATAAATATTTGTGGAACAAACAGATGATTTCATTCTCATGCTATCTGTGAATATGATTAAGAGAAATTAGATGAAACTGAAAAAGTGGACCAGGTTGAATATGACAAATGTGTTTTTAATAGCGCATTCTTTTCTATTGAATCGAAGTGTTCCAAAGGCAACAACCCACGCTCCACGTGTGGCTGCGGCCCAGAGTCATAAGGGCTGACCAATCTGAAAATGGGCATAACATAAACCAGCCCATAAGAAATTAAGACTTGGAAAATGTACTGATAAGGCAACACTTTTGTGCCTTCTACTTCTCAGGCCAGCAGTGAACAGGCACTCAGCATGAGGAGTAACAGAAAGGGCGTGTTTTCCTCCTCAAATGTTGGTCTGGCCATAGTCTGCCTTTCTGAGGTCAGTGCAGCTCCACACTCCTCTGGCCTGTGCCCAGGGGTGCAGCTGTGACTAGACAAATCCTGCCTGATCTTCTCCTTTCTCCTTGGCTATGGACCGAGAGCCAAACACAGTTGCCTTTGTAAAGTTTGATAAATGGGAAATAAAAACCATGGAAGTTCTCGTACACAGGCGCAGTGCTCCCTGTAGCCCACATGACACCCACTTTTAGCCACTGTCATTCAGAGCCTTGTTCCCCAACACCCTGTGTCTCTGAGTTGGCACTTCCCTCCCAGTTGCTCTGACCCTCCAAGGCTGGTGCATGAAAGGATTCATGGCTGAGCTCATTTCTCACACTAACCACACCTGTGATCAGACTTCTGTGGGTCCAGAGCCCCAGCCAGCATAGGCAGAACTGTGCGGTCCGTACCATATTTTCACATTTCTGCATGAGTATATTGACCAAGCAAAACTAAATGCGAGGTTATGCCTATTTACATTGATGACTTCCTCTCAATTTTCTAGGCCCTTCTATCACAGAAAGTGATTATATTATCCTAGTGTTACCTAGAAAGTTAAAAACGTATGTGGTTTTTATTACTTCTGCAAGAGCCTCTCAATTATATTCTACACACATATTTCTTCACTTAAGAGTAAAACAGAGCTATGTAAAGTGAGCAGCATGTTTACAGTAGATCCCTATGGCTTGTTATCAAATTAGTGGCAAATCAGTATTATAGTAAACAGAGGTCAAAGATCAAACCCACAGTTTCACATAAAATTCAAAACATGAGACACAAAATACAAAATAGAAGGTTCGTGTCATGAGACCATCAACTACTCTTAAAAAATAATCAAAACCAGGAAAAGATGAGAGGGAACAAAATTTAAACATAATTTTAGCCCAGAATTGATGCAAAAGCCAGACCTTACAGAGATCTTTCAAAACCATGACAACTGACTACATGTCACTCATTTTAAATGGAAACACACATCAAAAGGTGGCAAGAACCAGGGGTTAGCAACTCCCGGATTCTGTTCATGGACCTTACACTGGCTTTGGACAAGTCAAAATCTGTCTTCGCTTTTCACTCTGAAAGGCAGAGTGGAAACTATTGTTTTACTTCTCTCGATGGGTAACTCTGGAGAAAGTCATGCTAATAAGGAGACGGTGGTAATTCTCTCCTAGATTTGATTAGATGTATTTCTGAAAAGTCAAATGATTTAGTAGCATGAAATTGTACACACCACACCCCATTGTTACTGTAGGCAGCTCTTCACTCTTGGCTTCTAAGCAAGAAACTAGAAGAATCATATGGATTCCATTTTAAATTGCTCTTTGAAAACAAAATAAAAAACCCCGTAAAATTTGATAATCATTTAGACCATATAATTAAAATTGAAATCCTAAATTAGTTAACAGTTCACACTTATCATTACTCATCTAAGATTAAATAATCTTGAATTAAAATGTAACTTTCACCAAATGCTTAAATGAATGGACTAGGTCAGATGATAAATATTATAGGAGGAAAATTAAAGCCTTTTAAAATAGAATTTACAAAAGCTCCAAAAGAGTTCTGAATATTTAAAAACAATTCAGTCAATTTTAATCACAATGCTGGCTATTAATTTGGAAGTATTTGCTTAATCAATGCCACCAGATGTCAGTATATCCTGTATGATTATTTCAGAGTTCTCAAACCATCCAGAGTTTTCATTTCAGTTCATTAAAATGATGTAGTGGCCAAATAATTAAAGTTGCCTAGAGAATTATAAATTTGATTCCTCCATGGCATATTTTATGGTAGAAGCCTCTCAGTTGAGATGAAAATTTCTAACTTCCCAATAAATCTCATTGTTGAGGTTGTAGGAAGCAGGACTAACATATTCTGAAAAAGATGCATGGTCATGAGCTCAGGTTGCATATGGAGGAACATAAATTTGAGCTTCACTTCAACAGGTCAGGGGTGGACCTCTGCTTTTGGGATTGGTTGAGACAAGTGACCTCACTTTTTCATTAAGGAAATGTTTTATTGGCATTTAGTATTTAAACCAAAGGAGTGGAATTGTTATTAAGAGAAGAAACAACTGGCCTACATTGGATACATGCTAGTACATTTACCTTTTTTTCATCTTATTGAAACAGTATTGAAACAGTGAATTGAGAAAGAAAAGCATCTCTGATGCCTTGTAAGCCTAGTGTGCATCTTTTTCACAATAGAAAGAATTTTAACTTGATTATTAAACTTATTAAGTTTGCAAGCCTTCTCAAATCTTTCAGTTTTCGTTCAGTTAACAAAAGTGATATTGTAGTTGGAAAATTAAAGGTTTGAGTAAACTTGGCAAAATTTCTGAGTTTTTAGGTACGTAATTGTCAAGTAACAATTGGTCCATTATTTAAAAGGACAAATCTTGGAGCTTGTTAAAAAGTAGTGAGGATAAGACTTAAAATGTTATATAATAGTATGCCTTTGGTACTGATATATTGAATTTTTTTTTTTTGGTACCAGGGATTGAACTGGGGATCTTGTACTTGGGAGGCAGGAGGCAGAACCACTGAGCTAAATCCTGGCCCTTGAATTTTGATATCAATAACTCTACAGATGTTCACAGTCTCTGGAACTTTACCAGTTTTCAGGAAAATGAGGCTTGCATAAACAAGGTTAAGGAATTTCACATCATGAAGACTCTGTAGGGATTGTCCTGGGTGTGCTCTCTGGGGACAGGATTATAAGGCAACTCCAGGCTTCCTACTCTATAACGAAGAATTCATGTATTGTCTTAGGAACAAAAGGGTCCTCTTTTATCCTAGAAGTTGACATTACTGTCAGATTTACACTTGAATAGGAATTCTTTGAAATATTAGTCAATAGCAGCAGAAAAATTGTTAGTCTTGGATATTTATGACAACAAGAAGAAAAGTTCTGGAAAATTTCTTGGACTCTACTTACAAAAATATTAATATACCTACAATTGTATTTCTAAAAATATTACTTTGAATCTATTAAAAGTTTATGAGTTTAAAATGTTTGCAAAATGTACTACAAATAGAGCTCTCTCTCATCCCAAGTGCACATATACATGTACTATTTCTTTGGCTCATGGAGATGGTTGCACCAAATAGTTAAGGATTTTCTCCCCATTTGACAAAATCAAATAGGGAATTTTAACTTGATAACATATGTTTTATGACACAGGCACCCAAAGTCATTGCTTTTGAATATTTTCACTCATATGCCACCATAAAGCCTTGGAAATCAGAAAATTTTGCCTGGTAACTGAAAGCAGATGCTAAAAATGTCACTCTTAGACAAATTTTACTTGTCCTTGAACTTTTCTCTGTAAAAATGCATTTCACAAAATACAGAGAATCCCACCCACTCCTCAGGCCCCTGGGCATTTGCACTAAGATCTTAATAACAGCAGTTCTATTGTGAACTAATTTATTTTATTCACCAAAACTGGTTTCTAGGCAACAACTCATCTTCCCAACAGGCTGTTTAGACAAGTAAATGGCAGCTATAATTAATCTTTTAATGCTGGAAAAAGAATATAAGAAGAAGTAGAAGACATTTCACACACACCATCTCATTTATTCTTCATGAAACCTTCTGAAGTAAGGGTTACCCTTTCCCCTTGCCCGATGAGGAAACCAGCTCAGATACGTTAATGGGCTTAAGGTCACTATCTATTTAAGTAGCAGAGCCAGAATTTAAACTCAGATCTTTCTGACTCCAGAAACCATGCTCTGTCCAGTCCAAGATGTTTTTGTTTAAGTAACTTATCCAAAATTACATGATGAGGGATAATAGAATTGGACACAAAACTCAGTGCCAATGTTCTGGATTATGTTTGAGCAGAATCCTCCTAATAAAGTCCAACAGTCAATTCCTACTCACTAACCGACAATATCCTACATTTTTCCTTTCTTTCATTGCTAGTCCTGATTTATTCCATACACTCAATATTTTAACTAAATTACAGGTTTGCTTTCTCTTGAAGCCCATAAGCCACCCTGAGAAGATCAATCCATAAATCATCGAGGCGATAAAATGTAAAGAAATCCCGGTAAGGGCCACCATTCAAATGTGGTTTTAACCACAGAGACACAGCGTGGATACGGTCCGCAGCCTTCTGTGTGTCTGTATGGGGCAGGAAGAGGGGTCATGGACTGGCACCTTCGTGCTGTCTCAGTGCTCCAAATGTCCTTACTCTGCAGCTCATTTTTCCTTCATTTCTCAACTCTAGTTAAAAACCATCATTTCCAAAACAGAAGAGAAAGAGAAATAAGGAACACAAGCGTGCAGGTACCTGGATGATTTTAGTACCAACTTATGTGAGAGTGATATTGCTTTGACAGATTGAGGGCCAAAATATTGATATAGTTTAAAGTTGAATCTTGTTTATTCAACGTGGATATCAATAGACTCAAACTGACGTCTCTACAGGGAGCAATGGGAAGTAAGCCTCTTTCTTAGCCAGATTGCTGTTTGTTTTTAACTGGATGATTGAGGCAATTTCTATTCTTGTGTCTAAATGATGATCCCCAGTGTTTTGGAAAAGTATTAAGGTCCTTCCTGGGGCTAATTTGGAGCCAGCTCTCAAAAGATCACAGAGTGATCACAGAGTGAACAAGACTCCTCAGGACACCAGCACTTGCTGAGTAAACACAGCCTAAAGGCCACCATTTTGTTCTTGGAGGCACAGAGGACATGAGTAACTGAGAGAGTGGGAAGGAAAATAACATCACAGGCTTGCACAAGTATTGCTTATTGCTTTGCTACCCACCAGGGAAGTTCATGGAGCTTAAAACACCATCTTGATGGGGTGTTCACTCCCCAATGGTCCTGTGGGGGGTATTCAGCTCTTCACCCAGCCATAACCTTAAAAGTTGTCTTGTAAAAATTCCAGCCATCCTGACATAATGGAAGAGAAGCTCACATTCTTGTGTGTTTGCATATTGTGTGCAGGGAGAAGAGGGTTTACCCTGGCTCATCCCTTTATGGGACCTTAGGTTAGGAATGACCCAAAGCCTGGGTCACTCTGGAGGGCCTAGACTTCCACGGCATGGTGGCTCTGCCCAAGGTTGGCTGCAGAGTTGATGTCAGAGAGTTGAGCCAAAGATTTCAAATATAGTACTTCTCTTCTTCTGCTTTATTTGCTTTTTAGGGTAAACACATTTCTTGCTCAGGTAATGGAAAAAATAAACCAATTCATGTTTCATTGACCCAAAAAAGGCAAGCTCTGAAAGATCTGTGTAACAAAAAGAATCTAGGCTGTGTAAAAATAACCAACTTTTGCAAATATTTGTACTGACAATAAGCCTTTGTAGTTAAAAAAAATTAGGCTACTCAAATACAGGATTTTGAAACCTATCAAATAATTCTCACCATATGATCATTTTTCTTAATTATATTTCATAGTAAATTAACTGGCTTTCCTACCTTCAACTGTTCTGACACAATAAAAAGAGAATCTCTCTTTCTCCTTGTCTGTCTCTCTTCATTTTTGGAAAGTGTTTCTTATCAAAGAAAGAGAACCCTAGAGAACCTAATGAATAGACTATGTATACTAATTCATTGATCCTCATAATCCTTGTAGTCCTATATCCATTTTCCTCATTTTAAAGAATACTATATCCACTTTATAGTCGAGGCCAGATATCATCTGACAGGTTCAGAAAGATTCAACAACTTGGCATATTTACATTTAGGCTATTGCATCACTTCTAAAATGGTGATGGTTTCTTTTCTTGCTAGTCCATTCTAAGGAGATGTCAGGGTTATGATCTCCTTTTCTTTCAAATCTTCAATGCCTTGCCATTGTCTCTAGGGTGAATTCCAAGCTCCTTATCATGGCATTGGAGGTTCCTACATTGGGCTCCAGCCCTGCTTCCCATCAGTTTCTGCCACCCATTCTGGGCTGTGACCAATTTATGGGGCACCTCTCAGCTCCCCTGTATTCTTGGGTGCTTGTGGATACGCGTATGTACTGCTGGGTACTTCTCCCCGTCCCTAATGGCTATTATCACTCACCCCCGCCCCCCCCATCATTTCTATCTGAATTATGCAGCCACTATCAGACCAGTCTTCCTGCCTCTACTCCTCTTCTCCAATCCATTCTCTATTCAGTTGCCACAGTGATCTTTCTAAAATGCAAACCTGAACATGTCATGCAATGTTTAGGGTCTCGCAATCCTTTCCCAGATTAAATCCAAGATCCTTCATGACCTCACCCTACTAACCTCTCCAGCCTGGGATCTCACTACCCTCCTAAATGGGCCCTTGGATCCCCATGGCTTTGCTCAGAAAGACCCTTGGGCCCAGGACGTTGTCCCTTGGTCCTCTCCTGGCCAGTGCCTGCTCAGCCTTCAGGGCTCAGCTGAGATGTCATCTCCTCTAGGACACCACCTTTGCTTCTCACCCATGCCTATATTTTACTGGCTGGAAGCATGCTGCACCATACAGTGGGCCACACACTGTGGTATACTCACTTTTGTCCTTGTCCCACTTTATGGTCATGACCTGCTTCTTGTCAGCTTCTAGTGCTGGATTCTGTGTGCCCTAACAGGCAGGACTGTCATCTTATTCATTATTGTTGCCCCACAGCCTGCTATGTAACAGGAAGCCAAGAAATATCCAGCAAAGAAAGTGAACACAGGAACAGATGAATGGATATCTGAAATGCCTATATGTCTTCACTTCCCGGTGAAATCCCTGGTTTGCCTCAAAAATTGGCTCCAACCTCAGCTCTCCTCTAAAGCTGCCCTTCCCCGCTCCCCTCTCTGGAATTAGCAGCACCCTTTTCTGTGCCTTCCTGGAAATGTGCTAATATAGTCTAGTTTGTAGGACTAACAGTATGCCCCTGCAAAACTGAAAGCTCTTTGCAGGTAGGGATTATATTTTTATCCACTCCAACTTTAGGCCCTGGTACAGGTCCTGGTACTCAGTAGATATCAGGAAACATTTGTCAAACTAAATGCTTTCTCTCACATCTCCTGTCCATTCACATTAGTTGAGAAGCTTTATTAAGATTACAACATCATGGAAGGGCTGTAGTCACTCAGCTCGGAGACCACCACATGGCACAGCGGGGAGCCCTGAAGAGCCCTTGGTGTGGCTCTACCCATCCAATCACTGTATTAGAAATTAAAACAACCGAAAGAGAGAGAGAGAGAAAAAAGATTACAACATCGCAAAAAGAAGGAAAATAAAAGATACAGAGAAAAAAAATAAGGGGAGATGTAGCACTGTGAGGAAACCACACAATAGCCCCACAACAGCCCAGTGCTCTACTCCTGGGGATTTGTGTCTCCTCCGCCTGGACACATTGCCTCAAAGCATCATCTTTCTCTAGTTTGTCTCCCTGGAGGGCTGCAGCTCAGCCCTCACTTAGCCACTGAGGGAGCAACGTGGTTCTTCTCCACTAGGCTGACATTCATGGATGAGCAGAAGTGAGAGGCGAGCAGGTGGAAAGCTCTCAGAGGGCTGACTTTAATGTCATTTGAAATGTCACCGAAGGGCTCGACCATCCCAAGGAGTTCTGTCTTCAGAAAGACTCAAGTTACCCTTTCGCCCTGTCTCTGTGTTCAGTCCAGTCAATACCTTCTATCCAGGAAAATAATCATAGAAGTGCTGACTTAGCAAGGTGTTGAAGGTAAGCAGTTCTCCCAGGTGGAAGAGTGTGTAGTTTTTCAGGCCAAGGGGACATTATGCAAAAGGGTTTGGGGATATGAACCAGCATGCTACTATGGGCTACCCCATGTCACTGGCTACAGACAAGCCTGAACGTGTAGAAGGAGGCATGGATGAGGTGAAACACGGGAGGGTTGGATTACATTTGCATTCCATCTTTCCAATGCCAACAGACAAAATTCACAGCAAAGGGCAAAGAGATGGGCCATAGTGGAAGGTCTTAGTCATCATGGTCCATGCTGATGAAGCTCTCTCACCATTTTCTGGATCTGTAACACCCTCCTCTACTTACGTACACATCCTATGTGCCCACAGTCAAACATGCTAGCTGCCAGCTGTAGGGATATTTGGGTGAACAGGCAAGGAGGTCCATTCATGGATCAAGGACTTTATCCAGATTTAGGGAATATAAACCTTCTACAGATTTTAGCTGCTTCCATCCTGTGCTCCAGTTTGTTTACTCACTTCCACCAGAAGAGAGATTTCCTTTTCCTGAACTTCTCAGTTTTGCCATAGTCATTAGCTGACTTATGTGGAATAAAGATCTCAAGGAAAATGTGGCATTTTCAGTGTAATTAGGGGTCCAGGGAAAACACAGCATGTGTTGACAGAAGAAACATGATCCTCACAGGGGAAAAGAGTTCAAAATGGATTGGGAGAGTCTTGCTTCAAATATGTACCTCAGTGTTTAAGTAAATAAATAACCCAGAAATATTCACAGAGGAAAAAGTGCAATTGACAAGTCATGGTACCCTCATTCTACCCAAGGTCTTCATCTATGTGTGAGGTGTTTCCTCTCTGAGAAGTTCACAGAGCAGCTTTGCTGAGCTCAGGAGCTGTTGCTAATCCTCAGCACCCTCCTGTAACGATGCTTTCTTCATCGTATCGTGTTTTACTTCAGCACAGAAAGAAGGGGAAAAGACAATGATAAAAATAAAGCATAATGGGGGGGATGTTCTTGTTTGTTTTCTTTTTTAAGAACAAAAGGCAGCTGGGAACATAGAAGGGAGGGGAGAGTATGTAAAAATTAATTGTAGCATAAAAATCAACCAAGGGCTATGCTCTGGCCTCTGTCACAGTACCAGCTTTGTCCTTATGTATGAGTCAGAGTGGCCCAAGGGTCAAACTTGTGACTATCAAGAACCATTATTGCATTTGGTTATTTTTATAGAATTCTGGAGTGCAATTAGTGTCAATCCCATCCCATAACACAGGGCAGGGTTTCTCAACCCTGGCGCTATTGACATTTGGGGCTGGGTGGTTCTTTGTTTTGGGGACTGTCCGGTCTACTGTAGGATATTTAACTGATCCCTGGTCTCTAGCCACTAAGTGGATGCCAGTAAATTCTCCCTCTTTAGTTGGGGGAACCAAAAATATCTTCGGGCATCCCCAAATATCTGCACCCCCACCCCACCAAGGGGTGGAATGCCCCTCTCCGAAAACCACAGAAATAGGGCCACCGAAATAGCCATTGCTATAGAAGCAAACTTGTTCTACAAAATCTCTTTAGTAGAACATTTCATTTTTTCCCAAAGAAAATAAAGAAGAAACAGGTTTTTGCCTTTTGTACCTTTTTCCTATTGTTGCTTTTTAAGCTTCTAGAGTCTTTTTTATCATACCCAAACATTCATTTCTCTATAATACTTTGTCTTTATTTGATTTTGTCAGTCCCTTCCAGCAGGCTATAGCTATCAAACCAAAACCTAGGATCCCTGTGGCTTGGGAACCTTAGGTGAGCTGATAATCAAATGTTTTCAGACACTAAAAAGGAAAAAAGAATTTTTCATGACCTTCCTATTAAAATGCTCTCTTTTAAATGGTGTTATTTTTAATTTCCAGAAAAAGTATCTTGCAGATATTCCTCATAGATATCTTCATGGTTTAAAGATCTCTAAGCTTTATCCAAAAAGTAAAGTTGGTTATCAAAGAAGGAGCTTTCCCCCAAAGGATGGCGCTGCAAAGAGGGGGAGGAAAAGAGGAACAAAGATTTTGAAAAGAAGAGAGACCTAGTTTCTTAGCCTCAGAGACTCCAAGACAGCAGAGGCTGGGGGGAATGATCTGATTCAGAAAACTGTATTTGGTGTGCTGAATAGCAGTGAATTCAGGAATTCTCATGAAGTTCAGGGCAATGCTAGATCTGGATTGGAATCGAGCACATCAAAAACTCATAAAGCTAAGTGGTATGTTGGATGGGTCATCCACGAAGCCATTGAAATGTTCCAGAATTAAGCAGGGCTCATCTGCCCCTTAAGATTTGTGCAGTCTTGAAAAGAGTACAAATGGAGGTGCCTGCCTTCTTCCTCCCCACCACCCCAAGCCCTGTTTCATTGGGATGGGTAGCAGAGGAACACACAGGGTGGGATGGATGGGCATACTCTCATGCTCATGTGACCTCAGCATATCCAAGCTGCATCCCACTCCTCCAATCAGTGCTACTGGCTGCCTCAGAAAGGAACACACCAGGAGCACTGTGAATCCTTTGGAGGACAGACCTGTAGAGAAGGCCCTAGATGGGAACTCAAGGCCACTTGGGTAGGCATTCCCAGGGTCCTAGGTACCCAGGACATAGTCTTGACAGAAAAGGCATGGGTTCCCTGTGGGATTCTTCTCTTGGCCCCTTGGACTCCTCCCTTGAAGGGCAGAGTCTTCCAAAAGATGTAGTTCATGATAGGAACCCTTGTAGATCATGTCTAAGGGCAGGATTGGTAGGGATCAAGATGGACAAAAAGGCCTTGGCCAGTGCCTTGATCTTCAAAAAGGAGAGAGGGAGGGAGGGAGGGAGGGAGAGAGAGAGAGAGTTAGTTTTGGGGAGGTGGGTATCAGTGATGTCAAATACAGAGGAAATAAATAATTATAAACAAATAGGAAAATAAAATAAAAAGGAAGAACCACTTTAATCTAGAACAAAATTAAATGCAAGGTTACAGCTCTTGTAGTTTTGGTCATCTGGTTTACTCTGGTAGCCTTCAGTTCCTACAGAGTTAAAAGAAGGAAGCAGAGTAGGAGATGCTTGGGAGATGGCCCACTGAGAAGTGGCAGCTGGTAGCAGAGAGAGAGAGAGAGGGAGACAGAGATGGAGAGAGAAGAGAGAGAGAGAGAGAGAGAGTGTCCCCAAATAGAGAAACACATTAGTTGAGGGTCAGTTAGATTCTTAGTTTCAGGGCAAATAGCTCTACATGCCTCCTCTGGACACAGCTCCATTACAGCATGGAACAATGATGAATGTTCTGTTAGAAGTTTCCATTTTTGGGAAAAAGCATTTGCTTTCAATTGTCTAAAAATGCATTAATTTAGAGCTCCTCATTCTCCAACAATTTGGGATGAGTTATATACTACTGCAGTTCCCGTTTAATTTGAGCACCAGATTTCTGTGGCCTTTCTTCTGTCTCTGTAACATCTGATCAAGTTTTGGTATTCTCTTCCTTCTCCTCCTCCTCTCTCTCCTGGAGAATTCTCCCTGTCCCTCCATGGAGCTGCACTGCAGAGGCCATTGCCTGGTCAGGAAGGATAAAGTCAATTCTACTAATCTAAGCCTGAAAATGAGGCGGCGATTCTACTGTTATGCCCCAATTCACAGGCTCACCATTAAACGATCACAGTCTCAGATGGAACTTTTCATTCTCTTACAACAGCTGGTAAATGGCAGGAACAGACACTCCCACTCAATGGATCAGCTTCCTCAGGAGCAGTGGAGAAGAAAGAAGGTAATGGGTAACAGCAAGGAAGGTCCAGACACCTCTGTCCCCAAGCTCTCAACTCCAGAACATCTGGGTTTCCGCACTGAGGTACTTGGTCCCACTTACAAGGAGTTAGGTCATAGTGCAGTACCAAGAGATGTGAGCCTGGGAGAGGCATGTGGGGCTTTTAAGGGCTCAGTGTGGAAGCCCAGATGTTCCCAAAGAGGAAGTCTCACTTCTCCCCAACTCTACAATGCTGTCCTATGAAAGTTGGCTCTAAACTCGAGTGAATATGAGGGCCCTACCACATGTCAGCACTATGCTCAGCCTCTTTCTCCTGACCAAGAAGGCATGGTGGGACAGTCTAGCAACCAAGCCATTGGATATAACACAGCTTTTATGGACAGGGGTTCTATGTGTCAAGTGATTGACTTACAAATAAACCTGAGGAGGTTGCAGCCATCTTTTTCATTCATGTGGGCATATTTTGTGCCTATATATCTGTACACTTGTCTGCAGAATCAGCAGCCAGGCTCTAGGGCCAGCCCTGATTAGAATGGGTGGATGAGATGAGGTAAGAATGGCAGTGAGAGAAGAAGTGCTATATGTGTCACAATCCTATTACACTTCATTAAGTTTGGCCTAAATGTTTCTCCATACTTAGTGAACTGAAACCTAACTTGATGTGTAAACAGACAGGAACACACAGCACATAGCCAAGTCTCAGCCAATCACAGCAGCTGAGCTTCAGTCAAGCACAGGCAGCCAATTATTCAAATAAGGCAAATGCCAAGCTTAACCAATCCAGCTGTCTTTGTATCTCACTTCCATTTTCTGTAAACTGCCTTTTTTCTTCCACAGGCTGCCCTGGGGTCACTCTGAACTTATTCAGGTTCTGAGGGCTGATTCATGAACTGTTCCTTGCTCCATTATACTCTGTTGAATATAATGTCTAAAGTTTTATTTTTAACAATTCTATTCTATATTATTGAGTGCTTTGAAACTGGCCTGCCATTTAATGCCTACAACTATTCTGTGTGTAGCAATTACTTTTAGAGACAAGAAAACCAGACTGGGAGAAAATATGTAAATTGCCCCAGATCACTAGAGGGGAGGTCAAGAACTAGGTTTCTAAACTCAGCCCATACTCTCACCAGTATCAGGCACCTTGGGGACTGAATACTTTGTATTTCGGGGGCTCCATTGACTCAGTTCTCCTGTGGTCCAGCTTGAATTTCGTCCCTTGATTCTAACAATTAGGCTCTGTCTTGTCCCTTGTTCTCACTCCTCTTATTGTAGGTCCCATTTATGGTAACTGTGTCCCGCCCTGGGGGCCTGTCCTGCACAGGGCCTCTGTTTTTCTAGGAAAATAAATCTGTGTGGCTTTTGCTAGTACTATCTGTGAGTGTCAGCTACTGATTGGTTGTAGATTTATAGGCTCTCATCACTTTTTTCTCCTTATTGCTGACCATCTACTTACCTGATCCACGCTTTCTGCTTCCAACTTCCACACCCTCCTCTCCTTGGTCCACTATAAGCCTCTGAGTACCTGTGGCCACTGAGTAATACATGATGCCTCATCAATGAGTCCTATCTGTCTTATAGGTTTAAACCATTTTATGTATTGAAGTATTTGAGGGGAAAAACCTAGAAACAAACCAGGATTTTTCTAGATGGATGCCTGGACCATGCATTTCTAGTTCTGTTGTAACCAGGGCCATGGCTATCTTCCCTTATAGGTCTGAACTTTGGAAGCTCTGCCTAGCAGGGGTTGGCAATTATTGATCTTGTTCAGCCTCGTAGGCCCCACCTCATCATTACTGATGACCCCAAGGGCTCCTTTGAAAATGTTCTCAAATGCATTTTCCATCATTGATTAAATATATTAAAAAGGAGTGCTTCATTCATTAGTAATTCTAACTTGGACTGACTTGCAAGAAAAGCATTCAAGCAAGGGAAGAACAAAAATCCCAGGAGTCCTGCATGGGCTTCCCTCTTTGGGGAACAAGGAAAGACAATGAAGTGTGGAACCACAAGGTCACCCAGTTTCCCCACCATAGCTTGCTAGGTGTGGTGATCCCTGTAGCCATTTCTGGTGGGATAGCAAGGGAGAAAAGTGATAGTGGAGAGAATCATGTGTGGAAAAAGACCTGAAGGAGAGATGTCAGGGCAAGTTTTAGAGGATCTTGAGCATGAAAGAATTGGGGAAAAGTCAAAAATTGATTTTATCCTGTGTTTCCCAGGACTATAAATTGCACTCCCATCTTTAAGAGATACAAGTAAAGACTAGTGCACTTTGGAAATTACTTTTCATTTCTGAAATGTATTTTTGTTGAATGTGATTTTGAAGAGACTGGGTCATGTGGAACTCTAGAGCTATAAAAACCCCATTTGGACACACTCCCAGGCCACTGAAGAATACAAGTGTTTTGTAAACCATCATCTGACAAGTCCTTAGGAGGGCACTGTTTCCATCTGGAAATAAAGTTTACCCAATTTCCAACACATTTTCCAATCCCACAGCCCTCTTCAGCTGGAAATCCCACTTCCTTCCTTGACTTAAAAAATCCCACTTCCTTCCTTGACTTAAAAAATCCCAAGGACCCGAGTTCAATCTCTGGTACCAAAAAACAAACAAACAAACAAACAAAAATACCACAAAAACACCTGTATCAAACACTCTGAAACTCCCAGAAGTCATGCTGCCTGGAAAACCCAACAAATAAGAAGGAGAAAGAAGAGACCACATACTCTGGATAGTTTAAGTATACTCATTGCCCAGGGCCTTATAATGCTCTGTATTTATTTCAAGAATGAGTAGCTGGGAAAGGCAACACAGCTGGACCACAGATCCTGAGTAGGAAGTCAGGCACTCTAGGATCCTGTGATGCTAATCCCATTACCTACACTGCAGGACAACTGAAATCCTGAATTCCATCTCCAAGGTTACAAAGAAGGTATAAAATAAAGGTTTTATCAAATATTTTGAGATCCATAAAGACAGTCTGTCAATGCTGAAATCCTAGGTATATGTGAGAATATGGAACTAGACCATCTTAGTTTAAAACAAAGCAAATACAACATAAAATTTTGCAAGTTACTGAGCCCGAAGTGGTTTGCGATCCATGTATGCTCGATCTATAATATATCTCCAAACTTCTGCAGGGTCTCTAGACCCTTATAATGAAAAAATAAACTTATATTTATTGAGTAGAAGTAAATAAAGCAGCACTCTTTTTCCTGCTTTTCCAAATACTAACACCATTCCTCCACACTCAGCATCTACAATAAAGGCCTTGGACAACTACCCAGAGCTTTCTCTAGTTCACCTTAGTTGAAATCACATTTTTCACTCCTCTTCCTGCTTCTGATCAGCCTAGGTCTTGCCAATGAGAAAGAAGCCGTTTCAAAATACTGGATACAGATGGAGGATTTGGGAAAGTGGTAGTGGTGGCAGCTGAGGCAAGGCTTCTCATAAAAGAACCACCTGAAGGCTTGGGAAAGCATCTCCTGAAAAGATTAGAAGGAATAGTATCTGATGCTCACACATGCCTGGAAACAAGGCTCTTTCTGACCAGGCATGCAAAGAGGTAGGAAAATACAAGCTATAATGAAAATATTTGCAAAAGGTGTATTTGATAAAGAGCAGTTATCCAAAATATACAAAGAACTTCTAAAACTCAACATTAAGGGCAGGGGATTTAGCTCAGTGGTTCTGGTGCCTGCTGCACAAGCACAAGGTCCTGAGTTCGATTCCCAGTACCAAAAGAAAACAACCTCAACATTAAGAAAGCAAACAACTCAAATGAAAAATAGGCAAAAGATCTGAACAGACACCTCACCGAAGAAGATAAACAGATGGCAAATAAGCCTATGAAAAGATGCCCAACATTCTGTGTCATTAGGGAATTGCAAATTAAAACAAGGAGCTCCCACTACACACATTAGAATAATCAAAATCCAAAACACTGGAAACACCAGTGCTGGTGAGGATGTGGAGCATCTGGAACTCTCATTTGCCACTGGTGAGAATGCAAACGTGCAGCCATTTGGAAGACAGTTTGGCACTTTCTTACAAAACTAAGCATATTTTTACTATATTATGATCCAGCAGTCATGTTCCTTGGCATCTTTCCAAAAGAGTTGAAGACTGGGACCAGGGATTTAGCTCAGTGGTTCTGCCACCTGCCTCACAAGCGTAAGGACCAGAGTTCGATCCCTGGTACCAAAAAAAAAAAAAAAAAAAGGAGTTGAAGACTTATGTCTACACAAATATCTGCATGCAAATGTTTATATCTGCTTTAATCATAATTGTCAAAATTTAGAAGCAACCAAAATGTCCTTCAGTAATTGAGTGGGTAAAGTGTGGTACATCCACACAGTGGAATATTACTCAGTGCTAAACAGAAATGGACTATCAAGCCATGGAAAGAAATAAAGGAACCTTAAATCCATATTATTAAATGAAAGAAGTCAGTCTTGGACAGGCTACATATGGTTTGATGTCAACTACATGACATTCTGGAAAAGATAAAACTACAAGGATCCTAAGAAGATCTGTGGTTTTTCAATGTTTAGGTGGAGGGAGAGATGAAAACGAGAAACACAGAGGATGGTCAGAGCAGTGAAACTGCATGATACTATGGCGGGGGGTAGCACACATTTTGGAAAACCCACGCAACGCACAATACTCTATGCAAATTATGGGCTTTGGGTGACAATGATGTGACCGTGTAAGTCCGTCATCAATTTTGACAAATGCTCCACTCTGGTATAAGATGTTGACAGTGGGGAGACTGTGTATATGTTGACCCAGAAGGTATGTGAGCTTCCATTCAATATTGTTATGAACTTAAAACTTCTCCAAAAAAATTCTATGTAATCAAGCAAAAAGGTGGAAAAGATGTCATTTAATACTAATCAAAATAAACCTGAAGTTACTTTATTAATATGAGACAAAATGTTGTTATCAGGGCAAATAATATTGTGAGGGAAAAAAAGGTTATTTTATCATGATAACATGGTCAATTTTTCAAGGGGAAAAAAAGCACATCGTGTACTTGGGAACACTGATCAGAACAACCAACCATAATATATATTTTATAAAACTGCATGGCTTTAAAGAAAAAGAAAAAAACACTTTGAGCATCTAGAAAAGAAAGTGTATGTGGTATAAAAGAGAAAGAACATCAGGTTATTATCATACTTTTTTTTCTTTTTTTTAATCATACTTTTTGACAATAATACTTTATGCCAGAAAAAAACGAAGTATATTCAAGCTACTCAAGAACAGAAAATGTGAGCCAAGGTTTGTGTAGTTAGCAAAACTGACTTCCAAGCATACAGTCTATCAGCATGCTGTTATCAACAACTTACAGAGACTGGTGCTGTAAGTCCTCTTAAGAAGTCTAGAGAACACATCTTGAGCAATCAAAATGACGGGGTAGATATTTGTGAGGAGCAAGTGCCTATAGTGAAACTAAGTCTATGTGAAGGCTAAGGAGGGGGGAAGGATATAATGGCTCTATGACAGTGAAGATTCAGAGAAACTTTTTTTTTTTTTTGGTACCGGGGATTGAACTCGGTACCTTGCGCTTGCTAGGCAGGCGACAGAACCACTGGGCTAAATCCCCGGCCCAAGAGAAACTATTTTTAATTAGGGAGAATGGAGATCTCATACACGAAAATGTTTTTGGTCATCATAATGGGAGCAGGATTAGTCATGTTATTCTGAGTCTGCTTTGTGTTCAGTACGGGCTAAAACGAATAATCGTGGGATATTTTATTGTCCTCTGGGTACTGAGAACCAAGACTCTTGGCATGAAAGAAAGGAGATACCGATTTAAGAGGTTGGTAAAAGCCACACACACACACACACACACACACACGTACACACGCACGTGCACGCACACAGAGAGGCCTAGAAATGATGATCAACCTGGTAGCAGTGGACCTAATGCTCAAACTGGGTTGAAATGCCATTTCTCACTCAAGCAGATTTCATTAGAGAAACAGCTGATTCCAACTGTGAGACAGGACATGCACGAGATGAGTGATGTGTCACTCCAGTTAGCAAGAAAGCTATCAAAACTCTCAGAGTTAAGACAAGTGGACCCAGGAGCCAACTTGCCAAGAATCCTACTAATGAAGGGCAGGAAAACTTTAGCTTCAATAATGATAGCAATTACAATGGATTGAAAGCCAGATCCAGCTTTCCATACTAGTACTTAAAATTTTTAAAAAGAACCAGTTATCGAAAGAGGAGGTGGGCTCTTTATTTCACCCACTTTCCCTGCAACTTTGAACTGCACCTTTGGGTAACTAAATGCTATATGAGAGCAAGAGCTGCTTTATAAAAGTATTTCAACTGATAAATGAAAATTAGAATATTACCACTTTTCAACTGCTGATGAGTGAGCAATTATGAGGTACAGGTAGAGAGGCCAAGGGACTCAGGAGGGTTATGTTCTGGGGACAGGCAGAAATGACAGGGACCATGCCCCCTAAAGCCCAGATTAGTTAGAGTCAAAGTGGTAAAGCCATCAAGATGGGATCTTGACATCATCTCTTTCCCGACTCCCTCCTGGGGCTCTGCCTACCAGGAAACTCTCTGACATTAATTATAATAATGATAATTCCAATAACGACTCTTTCAAGTTCGTCGAAGACCCGGGATAACATTTAGTAAAGAGGTTTACCATGTAGGACGGCCATGACTTTCAGACTGGTGCTCCTGACAGCTCCCAGATCTTCCATCTCAAGGATGTGCAACAGAGTTCATAGAGGACACTAAGCACTGGGGCTATCTCCTGAGACTGCGACTCCCTTCCCTGTACAAGGTGCCCTCCACAACGGAGGATCTGATTGGGTCTTTATGGCAATATTCATATGGGAAGTCCCAGCTGGACAGAAAATCTCAACCGAACAGACTTTCAAGCCAACTCACTTTGGAGACTGACTCATTGTGGCTGGTCTACCCATGGTCGTCTTGAAGTGTGACCTGATTCCTAGTCCATTTAGTTGGAGCCAGAGTAGCAGAGCTAATTTTATTGGAAGCACCTAGAAGGAGCCCAGGCAACTCCATATAGGAAGAGAGCCTGGGGGCAGTTTTCCCTTCTCATTCATCCAGGGACTAAGCTGGGGCCACAGAGACATTTGGTGAGTCTTACAAGAAGAGGGCTTACACCCTTCTCTCCTCCCTCTGCCAATAGCCAGGAGCAAGAATGTGGCAGTGCTCCTACAGCTGCCTGGAACACAAGGCTAAGGAGTTCTAAGGGAAGGCAGGGATGAGAACTGGGGGGCTGGGGTGCTCCTGTGCTGATTCTGCTGAGCTGTTGTGCTGGCCTCAGGTTACCTAATTCCAGAATTGTTTTGTGAGAGTAAAGTAAGCCAATATTATAGGGGTTGTCCTGCTATTAAATATTTAACATTTTCTTCATTATTAGGATGCCCATACATTTCAACCTATCCAAATAAACTAATCCTAGGTGCATCCCCCTAAAGACATCACCTAATGGCTGCCTAACCTGATAAACACCTTCACCATAAAGTGGTTATGACTGCTAACGGTGCTAGGAATTAATTTTTCCAGGAGCATCAGTATTTTAAGAGGAATCTTCCAAACACTCAATGCCCTTAACCTAAGTAATTACCATCTATGGTAAACACTCCTATCTGCCCAAGCAACCTGCATACTGCCTTGCCAATGCAGTGCCAAGTGTCTGCCATTCAATTTTTTTTTTTAGCCTCTCCATGTTTATGGCAGAAAATGCCATTGCCAGTGCTCCCAAACGTACAGGCAGCATATGGATTAGTTGTTTCTGAACCAGAATAAATTTCTGGGAAAAAGAACGTTCAGCTTTAATTCAGTGCATTCCTTTGGTCCAATCAATTGGCTCAAGGGAGGACTGCGTATGCCCACATGACAGCAAGTGCCAGGCCACCCTCTGAGTAAGCAGTATAGGTAGAGCACTCAGAGTGCAGGGACTGGGCAGACACCCCACAGGGTCTCTATTACAAGCCTGACTGTAGGTGGCCCACACTGGCTTCTTGATCCCCACGGCTGTCCACACAAGGCTGTGATCTTATTGAGGTGAGGGCCTAAAAGGGCCACTGGCTGGTACAGGCACTGCAGAAGACCTCCACCGTTAGGTAGGCATGGTGGATGGCCAGTTCTGTCTACCAGGACTTCATGGCTGTCTGTCTTTTGGGCAGGTAGGAAGTCACTTCCTGGCCCCTGAGGTTGGATGGCACCATGTGACAAGTTCTGGCCAATGAGCTGTGAACATTTAATTAGTGGGTGAAAGGCCTTCAAGATAGTTCTTTACTTCTGCCATGGCCACGGACAATGTTTCAGATGGCGGTTTCTCCATCAGCTGGACCTTACTGTGAACATTCAATGTGGTAAACTTGTGATGGACATGCACAAGAAGCAGAAAACAGCCACTAAAACTTGAGGTCTTTGTTTCTGCAGAATACTTACTCTTGTCATTTCTGATACCTTTGGAGCTGGGGTCAGCAGAATTTCTGGAAAAAGACACTCAAAGACTAATGCACAGCACCAAGTTTGTCTCACAGATTCCTCTTCCCTCTTCTGTTCTGCATCTCCCACAAATCCCTTGTCCATACTGGGAGAGGAAAATGCTATTCTAGTAGGGATGCCACCAACAAGTGACACAACCAGGCTTCTTTCTTGCATGGTCAGGGGTGGTGTCCAAGGTGTGCTGGACACATGGACAGAGCCTGGTTAGAGGAGTTTGGGACGGAGTCAATCTAGATTCAGAAAGAGGTGTCCCTTTGCTGACACTCAACTTGGTTTTCAGGAAGGATAGTGCAGGGCAGGGGGTGCAGCCTAACCCCCGACTACCAGAGAGAGATCTTGATGCAGTCCCTGTTCCTGCAAAAGGCATGGAAGAGCGGCTTAGGAGTCTGGAAAACTCAGCTGAAAGGCCCGGGTGCTCCAGCACATGCAGATCCCAAATGTGGGAATGCTATGTGATGATTTTATGAAATATAAAAGTCAAATGAATTTTTCATGAAGAAGTTATCTTCCCAAGATGCAATAATGGAAAATTCCTTTCAAGAACTGGTGTTTAGACCTCACAAAAATGCGCGGCAAATTGCATTGTGATTTATTTGTCAATGTTTTTATAGGTTAGGCGTTACTTTCTACCCCACAGCTGGAGTCAATTTTTAATATTTAAAAGTGGAAAGAAAGCAAAACCTAAACACATCCAGAGCTGTCTGTTTTAGATTGAGCTTTTCCCAAACAGTACTGTTTAGAACTGAACCCTGAGCGTGGTCGGTCAGCAGCCAGCTGGCACTTACTTCCCTGCAACATAGAATTAAAATACCTGGTACTGTGCAGATTACATGTAAGACCTCCTAAATTGTAGTTGGTGGGTCTGGTGTTTATAACTGATTTCAAATGCACGTAGTCTGCTTGCCCTCTCAATTGAAGAGGGAAGGATTCTTTTTGTGCTTCTTATTCTGGGTTTCCCTTCATGCCCCGAGCACAAAGTGCTGCGAACATAATTTTCAAGTCCAGTGGTTTCTGGCCTCACTTGGTGGCTAGGTGAGCAGGGATTCCGCACGACGATGTCCTTGGTGATTTCCAGCACACCACCCGATTGCAGAGAGGCAAGCTGGTTCCTCCACACTTTGACTCCCAGAAAGTCTAGTCTGGAAATTACCCAGGTCCATCTTCCTTCTCCAGGTTCATCTTCCTTCTCCAGGTAAAATCACCACGCTATCCTTGCATGTGGCTTTTCACCGCAAGGGTTCAAATTGCAAAAGAGATCAAGCCTTGGAGCTTAATTCCGCTGCTTCCAGGCCCTAGTGAGAGCCTCATTCTATCAAGTGACAGAGTCCACAGGGCAAGATGGCTGTGTGCTTACGCAGCACCACAGGGTGGTGTTCCCAGCAGCACAGCGTTCACACCTCGGCACATCATACTTAATGTTCGACTGTAGCCTCCACTGCGAAGTCTTAAGGCTGCCACTGGCAGTTGCTAAGGCGGCCATGTGTGTGCTTACCAACAATAGACGTGGTAACACACAACATCTGGAGGGGGGGAACCAGCTGTAATTGTGACAGACACAATCCCTTTGGATAACTGTTGATGCCCTTCTGAGGGAAGGATGTTTCCCTTTGCCCTCTCCTGCCCACCGGTCTTGATCATTTTGGAGGCAAGGCCAGCAAGAGGAGTTGACCTATTTCCACATGTGTGAGTCGGTCCAGTTGAATTTGCCAGTGGGGGCTCCTGAGGCTGCTGACAACATGCCCCCCCCCGGTCAGGCTCCAGGAAACACAGCCGCTTCACCGTAACCAGCTCTAGGTTATGAGGAGCCCCAGCAAACCACGGAAATGTCAGATGTGCAAGCACGTAGGGCTCAGCTCCGGCTACCGTACCCTTTTGCCAGGAACAATGCTCAGGATCTTCAGTAGGAACACCGGCCTCAAGAGAACTCCTTCAACTACCCCCTGCCCCCAATTTACAGCATCAACCACCGGAGGGACAGGGAAGGTAGTGATTATTCCCCCATCACAAAAGGATTTCTCGCCTCACAAAAAGGATTTGCTACGGATTTCCTTTTAAAAGTGCACACCCCAGGAACACTCACCATATGATTGGATTTAACGCGAATATTTTCAGGAACGTATCCAGTGCATAAAGCGAGGTACACAGGCAATTGCGACTCAAGTGTAGCCGACCTGCCCGCCAGCAGGGGGAGCTCTTCCCTCGGTTCTCCAGTCGCCCACCATTGCTCAATAAAAATGCTGGAGTTTAAAAAGGGGAAAGTCAGGACAGAAGCCCGCTGCCTACAAAGTACAGAGATCCAGTGGGTTTGTGCTTCATCCCAAGGGAAATGGGAAGTCACTGAGCGATTCTCAGAGCTGTGTGCCTTTGTAATGAGGCATCCTGTCTTTTTGGCTCAGTGTCTCTGGCCTCTTTGAGAATCCATTTTGGGGAATGTTCCTTGTGTTTCCACCTCCTTTTAAGATGCACTGCAGGAATGATTCATGGACCGAACATTTTCTAGGAGCCAAGGACAGGCTCAACCTTGGGGGCTGTTTCTCAGGAAGTGTATGTCTTTGTAGGGGTAGAGGCCAAAGGGATGGGAGGGAGGTGAAGGCAGAAATGTTATCATTTTTTTCCCTTGGGACACTCGAGCTTTGAAGCCCACACTTGGCACTGAAAATGGTGCTGTGAGAGAGTTAAAGGGCAAGACATTCCGAGAAAGGGTCGTAGAGATAAGCATCGGGAAGAAAGCACACTGTTTTAAGTTCATCTACATCCAGGAAACCAAGAAAAGCAGAGCCACCCTGAGCTGGACCACAGTGTGCACATGATGCATGCAGGGAATCCAAACCCTGTCCAGGGACCTTGGCTTTCAGAAGCAAATGAAGAGTGACTTTCCTGAAGAAAGAGCTGGGGAAATGGTATTTCCTCCCTGTGCTGAGGAACAAAAGTCATGGCATTCTCAGGAAGAGATGTGAGCTCCCAGGGGCTGATGCTGGGCACCGCCCCTGTGTTCCTGCTTAATATTAATATTTGTAAAAGTGCATGTCTTGACTTCGGAGACTCCAGAGGGCAGAGGAACCCAAGGGAAAGTGATGAAAAGGAGGAGTGTTTTCTTGAATTCGTATCAGAACCAGGCCACTGTGACCTTCCTCCAGGTGACTACAGTCATCTCCTGACTTTTCCACCTTGGACTTGCACCCTCCCCTTCTCCCCTCATATGCCACCAGGAGGATCTTTCTACTCTAATCTGCTTAGAGACCTTCAGTGGCTCTCCACTGCCCTCAGGTCAGAGCCACATTGTAATGTGCCATGTGTCCTTTCTCCTGACGCGGACTAGATGCTGCCAGGCTCACATTCTGGTGGGCAACCAGAGACTACGACGTCTGACTTCTTCAGCTTCTCTCGGCTCTGTCCCTGGATTTTACTCTCCCGCTCGCCCTTTGCATGTGATGGGGGCTCTCGTTTTATCTGCTCCCTCTCCCTCTGTTTTACCCTTCAATTATAAATCACTTCATAATGGAAGTCTTTTCTCCGAGACTGGGAGGGTCATCCCCGCTCTGTCCCTCCCATGTCACCCTGTGTGTATCAAGCCTCTTGTCACCATTGCACACGGTGTGTTGATACCTGTCCATGAGCTCCCTAAGTTGTGAACCCCTCAGAGATCCGCCCTTTTCTCCACTATGTCCTCATGCCTAGTCATGTGCCTGTCATATGTAAGAGCTCAAATCCTATTTTCTGAATGAACGTATTCCTTTCCCCAGATTACCATGACTACCTTCACTTTTTTGGGCCAATTTTTTCTGATTGGGTAAGATCTACCATGAACGATGGCACGGTTTGGCATGTGAATGGCGACCCATGGTCAGATGCAGCTAGCTGTGCTGCTTGTACTGTAAGGAAGGTTTCTTCTTCCGTGAGAGCTCGCTCACTCTCTCACTCTCCACACAAACTGCCATTGCCTTAATATTTTAGGACCCAGCCATTTTTCATGGCACCCGGGCATCATCTCTGTTTAAGTGAACGCCAGAGTTGTAGTCAAGCCTAGGGTCCACTCAGCACTCAAGCAATTACAAAGCTTTGTTAACAGACTGTTTGGACTGTGGCTATGTGAATACAAGTTCCCCATTACTTTTATGCAAAATAATGTAAACAAATAGAGATTAGAGATTGCTAAAATATTTTCTAGGGGTGTCAGAGGGTCACTACAGCAAACATTCAGTCCATACTCTTTTGCCCTCTGTGCCTGCAGGACCCAAGCTATTTGACACAGTAAATTAGAACAAGGTCAAAGTTGGATCTTATCAGCCATAATCTGCTATTGTCGGACATCTGTAGACTCAGAATCCTACAGGATGTGTATAACTAGATGTTAGATTACATCGGACCCCTCCTTTTCCAATGGGAGAGGATGATAGAGCAATTATATCTCTGACTTTAATGAGTGCTCAGAGATGGCCACCACCCTTGGAGATAGGAAACCACTTCCGGAGTGTTCAAGGGCCACACAGTCTGCAGGCCATGCTCTGCTCCCTGCCTGCAGTGCTAGAGGTGTGGCCGCAGGGAGCTACAGTGCTTCTATTTAAAACTACATATGACCCCCATGGACCTATGATGGTGTGGCTAAAGGTATAGGCACTGGGGCTGAGCTGTCTGCCACCTCCTAGCTTCATGGAGCTCGGGAGTCCCTGGACTTCTCAGTGTCCTGGTCTCCTCATCTGGGGGTTATGACAATAAGTGTGAACTGTCTTTATGGTCTTAGCAAGAAGGGTGAACAGATTTTAATATCTTTTGGGTTGCCTGGAGTCATAAGAGTTCAGAGTGCCCACCTCCAACCCCACTTACAGTGGCCGAGCAGCACACCTTGTGTAGGTGTGTGTTTCACTGGAATGTCATGTGTTTTGACCCCTGGTGTTCTGGATTTTACCAGGGGCCTGGAAACAAAGAGGTCCTGTGGCCTGATCAGGCAGGAGTGAGTGGTGGGGACAGGCTTTGAGAATGTGGCCCTGTGGTTTCAGGTCAAGGGAGCCACAAGTGAGTTCTGTTGCTTCTTGGCTCTGGTCACACAGCATTTTGAACTGAAGCCAGTCCCAAGGGTCTGGTGATCTCAGCTTAGTACTTGCTGCCAGCCTGAGTCCCATGTAAGCTGGAACTAGCTTTGTCAATGCTGCACAAGCTCCTGGCAGCATCAATCCTGTTGGATTCCAGGTGGCAAATGTCCCTCTGGGGAGGACCATGCAAAAATGTTCCTTCCTTGCAGGAGGAAGCTTGGTTGGCCCAGGGAAAGAAGTCCTCAGAAGAGAGTAAGAGCGGTGGTTTGAAGGGATTCAGAGCCCCATCGAAGTCAACAGACCTGGGCCGGGGATTTAGCTCAGTGGTTTCGCCACATGCTGCGCAAGCACAAGGACCGGAGTTCGATCCCCGGTACCAAAAAACCCAAAAAACAAAAAACAAACAAACAAAGTCAACAGACCCTCTGGAGAGAATATAGAGAAGTACGTGGATGCAGGTAGCCCAGTGGAGAGGAGGAGGGGATGCACAGTTTGGGCCCTTCAATGGAGTGACTATGACCAGACTGGCTGATGGCTTTTGTGAGAGGAAAGAAGGGCTCCAAGGCTGTTTTCGAGCCACTGTGTGGTTAACAGCGCCATTGTTTGCAGCCTCCTTCCCAGGCTGAGCTGGAGAGAAGTGGCCGGGCAGTGGGTCAGACAGGCACAATTTCCTTTAGAAGATCCAGGGTGAGGAAGGGACACATTGAGGCATCTTTCACTGGGGTAACATTTGCACCCAGCCAGCAGCTAGCAGATTCCAAGGTGAGTTGCTAGGATGACGTCCATCCTTCCCCAGATGGTGGCAAAAGTTGAATACCGATGGAGCATCAGCTTCTTCTGCTTCCCACAGATTCCTGCGGCACAGTTTGAGGAGCAGGGGTACAAGGAGCAGAAGCGTGCTGTTCCCATCTGAATTACTATCCCATGATTACCGATTAGCCCAGGGCTCGGCGACTCCCTTTATTTCCTTATCCGGTGTCTTCCCTGGGTCGGGTCCCTCAGCTTCGCACCTCAGCAGCCCAGGATTATAGATACTGTGGGTCAGCAAATTCTTTGTGCAGAAAATGATTTTAGAGATGATGAGAGTTGGCTATTTCTAGAAAGCTCTCTCTGGACCCCAAAACGTATACACACTTATACACACAGTTTTGTTTACAGTCCAAGAGAGGCACATGCATTCTGAATGCATACTCCACCCTCATCACAAAGCCACTGTAAAACGCTAAAAACCTACACATGCTTATAAAAGATCACCCTTAAATGGAGAAGGATCTCTGAATACTCCATGACTCATGCAGCTAAAATGTCCCCTGGGGAGCCTGACTTGGCAGCACATATTTTCCTATTAAAACAAAAAAATCTAGTTCAGAGCTCTCCATGGCACCCAGCTGAATGGCAGGAAGGGCCCGTCTGGGTTTGGTGAGGCCAAATGCTGTGCCCTTCACTGGCTGCAAACACTCTTCCAGGAAGCCACTTGGAGGTGGACAAGGAAGAGAGGGCCTTGGTTCCAGTTCAAGGTCTGCACTTGCTGGGCTCCCCAAGGAACATCGACCTTCACTGGCCAACCAGAGATGAAAGGAAGGAGCTGCACTAAATGAGATTGTCACTGTGGGCCAGATACACACAGGGGCACTGTGCTACAGGGATGGAGAGAGGGGGAAGAAGCCAAACCTCTGCTCCACTTCTTAAGGAACATACAGATTCCTCCTCTTCTGGAGCCAGGCTCTGTGTTTCATCTAAAACTTCCCTGACTTGAGCACCTCAGATTGGGAGTCATGTCACCACAGAATCATCACAGCCGAACAAGGGCCTGTGGACTCCTCATCTTCTGCTACTGGCCATGGCTAGAGTCTGGAGCTTCTAAGTCCAAACTTGCCACCACACACCAGAGGAGCGTGGCCCTGGCCTGAGCTGTGGCTCAGTGCTCTCTCCGTGTCTCCTCAGCAGAGAAGCCAGGAGCCAAAAGAAATCTTAATAAGTATCATTTTGTTTGCTGGAAGACCACTGGGAGAGGCCGCCAGCCTGGGACTGTTAGAGGTATCTCCAGCCCGCCCAGAGGCATCTCCAGACAGCCTGGAGCCCGGCTAGGGGGGACAGGCAGCTTTCTGTGGGGCCGAAGGCAGCCTCAGCTGAAGGGTGGTCTTGGCGGTATAGGATCTGCAGATGCTGAATCTCACCCACAGCGCGTCTCCCTCCAGCCAGCCTGCTTTCCATCAACTGCCTGCTTCCCTCCACATCTGTGCCTTCAGCAGCCATGGCTACCTACGACTCCTGCTTGGGAGAAACAGATGGGGCTATGCACTGGCTGCCACTCCCTCTGGTCCTACTTGAAGCCCCGTGCCCCTTTTTAGCCCTTCACTGAGACTTGTGAGGCCTGGTAGCCTCCTCTCCCAGAGTCTCAGCAAATCGCACGTTGCAAATCATATTATTTTTCCTTCTCTGGTTTCCTTTTAACAGTGGCCTCTCTTCAAGACAATGTGGCCCAGGTCTCTCCTTCCGTTCTTCCAAACAAAAGTGTGTAGCCATTGCTCACTTAACTCCACGAGTTTTGATTCTTCTGGCTCTTAGGCTGCTTATATACCCCCCTCCCCCATGAATTCTTTGCCTTAGGGTGGGGGTGACTTTTATGGACTACATCTCCCGGGATGCCTTGTTTCCCGCTTCTCATTGGGTTTAGACAATGATAGGCATCCAGAGAGGTTGTATTGGGAGAAAAAGAAGGGTTATGGTTTTTCTGCTCACTTAGTCCCCAGCCTCTGCCTGTTCTGGTGCCTGTTCTGGTTTTGGTTGAGGATAGTTGCTACAAGGCCTCCCTTCTTCTGGGGCTTCACTTTTCACTGGGTCACAATTCTATTGCTCTTTCCCTCCTCTCTTTAGCCTTAGGGCGATGACGATTCCCCTCCCACTGATTCCCAGAGCTTCACCATCCTTGTGTGCTCCCGTAACCCTGACCACACTTCTGTAAAGAGTCACTTCATTCATGTCTCTAGCCTTCTAGGGGGGAATTCTGTTTCTTGTTGTGACCGCAAAGATGCAATAGTTCTCTAGCTTTTATTTCAGAGCTTGACTCACACTGCACTTCAGAAGTTACATAATTTTTTTTTCACCAAGATCACTGGAATGGATGCTTTGCTTTTAATATCATGCTCACTAGAAGTTCTAGAATAACTAGACAGGCTAAGTGCCTCGATACAGCCAATGAGCCACAGGAAGAAAATACATTCTCTCAGAGACAAGATGAAAGGCCCCCCAAACAGTCGGAAGCTGCTCCCATGATGGAGGGCAGCCCTGACTCTTGCTCCTTGATAGCAAGAAGAGAGAGACAGGCCATGGAAGAAGAGAGTGATCCAGAATGATCTCAAGTCTGCTTATTTTTAAGGAAAAGGATCCATATGCCTGCTTCTCCAAATAAACAAATGCTTACTGTTAAATTTTTATTTTTCAAAAAAGAAATGAAACCTTAGAGTTTTCAAAAAAGAAATAAAACCTTACAAAGTACCCCGTATCCTCACACCAGTCCTGTCCCCATTCTCTGCTTTTAGAGCAACCTCTGTGATGGGTTCCATGTGTCCCAACCCATGGCTTTCTATTTTCACCAGACACACATGTGCTGATGAACAATACATGGCGCTGTTCTATGTTTTTTAATTTGTATGAAAAATGGCACCATACTATACATAATATTCTGCAGCTTGCTTTTATCACTCAACATTGAGATTTCAACCTCTAGCTAAGCTAATGTAATCTCACTGGATCCATGCTTTCTAGTTACTGTAAAATTCAGATGGTGCTCCACAATTTCTTAGCTTTTTTTTTAGTGGCAAACATTTTGTGGTATTCATGTTTTATTCTTTTTTTGGTTTCTATAAGCAATGTTTATAAAACACATGTAAGAGTTTCTCTAGGATATATTCTAGAAGTGGAGAGTTCAGTCATTGGGTATGTATATTTGCAATTTTGTTAGATGCCAAAATTGTTTTCCAAAATGGTTTTAACCTATCTGCCAAATTCCTGTTTCCCTACATTTGTACTAATATTTTGTTTTGTCATAATTTTTCCATTTTTACCAAAGTAAAACCCTGCAATTGAATTTCCTTGTTTAAATTGAATAATATCCTTGCTTGCTGGTAAGGCCCAGAGAACCTTCTCTTTTTTTAGACAAGGTCTCACTGCATAGTTCAGGGCAGCCTTGAACTCAGTATGTAGCCCAGGCTGGCCTCGAACTCATGGTGATTCTCCTGCCTCAGCCTCCCAAGTGCTGGGATTGTAGGCATGCACCACCACACCCGACCAAAGAACTTTTTATACATGGACTGGATGTTTAGGGTTCTTATGTGAATTATTAATGCAGTCTTTATTCATTTTTCTGTTGGGTTCTTTGTCCTCTGAAAATCGACTTAAAGAATGTCTTTATATATTTTCATTACTATTCTTATGAATTAACTTTTATTTAATTTATAAAGTTTTAATATTTTCCTGTATGGTTTCTCATCTTAATGTCTTATAAAATAAATCCTTCCTTATCTTCATGTCATTAAAAAGTTCTCTTGCGCATTGAGGTCTTGAAGCCATCTGGAGCTTGG
The DNA here is from genome assembly GCF_000247695.1 of Heterocephalus glaber. Next base: position 5,486,154 of record NW_004624763.1, read on the forward strand.
TTTGGGTGTGTTGAGAGGTAGGGAATCTATTTCTTCCCACATAAGAAGTAAACATACTTAGTACTGAATGGTTTATAACTTCTCTAGCAATTTATAATGCAGCCTCTATCATAAAGTAAGCTTCACTTTATGTTGGGTCTATTTCCGGGGCTTATATTTTGTTTGATTGATCTAGTTTCTCCACTCCTGCTGCATAGCTCACTGCAACTGGGAATGTGAGATGAAACCCATAGCCTCCTGTGTTAGCTCCCCATCAAAACACCTCTCCCCTCAGTTTTTCTCTGCACACATCTACTGACCTATCTACCAAGAATCGTCCTCACCTGCTTTATTGTCTTCTGTGTGCCAGACAATGTGCTAACGCCACATGCACTATTCATTCATTCCTCACAACTCTAAAAAGGTAATCCTCATCTTGCCAATCAGGACATGGAGATTCAGAGACTGAGTAACTTGCCCATATCACACGGTTGGTAAAAGACAATGCAGGGGCTCAGCAGGGGCTCAAACCCAGGTCTCTCTCTCAAGTATTCATGGCACTCAATTTCTATTTCCCAGCCTTCAAGACTTCTGCAATCCTTCCATTAGTACCACAGGGGTTTTAACCCTCTTTCCTGGTGTTGCTGCAGGGCTGTTTGAGAGGATATATGTGAGAGTATTTAGCAGGTATCTTCCTTCCTGTATGGGTTGCCTGGGCTCAGGCTACGGCTAGAATCCCCAGCCCTTTGGTGACCGCCATCGCAACAGGTAACTGTAGGCCTCCTAGCAGGCAGGTAAAACAAGGCAATCTTTCCAGCTGCTCTCTGGCTAATGGGAACCACATTGATGAAGAAAGTCGATTGACTTGAAAAATCCAAGGCCAGGGTAGGCTGGCTTTAATGCTGGAAGATTAAGATCACTTGCAATTTTCTTCCTAATTTAAATTTTCATAGGAAAAGCAAACACACACACACACACACACACACACACAACATATATGTGTCCTTCTACACTGATTCTGCTTCAAAAGCAGTGGGCTGTGTGCTTTGGTTACTGCTTTCTTTGACTCCTCCACTCAATCTGCACTGTATCATTGACAGCTCCAGCCTTGGCCCTTGGGAACTCTGCAGGGGTTAGAATAACAGGAAAACATCAGTGGGGAGGATAGCACACGCTCTCCCTTGTTTGACTTGGAAATTCTTTCTGAGTCTTGCAAAAAGCAATATGTTGGGTCCTAACAGAGGTGAAAATTACATCAGGTCACCAACAGGGAAACCCCAGAGGGCTATGGGCAATTTTCCTTTTCCTTTGTGGGGTGTAGCTGGGATACTGAGGTAGCTGCTCACTGCCACAGGATTCCTCTGAATGTGACTGATTTGGAAAGGGCAGGCCTTTTCCCTTAAACAGTCTCTGTAGTTTCCCCAAACAAAATGGGACCTTGGGCCCCATAACCCTTCCATAGAGTTGAGAGGAAAGAATAACATTCAACTTGTGTTTCTGATTATAGAGGTCTGAAAGGGATCCCGTCCAAGAGAGGTGTACAAAGGAAGCCCCACTCCTCGACACACTAATGTGCTAGCACACAGGCCCGCACACACCCCCAGACACAGGGAGGCAATGTTCCCATGCACACAACACATGTGCTCATGGGCACATGCACGGCTAGGCCAACTCGAGAGCATGGCAGCTTCAGCCACACCCACTTGTCCTGCATTCACGCGAGCAGTTCGGGACAGAGTAAGTGACTGCAGCATGTCAGGAAGGGAACTCACTCGCCAGGGTCACATTTGAAGTTTCTCCCAGATTAATCGGAATGCGTTGGACTCCAATGCACCTCACCTTCTTGGAGGCAGGGGACCTGACTCCTAGTCCTGGTCCCGGCCTTAGCTTGGTGACCTTTGGTAGGGGACTCTGGGTGTTGGTCTGCCCATGTGTGACAGACTGATGCTGGGCTGGTGGCTTCTGAGGGCAGCACTAGCCTTCTCTGGATCAAGCTCCTGCTGTACTTCGCATCACTGGACATCCTGAGATTCCTGGAAAAGAAGACGGGCCAGAATTTCCAGTTCTCTGACCCTGCCTATTGGGTCCTACAACCTTTCTCCATGGAAGATTCTATTTATTGCCTCTCCCTTGACTGCCACACATCCTCCTCCTCCTCCCTGTCCCTTCCCTGTAAATTCTGTCCTCAGGGAAGGATGTGATAATTGTGTGCACACTGGATATCAATTACCAAAGAGGAGGAAGGGTAGTCTTTTCACAGAATCCAGGAAGTGAAGTGCTGGATGTGGAATTTCAGCCAAATGGCCTAAGGTGAGGATGTTGGAGGTGCTGACTGGCTACTCTTCTATTACTGATGCCTACAAGGCCAGCATCAGCCGGTGAATCCTGTTGGTGAAACTACTGAGGCTCTTCTCTCCACAAAGATGATATATTAAGATTTAGCAGTCATTTAAGGCCTTAGCAAAAAAAGATTTCTTATTGTTTCTTAGTGACTTTTTAATGTTCGGGGAGGGTGCGTGGAGGCGGGCAGAAGGCTAAGGGACTTAGTGGAGGAAGGACGAAAGAGAGAAATGTCCTGACAGAACAAAGGCAGGCCTGCTGGGAGGAGGAGGAACCCAGGAAGAAATGAGAAGAAGGAATCCCAGATGTGGTAGAGCAGCACAGGCCCAAGACACAGCAGAAGCAACTAGGTGGGTCCCGCCAGAGACAGACCCCCAACCCGGAATGTGGTTCAGATGCCAGGATGGACGGCACCACCCTTGCACCAGGAAGGCATTGGGAAGGTTTGTTTTCCATAAATGAGGGCTTCAGGGAGAGCAAGGCAGGCTCCCAAGTCGATCTGCAAATAGCGTGAGGTCACCCAGAGGGCAGGGTGAGCACGCGTGTGTGCTGGCGAGGGGGTGTTGGGGCTCAAGCTCCCTGCTAAGGAAGAAGCTCCAGGGCTTTATTTTTGGCCTGCTTAGCCGTGGGCAGAGGGAAGGAGTGATGAAGCTTGAAAGCTGTCAATAGCCAAACATCAAGAATGGGATTTTGATCATGATTGCAGGCTGGGAAGGAGCGATAGATTTGTTCTGTCTCCAAAGCCGTCAGGACTCTCCATAATGCCGCTAGAACCCTGGCCTCCCCGGCCTCCAGAGTGACTTTAGCATTCTCAGGAGAGCAGACCACGAACTTTCATTCTCTTACGAAGGCGGGAAGTGACACCACAAACCTCCTGACCTGTGAGAGAGTGTGTGTGTGTGTGTGTGTGTGTGTGTGTGTGTGTGTGTGTGAAGAACACTGGCTTAAACACTGACCGCAAGCTCCAGCGTGTAATGCAATGACTGAACCGCTCAATCAGAAATGGGTCATCTTGTGCCTGAAGTAACTGAAATATTCTGAGAGCAGCGGATGGCAGCTCCACCAAGTTCATCGTCTCCCAGCTACTACTCATCAGACCCACATGAACTAGGCATTCAGCAGAAACAGAACCGGGTGGGCACTGAGAGTTTGAACTCATGCTCAGTCCTGCCCCACAGGTCAAGAGCAGGCTGCAGAGCATCCAAAAGACCAGACACAACCACTCTCATTCATGGAACCAGTTTCTCTTGGGCAAGATTGCAGAGCCAGGGAAAAAGAGACCTTGCTCCCCGTTAGGGTCCCAGAGTTAAACTGTCCATGTTACCATCAGGAGACAAGGCCTCTGGATCCCGTCTGTGCTGTCTCCACAGCTGAACTCAGTTCCTTCGCCCTTGAAATGGAGATGCTAAGACCATAGAGAACATAGTGAGAATTGGGGGAGTTATCTGTGAAAGGCCGAGCACAGAGTAAGGACTAAACAGTTCCTACCTTTTAGGAAAACAGAAGCTGAGAGCACTCATATCTGAGACCACTGGACCCAGAAGTTTCTTAGAAAAATCAAAGAGCTCAGAGGAGTTGGGGCAAAAAATGCGCTATATTTTTTACATGGCGGGGTGTGTGCCTACAGGATGAAAATTGATCTCATTACTCACCGTGGCCCTGGGGTCAGCCCAAAGGCAGGTAGACAGTGGGTCTTCATAAACACTGATCCAACTGGCAAAGTGGCAATTAGTATATCCATCCTTCTGGTCAGCCTGGACTATACAGTGAAAGAAAGTGCTTTTATTAGGAAATAGGGTCTTTACAGGTATAATCAAGATGAAGTCATACTGAGGGAGGGTGGGTCCCTGATCAAACATGACCAGTGTCCTTGGAAGATGAGGGAAATCCACGCTGGGAGAACCCCACATGGAGACAGGCAGAACTTGGCAGGATGCATCTGCCAGCTGAGGGACGATAGCAAGGATGGCAGAAGCTGGGAGCAATAAGGAAGGATTCTACCCGGAGTCTCAGAGGGACCTTGACTCGGGACTTTGGCCTCCAGAACCATGAGAGAGTTGATTTCTGTTGCTTTAAGCCTCCCACTTTGTCCTAGTTTGCTAATGCAGACCTAGGAAGTGAGTGCACAGGGCCCTCTGGGCAGCATTGCAGCCTGGTGCATCGCCCTGGCCCCCTCCACCAGTGCCGCTTCTCCTGGGTGGGCTTGTTATTCCTTGGCCCTTGGCTCTGAACGTTCCTCATGGATTTGGTAAATAATAGAACATCTTTCTGTGGACACAAGCACCAATATCCTTGTGGCTATTTTTACACCTCCAGTGCAGGTGGAAGGTCTTGGAACGTTCTCTCCACTTTAGTCTGGGGAACACAGGCCTTCCAGGCTTTTGTACCATGCAGGACTCAAGTGGTTCACATTCTAGATCTGCTGCCTTCCAGCTGTGTGATTTGGGGAAAGCTTCTTGGTCTCAGAGCCTTGATGGCCTCATCTGTAATAGAGATAACACCGGTGCTCTTGGGCTCCAATGAGGATTAAATGAGATAATGCGTTTGAAGCGTCTGCCACATAGAACACAACTGATGTGGAATAACCCCCATATTTTTATCATTGCTGCTCTCATTTCATCTTTATTATCAGTCTCCCTGACATGGGGCAGCCCACACTATGAATTACAGCAGGGAAGGGACACAGCAAGGGCAGGCGACAGGAAGGGCATTCACTGGGTTTCCTGTCCAGCCCCTCTCACCATGGCTGGCACTCCATGAATGGCAGGTGTTACCAGCCCTTCCATGCCCTTAGCCACTCCTCTGTGCCCCACAGAGTCAGGCAGCTATGGTGCCTGGATGACTGTGCCCATCTTCTCTCCTTCTTCCCATGGGGGCAGCATGTGGTTTCCATAGGACTCCTTGTGCCTGCAGGATGCTGGCAGCCAGGCCCTTGACAGAGCCTTGCAGGCTGCCTTATTCTTTTGCGCTCCTGACACTATGGCAGGCACTGTTCATCTCTAACTGAATCACCACAACTCAAGTAAGACAGGTACCATTTTCATGGCAATTTTTACAGAAGAAAACAGGCTGGTATACAGAGCTAAAGTAACTTGTTCAAGTCACTCCATTGTGGACCCAGGTCTGAACCCAGGCAGTTGGGCTTCTGTGGCTGTTGCATTTCATTGTGCCACCCGTGAGCCTGGAGAACGTGGTAGAAATCCCTTCTGCCCAAAGAAGCAAAAGGCTAATATCTGGCTCTTTTTTTTCCTTCTGAGCACCAGCAATGTGCCAGGGACCAGGCCATATGCTGTATACACTTTGCCCTTTCATCCTTATGACTACTTCTTGAGGCATAGATGAGAAAATGAGCTCAGAGAACCGAAGTGGCTTGCCTAAGTCACACAGGCGGTAAGTAGCAGAGCTGGAATTTGACCCTAGACCTATTCTCTTTCCATCTTTCCAGTCTACCACCCTTGCTAAAATCCAGATTCTTCACTCACATTGGAGGAGTGTGGTGAGAACAGCAGCAATCACATCTAGGCTGGAGCAAAACTTTGTTAAGCATCTGGGTATGGTGGCACGCACGTGTAATGCCAGTACTCTGGGAGGCTGAGACAGGAAGGTCACAAGTTTAAGCCCAGTCTCATTAATTTAGTGATACTTAGCAAGATCTTGTCTCAAAAAAAAAAAAAAATAATAAAAGGGCTAGAGATGTAGTTCATTGTGAAGCCTCACATAAAGAATTTATTAACCAAAATTTTGGATTGTTTTTCAATTACATGGGTAACTTTCTGGGCTGTGTGATGGAGGGATCACTTTCCAGGTCTCAGGAAGAGCAGAAGGTTGAAGATCAGTGAAAGACAAATGCTGGAATTAAAGTGCTTCCCAGGAGAAGTGTGTTGGAGACTCACAGAACATCTGGTCTGACTGTGGGTGGGTGCTGGAGGTGACCTAGGTGGAAAGGGTCCATTTGTTTCAGCCCAAAGTCCTGGCACCAGCCTTTAGCACCTGGTTGCTTTATATAATGGACAGCCATGGCCCAGGAATTGGGTTCCTTCCAAGCTACACTAAAATGAAGCCATCTATTCTACAAATATTTGCCTGATAAGCCAGGAAGCCTAAGACAATAGCACTTTAAACTTGAACATTTATATTTGGCAATAGTTTAGCCTTCCTTGCAGCAGTGGTCTCTGTGTGAGATGTACCTGGCCAAACACTTCAATAAATGGACCCTCCCTGCCCCTGGGGTGCAGTCAGTCTTAGAGAGCAAATCCTTCTTCCTCCAGAATTTTGCCTGCAATATGTAAAAATCATCAGTAAAACCAAATCCAGGGCTGCAACAAAGCCTTCTCCCAGAATTTAGGAGTCAGAGGAGCTCTGTACCACAGATGTAGGAAGAGCCCCAGGATATTATTAAGTAGAATAAAATTTGTGAAAATGGTTGTTTTTTGTGATGTACATAGCAAGAAAAGTACAAATACTGTAATATTCATAGATAGATAGAAAGATAGATAGACAATATCTATCTCTATATATTTGTATTGTAATGGCTTGTCCCCAAAGCCTCATAGGTGGGGCTTTTGGGAGGTGACTGGATCATGGGTGTATGATACTGGATTTTCAGTGTATGACACTGATGGGTTTATAGTTCTGGGTGTGACTGCATGATGGACATACTGAAGAGGAAAGACACACCGTGGGTGCCAAGTAGAAGCTGGCACAATGGTCTTGGACCTCCAGATTATGAGCTAATAAACCCTTTTTATTCACAAATACCCAACCTCAGGTATTTTGTTACAGCAACAGAAAACAGACTACTACACTTCATGCTAAAATTTGTCTTTTTGGCATTTGTAGGAAAATGGATGCATTTTGAGACCATAGTGTTAAGATAAATAAATCAGGCACACAAGTTTGAATAGCACATGGTTTCTTTTATATGAGAAATCCAATATATAAATAAAGTACAAAATAAAAGATAGACAATAGAAAAAAGAAAGAAAGTTACTTTAACCTAGTGTGACCAATGTATCTAAAAATGTACCTTGATTTAGTATAATTGTCTTATGTGTTTTATATGTTTTTTGGCCTGTCAGGCTATTAATCTGTGTTTATGATAATTAACTCAATAATTATAAAACAAATAGATAAATGTGATTCTGGCAAAAAAATTTTTTTTTTAAAAAAACAGGAGTGAAGGGAAAGTAGCAAAAAAGAATTGATATGTGTTATGTTCATGTACTGATTTCCCACAATGAATGTAATCTTTATGTACTGCCAATGTGTACTAATGAAAAATTTAAAAAATAAAATTTTGTCTTTTCAAAAATGCCACCTCAATACGTACTGTGTAACCTTTTGAGGCATCCCTCAGCCTCACTCAATATCTCTGGGATTCACCCAAGTTGTGACATCCATCAAAAGTTCATTGCTTTTTATTACTGAGAACTCTTCCATTGTAGGTATGCAATAAAGATCTCCCCCACTTCCGATTCACCCCTTGAAGGACATTTGATTTGTTTCCAACTTGGGGAAATTATAGATAGAGCTTCTAAAAATATTCACTTACAGGTTTTTGTGTGGACATACATTTTCATTTCTTCACGGTGAATACACAGAGATGGAATTACTGGCAACTAAGTACATGCCTAACTTAATGAAAAACTGTGAAACATTTTTCCCTGGGACCGTCCAACTTTGCATTTCTACCAGCAATGTATGAAAGGGTCTTTTTTTTTTTTTGCTGTTGTTTAGTTTTGTTTGATTTTTGTAGCATTTGAGGCTGCACGTGCTAAGCAATTGCTCTACTACTGAGCTACATCTCCGGCCCTTCCAAGAGAATTTTAGTTGCTTCATAACCTCCATAGCACTTGGTGCTGTCACTATATATACATATTTTAAAACATTCTAATATGCAAGTGGTGCTATTTTGTATAGGTTTAACTCGCCTTTTCCTAATGACTAGTGATGCTAACAATCTTTGTGTGTTTATTTGCCATGTATATATTCACCTTTTTTTAAAAAAAAAAAGAATTGTATTTTTATGTCATATCTAAGGACTTATTGCTAAGCTCAAAGTCCTATGTATTCTGAAAGTTTATAGTTTTATATATTACATTTATAAGCATGCTCCATTTTGAATTAATTTTCACTTAAGGGCTGAGGTTATGTGGAGGCTGGTTTTGCATGTAGATATCCAATTTTTGCAATACCATTTTTGGAGACTATTCTTTCACCATTGAATTGCTTTTGTACCTTTATTAAAAATCATTTGGCTTTGTCTGTGTGAGCCTATTTTGGGATATTCTATTTTGCAGCATTGATCTATACCTCTGTCCCTTTGCTAATACTATATTGTCCTGATTATTGATTGCACAATTCCTCCAAATTTATTTTTCCTTTCAGAATTGTTTAGCCACTCTAGCTTCTTTGCCTTTCTATGTAAATATTAAAACTAGCTTGCATATATCTACAGAAATTCTGCTGAGGCGTGTGTGTGTGTGTGTGTGTGTGTGTGTATATAGATCAATTTAAAGATGTACTGGTTAATCTTGATCATCAACTTGATTGAGTTGAGAAATGCCAGGGAAATTAGGGATGCACACTTTGCAGTGTGTATGTGAGAGTGTTTCCAGAGACAACGGGCATGTGGGACAGCAAATTTATGGGAGAGACCTGCCCTGAAATTGGGTGGCACCATCTAGTGGGGTGGGGGCTGGATTCAACAAAAGTGAAAGAAAGAAGCCCACTACCATAGACTCTCTCACCCTCTCCCCTTCCTGGCTGCCATGAGGTGAGCAGCCTTCCTCCACCATGTCCTTCTGCCATGATGCTTCTGCCTGCCACAGGCCCCAAAGCAATGGAGCCAACCAACCATAGACTGAAACCTATGATGCTGTGAGCCACAAAAAGTCTTTCCTCACCTAAGCTGTTTATCTCAGATGTTTTGTCACAGTGACAAAAAGCTGACTAACACAGAAAAGAATAGATTTCTTTACTCTCTTCCAATACATGAACATGTGATGTCTCTGCATTTATTTAGGTCTTTGATTTCTTGCATCAGCATTTTTAATTTTTGGCGTAGAGATCCCATTTGTGTTTTGTTAGATCAATACCTAAGCATTTAATTTATTGGAGCTATTTTAAATGCTACTGTTTTTTGTAGAGCTATTGTACAATACTAGTATATTAATATATTACTGGTTTTTTTTAAAGCTGCCTTTCTAGCCTGTAATCTGTTAAATTCACACACTTAGTGAATGAGAGATGGAGGGAGGGAGAGACACAGGAAGTAAAAAGAATTAAGATGTGTTTGTTGTGTACAGGTACCAGCTCCCACAATGAATGTAATCATTATGTGCTGCAAATGAGGTAGGATAGAATAAAGAGGTAAAAAGGACATAAGGAAAATCATAACTAAAAATCATACTTTTAAAAAGACTGAAAACTCTGAGACACAGTCAAAGTTATCCAAGGCTATCCATACAGGCATTCCCTTGGTAGTTTAGATTCTTTCCTTCCAGACTGCTACAATTTATATCTAGATGTTGCCCTCCAGAGCCTCATGCTTTGAGTAGGGCTTTGGGGAGGTGACCGGATCATAGTGGTGTGATACTCATAAGTGGATGAGTCCACTGAAGAATTTATAGCTAAATGTGATGTTGGGAGGTGAAGGCTGATCTGAGAAAGTGGATCACTGGGGGTGTGGCCCGGAAGGGTCTGTCTCCCTCCCTCCTCCCTTGATCTCTCTTCTTCTTGTCTGCCACTCCATGAGCAATCTCTTCTCTACCAGGCCCCCCTCTGTCGTGCTGCTCTGCCTTGGAGCCAGCTGACTATGGATTGAAACCTTTACAAACTGTGAACCAAAATCTTTCCTCCTTTAGGTTGCAGGTGTCAGGTATTGTCTCAGAGACAAGAAAATAACTAAGACACAGACCAGCATGCCCCAAATTCCTCAAGAAGACTGTAAGTCCATAAATTGGCTTAGTTAAGAAAGTAAAGAGAAGGAACCTGATTCTAAGATACAGTAACAGGTTGAGAGAATTCAAAGAATGCTTAAATTATTCATTTTATTCTTTAAAAACTGGGCTTACATCTGTAAAATGGGCTAGTACCCTTCTGGGAGGTGGGCCACATTTTCCATAGGTTTTCATCTCCTCAAGAGAAGCATAAATGTTCCAAGTTCCAGGAAACAATACACATCTCTTGAGGACCTGTACTTTGTTTCTTTGAATATGTACTTTTAAATTTCTGCCTAATAAATCCCTTTATGCCTCTTAATGACCATTCTGAAAATTCTTTTTCTGTGGCAGGAGTCAGCAAGCCTGTGAACTTACTCTGCAGGTAAGGCATGTTTAGGTTCTTTATGTCCACTTTGAGAATCTCCTCAGACCCTGTCCCATGACATAAATATGTACTAATAAACATAAAAATTTAAAAAAATAAATTCAGATGCTTCTTCTAGGAGATTTGTGTTGTGGAGTGTGTGTGTGTTCCTGAGATTTTCTAGGTAGAATTTTATTTCTTCCTTTCCATCTTAGGTGCTTTTTATTTCTTTTTCTTGCCTTACTGCACCGGCTCAGACTTCCAATATACCATATGTTAAAAAAGGAGAATAGACATCTTGTTTCCAGTCTTAGAAACAATGAATTCAATCTGGTACCATTAAGCATAATGTTAGCTGAAGGATTTTGCTTTTCTTTTTCTTTTGTAGCTGCCCTTTATCAGATTGTATCTTAGTCACTTTCTCCTTTCTGGGACTCAATACTGGATGTCAACAAATTACAGGAGGAGATGTTTATTTTGGCTCATGTTTTTAGTCCATTATTGGCTGCCTCCAAGGCAGGAAGACCCAGTGGAAGGGACTTGCTGGGGGCGGGTTGCTTACATTATGTCACCCAGGAAGCAGAGGGTCATATTCCCTTCCAGGTCATGTTGCCAGTGACCTGCCTCTTCCAGTCAGACTTACCTCCTAACAGCACAGTTAGTTATAGTGCCCCTGCCATCACCTTCCCCAAAGCCCCACCTCTGAGCATATGAGGCTCTTGGGGACATCTAGATATAAACCATAACAGATTGTTCATCTTTCACTGAATTTAGCAAGTTTTCAGCCATTATTTCTTCACACAGTTTTCAGCGTTGAATCCCTTCCCTTCTCTTTCTGAAACTCCCATGGTATGGCATGAATGTTAGATCTTGGGTTACCTTTAACAGATCTTGGAGGCTTTGTTCATTTTTTCCCCTCCCTGTTGTTCAGGTTTGATAATTTCTATTGATCTGTCTTTGCATTCATTGACGGTGGCATCTCTATTCTGCCATTTATTCCACTCAGTGAGTTTTCTTTTTGAATTATGTTTATAATCCACCTTTAGTAGGGTACAGTTTCAATCACTGGTTCAGATCTCAAAAGCCTTTGCCTTGCTCTATAACTCAGTCCAACACACAGTTTATCATTTCAGTTCTCAGAGTCTTCAACATGCCAACACAGATCAGATCTGTACAGGCACAGCTTAAAGATGAGCTCCAGAGTCATAAGCACCTTTAGGGTTCCCCATTCTCCACTCTCTCCCAGACATATCCCAGTTCTCTGAGCCTATCGTTTTGGTTCTCTGCCTGAAATCTGGGGCTCTGGTTACTCTACTCTATTGTGCTTTGTCACATACTTCTTCATGTGGGCTCATATCCTGGCCTATAGGCAGGGAAGACAGAAAGAGGAGTAAAAAGTGGCAGGGTCTTGCCCCATATTCTTAGAACTGTAGCTCTACTGGACAGGAAGTTCCTGTTCCCTTAGAGTTTTGGCTCTTTTGGTTTTCCTTAGCTGCCATTGTACCATGTGCAGTCATGAGATTCCCCGGAGGCTGCAACACAGAGAAGGGAGATAAGAGAAAACAAAATGAAGCATTTTTGTACTCCCTGGACTGTTAGAAGTTCTTCTTTCTAGTCTTTGAGCCAGAGCTAAAGATGCTCAACAGTGCTTACTTCCAAGGTTCTGGATGCTTCTAGTACAGGATACTAGAGGAAAAAATATGGTGAACTCACCACCAGTAGTACTTTGAACTCTGGCTCTTCCTCAGTCTGCCTGTTGCTACTTACTTTTCATAGCCTTACATGGTCCTGTGTATATTCTGTTCAGCTTTTATGGTTGTGGCATGGAACTGGAACTCAGTATATTTATACATCATAAGACTGTATTACCTATACAAAATTTAAGTTTAAAAAACAGTCAAATACAAGGTGAGAGCCCACAGCCACATGAAAGCCCACTACTTATTCAGATGTTATTTTAGATATCCATATAAGAGCAGAGTATTAAAAAAGATGAGAGAATGTAAGGTCCAGAATTCCTTCAGGAATCTTACAGGGAAACAAAAAGAATGCACATAACTTAGTTTTCTATGAAGTACACAGATCTTCAGTGTTTGGCGGAAAATACACATCTATAATTTAAGAGTGAAATATATATGCAGCATCAACTCAATTGACTTGGGTGGGAGTTTAAGACTGGGTGAGTAATAGATGTAATTGGTGTCCAGAGACCTGGGACAAATGTCTTAAAATATCATATTTTATTACACATGACACAGCGATCTTCAAACTATCTTTCTTGTGGATTCCTTAATTTGGGATAAAAATTGTCTCTTACCATTGGTGTATTTTCCCTCTTGCTCCAGCCATTCTCACCATCCTGGGCTCCTTGGTGCACCTTGAATCTGCCAGCCATGGTCTGTCTTCACTTAGGGCCTTTGCACTGCCTTTTCTCTCTTTTCTTTTCTTCTCTTACAGATATCTGCTAAATCTTTTACTTCAAACGTCAACTCGGTGAAGCCTTCTCTGGCCATGTTAATCACCTACCTTCCCCCAGGACCCGTCGTTACCCTGTGTGCCCAAATGGTCCTCACCTGCAGCCACTAAAAAGTGAATCAAAGTGTTACATGTCAGCTCCTATGAGGAGAAAGAACTTTTGTAAAAATACATTAAATTCAAAAATCAAATTGGTATTCCCCCATGCATGGACTGATTTGTTTTCATAACTTCTCTAAATGCAGCCATACAAAGTACACAAGCACTATTTGACCTTTATAGAATAATCACCTTTGAACAAGTATTAGCACATTTCCTCTCAGGCACTGTAGTATTAGATCCTGCAATCATTCTACTCAAAAACTTTGCTCTTTCTCACTATTACTTCAAGTCAGCCACATGCTGCACAAACGTGCATCAGGCCTCCCAAAGTCCTCCCACGCTGCTCTGGCCACTTTGTTTTGCTATGAACTGCAGCTGGGAATCTGCCTCCAGCCCCATTCCTCCTTTGAGTGCTGTGGGGCTGGAGAACTGACCCACAGCTGCCAAATCACAGCTTCACCCACCCCACACTGCCTGGTTCCCTAGGATAATCAGACCCTCCAGTTCTTCTAGTCTTAAGACAAATTCATTATAAAAGATAACAGGTGTTCATTGTAGAAAATTGTAAGTATACAGAAAAGAAAAAAGAAAAAATAGAGCTACCATATGATCCCGCAATCACACTTCTGGGTATTTATCCAAAAAAGAACTGAGATTTAGATCTTGAAGAGATATTGGAAGCCTGGTGCTTATTGCAGCAATACTCACAGTAACGAAGACATGGACACAACGTAAATGTTCATCAGTAGATGATAGAAAAAGTAGATGTGACATAGACATACAGTGGGGCACTATTCACTCTTAAAAAAGAAGGAAATTTTGCAGTATGTGACAAAATTGAGGAGATTATGTTAAGTGAAACAGAAAGACAAATAGTGCACAATTCCACTTGTATAGGTATCTTAAATAGTCAGGTTTGTGGAATCAAAAAATGCATAGTGATTACTGGGGGCAGGGAAGGAGAGTAGAGAGTAGCCAACAGATAGAAAGTTTTAGTTGAGCAAGATGAATAAATTCTAGAGATGTGCTGTACAGTACAGTATAGTATAGTCAACAGTGATGTATTGTGTACTTGAAAAATTGTTAAAAGGTTAGATCTCATGTAAGTGCTCTTACCACAATTTAATGCATTTTAAAGAAAAAGAAAAGCAAAAAGTACAAGACAACACAATCTTATTAACCAGAGATGATATCATTAATTCTTGGATGCTACTGTATCTACTTATCTTTCTATAAACCTAAAAAATAATAGTCCTTTATTTTAGGATGCTAGAGTTATGTTTAGAGTCCCATTAAACAATTCTTTGTTCTAACTAATATTTTGCTCACATCTTCTATTATTACGTTAGCACAGATGTTATTTCAAAGAATCCCATTACTGAGTCAAAGAGCTGGCACACTTTTAAAGGTTTTGTTCAAGTTGTTCTCCAGAAAAATCTGTTTACCTTCTTTTCAGTAATGTTTGAGGCTTTCTGGGTTTTTGGATCCTCACTAGTACCAGGAATTATAATTTTTAAAAGTTCTATAGTTTATGAAAATTTTACATTTCTTTGATTGTTGGTAAAGTTGGCATGTTCTCATCGGATTCTTGGTCCTTTGTGTTTCTTCTTTTGTGAAATGACCTGTTTGTATCTATTGTTTATTTTCCCACTGGGTATTCTTTATCTTTTTCTCATAGACCTGTAAAAGTGTAATATACAACAAGGAAACCAAGCTTCTATCATATAAATTGCTCATATTTCACTTGGATTGTTGGGTCTTAAGTCCAGGCTCTGATGGGGCCCCCACCACTTCTTCCAATCCTATCTTAGATCTGTTTCTCCAATCAGTTAATAGCTACAGGCCACTTGCCTTCCTCATATGAAACCCAAGTACTTGACAGCATACATGGCTTATCTGCTGTGGCAGGCACTTGGGTTGGGTGGTAAAGAGATCATTTCTAGTTCCCAAGGTCTCCTGTCAGGCTTTTGAGCATTTTGTCTATTATCCCTCACGACAGCTTTAGAGGTAGGAATTAATGACCCCATTTCACAGATGAGGACCTAGAGCCTCAGCATTTCAGTCACTTAACCTAAAGTCACACAGCTGGTAGGTGACACTTTGGGATCCAGCGCTTTCTGCTCTCTATAGGGGCTCTGGGGACAGAGCACATCAGCTGGGCTGTGGCTAGGGGAGGTGAATGAGTTGGCTCTTGCCTTTATTTAAAATCTTGATGTTTTGTACATCATAGATATTTATTCTTTGGCATTCATTTCAATTTTCCAAAGTATATTATATGAGAATATTATCTTAAGTGTTGAATGTTTCAGTCAAGTGAGTGCTTGCCTTACCTCACCCTAAGGGAAAGGACTTTCAGAGAAAACCAGATGGGACCCAGGAGGGGTGAGGCTGGTGACCCGGGCACAGAGGGGCAGGAGTCCTGGGTTGGGACACTGTGTGGCTTTGGGCAGCAGGGCTGTCCCTTCTGTGGCCCCGGGGCTGTGAGCGACAGATGGCTTCTCCCAACCTCCCGAGCAGGGACAGGAAGTGAATGTGGTGTTCTGCATCCCTGCATCCCTGTGTGAAAAAAGCCTTTGCTCTCAGCCAGCCTCCTCCAGCCTGCAAGTCTCCCTGGAGAAGTGAAGACTTGGGGGGAAGGGCTGGGTGGGCTCCCAAGGAAGGCTGGCCCCTGATCCCCCCCCCCCAATCCCTAGCTGAAACACACTCCCCTGCCTGGAAAGGGCCTGACAGCTAATCACATTCCCACCCGCCTGTGCTGTCCACTCCAGAGGCCCCATGACTGAGGGGAAATGGCAAGAAACCCAACTCTTGAAACTGGGCCCAACTGATAGGGCCGGTTCCTGGAATCACAGCAGAGAGGCAGCTGGCCGGGATGGGGACCAGCCTTCCCAGGGCTTGGGCTCCGGCCTGCATACAGGGGTGTCAAGGCCCAGGCAGGCCCAGCTGAGCCGCCTCCCACAGACAGAAAAAGAAACCCAGGCCCCAACGTCCCTGCATCATGCAGGGAGGCCTCCTTGTGCCACAGCCTGAGGTCCCTTGACTGTTCCTCGCCTCTCCCCAGCACATTCTGCCTTGGGCTCTCACTTTGCTTCGATGGTTGGATGTGGTTGGTTTGAGTGGGACCCCAAAAATTCATGTGCTAGAAGCTTGGTCCTCAGTCCGGATGAGAGGAGAGGTGGGGCCTTCTGAGATGTCATTAAGTCATGGGGCCAGCACCACTGGGAGGAATTAAAGCTGGTCTCCAGGACTGAGTTCACTCCCACACGAGCAGGATGATACACAGTGAGCCTTGCAATGCACCTAGGCCCCTTTGGTGTCTAGAAGTTCCTTGTCGGTTTCTCTGCCATGTCGTGATGCAGCCAGGGCAGCTCTCACCAAAAGCCAAACAAATGGGGCCACCTAAGCATGTTCTGCCTCCAAAGCCATGAGCTACACAAATCATTTTTCTTTATAAAGTACCCAGCCTCAGGTATTTTGTTACAACACCAACTGAGACATTTGCTTTAGGGTTAGAATCTGGCAAGCAGGGAATTGTCCCCCTCATTTTTAATAGTAACAGTTGCCAGTTGCTAAGCAATTTCTATGTATCATTTTTGTACCTTGCCCTGGGAGATAAGCAATTATTATCATTATCATTCTACAGATGGAAGACTGAGGCTTTAAAAGGTAAAATAACTTGCCCAAGGTCACCAGCAGTTGGTCAATACAAGACCCGAACCTGCAGTTTCAGACACAGTGTACACAGGTGTCAGACCAGAAGTATAAAGTGAAAAGTGTCAAACAGTCGGGGTCTATCATACAGTACAAGACGTGCGTCTGTCTGAGGGAGCAGGTGCCCACCCTTCTGGCTGGCTTTGTCATTAGAGAATGCAGATCCACTGTGGCCAGATGTATTTTTAAAGAAAATCTTGAGTGCAAATATGGAATAGTTTCTCTAGTGTGAGAAATTGAAAGTGTAAATAAGGACTAAAAAGTATAATAGATAATGTGAAATAGGAGGAAAAGGGGCAAAGGGGAAGGGGAAGTGGGAGGGGAAGGGGAAAAGAAAGAAAGGAATGAAATTAATATGAGAAAAAGAAAAAAACGGAAACCAAGTCTTTGTAGATAGGGAGGGGTGGAGGGGTTGAAGGGAGGGCAGGGGAATGGGGAAAAATAAGAACCAAGATGGATTAGGTAAAGGTGCAAATTTCCAATGATGAATGTCATTATATTGTTTATTTTAAATGTACCAATAAAATTGATTAAAAAAAGAGAAAATCTTGAAATCCACATTTTAGTTAAAGCTAAACAATAGAAGTCACTGGGTCAGATACAGCCCGTGAGCTAGCAGTTTGCAAATGCTGTCCCGTATAACTGCACCTTGCTGTGCCCTTGGGTGTGCAGTGTATGTTTGTTACATTAAGTGGAAAATAAACCAGCCCTGCTTCTGGGAGCAGCTGTATGTACAGGGGGAAGCCAGGGAGAATCTCTGATATTCCCAAGGATGCACAATTTCTGGGGCAGCAGATGGACCATCACACACACACACACACACACACACACACACACACACACACACACACACACACACACACACACCAGGCCATTGTGTGTTTGAAAAGTTCTGAAACAAATTCTCCTCCCAAGTATCCAGGCCCTGGAAAGGAGGACACAGTCACACATTGCTTGGCTCTGTAAAGACTTGGCCCTCTGAACTGTCTGTCCTCTTCATCTCCCTACCTTGTACATGTGGAAGCTTAACAACTGTCTGTCTGTCTCATCGTCCAGGAAGAAGAGATCTCAGCCCCCCTCATGGATTTAACCATCGTCTCTGAATTTAACCATCAACTCTGCACCTCACCCAAGCCTAAAGCCAAGTTCATGATCTCTCTTTGAAGACTGCTGTGCCCACCTCCAGCTGGCCTCATTTCAGTCCCTTTCACTTTGGCTTAAGAGGCACCAAATCCCATTCTTGAATCCTTTCTCCTTCCTTCATCAATCAATCTGCCCCAAACCCACAGCCAATGTCTCATTTCACCTCTCATCTCGTTGTACCTGGGCCATGGCTATATGCTTTTAACTGATGTAACTGGGATGCTGTTTGGAAGTGTTAAATGAGGTTCTCAGCCCTATTCCCCCATGGTCCTTCTCCATCCAAACTGGACTGCAAGGCACTTATTCATCTCTGAAGGGAGGGTTGTTAGAGCTTAAAAAAACAGGCAGGCTCAGGAGCCAGTGATTAGCCTGGAGACCAGTGGCTCAGTCAGAGACAGTCTCTTTGTCACGTCTCCTCCCCAGGAGAGAAATAATCTCTAATTGGAAAGTGAGGACAGAGGGGAAAGTTTGGTGAGTTCCTTACAAGAAAGCTTGTACATTTTACTCATACTTATTCTGAGTGCTAGATAGATTTAGGGGACATTTCAGAGCAGAGGAAACATGTCCACTTTCCAGAGAGGAGCCCAGGAGCTGAAGCATAGATATGGCTGCAGGGAATGTCTAGAACAATGATGGCGAACCTTTTAGAGCTTCAATGATAACAGCCAGCTGTGGCATGCATGCCGTAGGTTTGCCACCACTGGTCTAAAAGGTAAGAGCTTTAATGTCCTCCCAGAGTCTTCTGAGGTCCCTAGGCTGGGTAAAAATACAGCCAGGTTTCCTCTGGTGCCCGAGAGAGGCGTCACAGAGCTGGGCCAACTGGAAAAGGGTCCTGGATTAAACCAAGGGAAGCTGCTGTAACCTCATGTCATGACCGAGGACCCTCCAAGGAGTGGCAGATGGTGACTGAAAACTTGACCCCACTTCCTGTGCCACCCTGTCTCCCATCATTGTGGAAATGCCCTGGGACTCTGTAATTCACATAACTGCAAGGATAAGTGGGCAAAATAGGAATTGACAGATTAAGTTTATGCCCCCCCCCAGAGAAGAAAAATACAAAATAGGAATTTTAGTGGAAAGCTAAAGTTACTTTTCTTGTGACTTGAGTTTCTGTGCTGAAATTCATTGTGTTTCTTGCCTCTGTTCTCTCTGTACTATTCTGAATTCTGCAGCTAGATCAATCTTCCTGAAATGCCACTTCATACTTTTCATGGACTCAAAGAATAATTTTTGAATGGCTACAATGAGTCAGAAGCAGTGTTAGGGAATTAACCTTAAATTGAGCATAATAAGAATGATGTAAAATAACACTGCACTGAGATGTCATTTTTCAAGCAAAAATCCAAAAGTTTGACAATATATTAGAGAGGAATAGGAACACAGGCACTAAATACCCTTCAATTGGAAATGTAAAGTGCTATAATCCCTAGCAAGGGAATTCATCAATATCTATCAAAATTACATATGCATTCGCCCTTTGAATAATCTAGCCCCCTTGTAAGAGTCTATACCAAAGGGCCAGGGATTTAGCTCAGTGGTTTCGCCGCCTGCTGTGCAAGCACAAGGACCCAAGTTCGATCCCCGGTACCAAAACAAACAAAAAAAAGAGTCTATACCAAAGGAATATTGAGAAAAGTATGAAGGAATGTGTGTACAAGACCATTAATTACAGCACTATATTTAATAGCAAAGAATTGGAAACAGCCCAAATGCCTACCAACAGAAAACTTGTTGAGTCAAGTATGGAGCTTATTATTATTAAAATACACAGTAGATTACCATGAAGCTATAAAAAGGAAGAAGAATTGTTTCTGCATACTACTAGGAAGTGATCTTAAGAACATATTATTGAATGGAAGAAAGTGCAGAATATTGTGTATACTATAGCATTTTTTCTGGGAAATGGGAGATTATTTGTATATACAGATTAGTTGTATATTTTTTTAAATGCAGGACAACAAAACCCAAGAACAGTTACTTGCAGAAGAAGGAAGAGGTAGAGAGAGAGGAGGGCATGGAGGTAAGCATCACTTCCTGGAATGCATCTTGTTTATAGATTTTTACCTTAAAACAGTGTAAATGCTTTACATAATTATAAAAAATTGAATTAAAAATGCAATCCTTAAAAATGGAAAATAAATAAAACAAGCCTAATTGTATCCATTTTGTGGTTTATTCATACAGGGAAGATTTTAAAGTGACTTTAAAACACAATAATTTGCTTATATAACTCTAGTGAGATATATGACAATTAAAAAAATAATGCTGTAAATAAATATCAAACTGTTGTTTAATTTTATTGTTAATAATAATACTCTTATTGTATTTAAATCATATATGTAGTAGCATAAAACAAATAATTCACACTGGGATATAAGATTTTCAGAGTAAGAGAAAAGAGATACAAATATAAAGTCACCAAACTTAAGTGAAAGCCATGCAGTTTTAAATTTGAGTGGGGAACCTCAGCATGAGTCCATAATGTATTTTTTCTTTAAAAGAAAGTTTATTCCCTTCTCTGCCTGCTGAAGAGACCTAGAGAGGTTGACCCACTTAGGAATAATGAGCACCTCCAGGGCCCCAGGCGTTGTCTCTAAATACCATCTCCCACTAAAAGCAACCAGAGCTCCTTGTGGAATGGCCTTTTTTCCCATCTGGAGCAGGAAATGTAGAAGATGAGCATGAAAATCAAGGAAGATATCAAAGACTGTGGCAATTATACCAAAAGGGCCCAAGAGCCAATTTGAAGGGGCTCCCACTGATCAAAGGCTAAACAATTTGAGCCTCAAAATGAGCAATAATCATAATGGATTAAAGCATATTAAAGACATTAAAATTCATGAGTCCATAATAATAAAACAAACTAATTGGTCACCTGTGGACTATGTTAGGCATCTAACTTATTATTCCAAAAGCGTGTAAATAAAGAAAAAGAATAAAACATTTATTCTGCCAGGTGCGGTGGTGTCCGCCTGTAATCCCACACTTAGAAGGCTGAGACAGGAGAATTGCTATGCGTTCGAGGTCATCCTGGACTACAAAGTGAGTTCAAGGCCAGCCTGAACTATAGAGTGAGACCTTGTCTCAAACAAAGAACAAAAAATAGAAAATCAAGCAAAAAAACCCCAAAACACTTCAGCTACCTTTTCAGGAAGCCAAGTAGTTGATTTGCAGAAGAATTCTAGCCTATAAATGAAGAAAAAAATGATAGAAACAGAAAATAACATTTTGTGGCCCCCAATGTTATAATGGGACTAAGCAGTGATACCAACAGTTGCTAAAACCATCAAGTGAAGAACCAATGGAGAGCTTTCTAGTGAATGGGTCAGGCTGACAGCATTTAGACCCAATGGCAACACAGAGATATGACAAAACATTGCATATCCCCTGATGTGATGCATCTGGAAGCACATACCTCCACTAATGAAATGTTTTTCCAAAATCAAGCAGCAAGCTTTAACCAAGGTTCACAGGAAATACAGAGGACAACAGAATATGTTAATAGACACTGTTGGGATGAAGTCCACAGAATCCAAAATGTTGCAAGTAAATAACAAGGAAAAAGAAGGAAGAGAACCAACAGATTTTTAAAGAGATTTACAAAATTTGCCAACTAAATTGAATTTGAGATATATTTGAATCTTGAATCAAACGTGTCAGTTTTTTTAAAAAAAGATAAGAATTTTTTGATTGAGAACTTGAAAACATTAAGAGCTTGCTGAACATTAGCTGACATCTTTTAACATTGTAATAAATACTCTCACCTGACATTCATTCAGAGCCCTCCACTTGAACAAAAGATTTGGCTTATCTATAGATGATTATTTCTCTTTATCTAGAGATCGGCCATTTTCTAGGATATATATTTTTGAGAAGGTCATCAAATGGTTGGACTCACCCGTGAAGAGGGTACATCACAATATGCCACCTTATTTGGTTACTGTGAAAATAGGATGAAAAATATGAGAGCATGTTATAAAACAGGAAAACCACCTTCCATGACTGACTGATATGACTCCTTCAAATGTATCTGAAGCTTTTGTCCATGCAACTTCTCCAGAATATTCTCCTCTCTCTTATTTGTGCACATCTTATGTTTCCTTCTACTTTTAGCCCAAGTTTTAATTTTTTCGCAAAATCTTTTCAAGCCACTTCAGCCCATGGTGCTTTGTCCCCTCTTCTTTTCATTGACCATGTAATGAAATGCTCACTTCTGAATCTAACTGTCTGCCCAACTAAATGGAGGGACCTTGACCCCAGAGACTCTGCATCACTTATTCACTCTTTCCTTCACCACAGACCTTGCACAATGTTTACACACAGGAATGCTTTCGATAATAGTGATAGCTGAAGCTTCAGAAAAACTCTATTTTTCAGAACTCTCTGTGCAGTAATATAAACCCAGTTCGAGGCAGCTTGAGCAAACACAGATGGAGAGGCTCACACAATCAAATCACAGAAAGGACTTGGGGACGCCAGTCCTGAAGATGACTGCTACCAGAGGCTGGCTGTGCAGAACTTGCTCACCATCCCTTCCCATGTGACAGGAAGCAGCCTGCGGACAGCTCCCCACATTTCCCCACTTGTTCCAATTCAAGAGGCCCAGAGAAGGACCCCGATTGGTTGTCTGGATCTGGTGCTCATCCTCAGGCCAACCAGCAAAGCCACGAAGCGAGGCAGAGCTCCTGTTTGAATCATATGTTAGAGATGAGGAGAGGAATGGTTGGCTTCCAAAATGGGCCAACTGCCATCAGAAGGAGGAAGAGGAGCTGGACAGTTAAGCCAAAGTGTCCACTCTGTGGGTCAATAACATAGCTAGTATGTGAGCCACTTGAAATAATACTTATTCCAGTTCACAGAAATGCCTACTTGCCCACTCCCACACACCATAACCTTTTATTAAGCCTTGGAAAACAACTGGACATTGAATCCTTTGCCAGGCATAAAGCCATGAACAAAAAGGCAGAGATCCCTGTCTTTATGACGTGGGACCTGACGGTTCATAAATACACAATCAGCTAAGGATATAGTATGGCAATGTTGATAACAAGTGTGGAGAAAAGTAAAGCAGAAAATGAAGACAGATAGTAATAGGGTAGGAGGAATTTCAGTTTAAAGTGGAAGACCCAGGGAAGACCTCAAGGAGATGTTGACTGATGAGAGATGGTCACCTCAGAGCAGAGAAGGACATGATCTGACATATCCCCCGTTCATTCCTCCATGAACCCCACTTACCTCACAGCACTGATTTTTAGAACTGCAGTTTAGCATATGCCCTTGGTGCCCTCAGAACTGATATAATAGCTGAACTTGGAACACCTTTGCATTTTCTATAAAATTATTTCTAGTCTTTCACCATTTCTGTTGTCCTCCCTGCATTCTTGATGTCCCAAGTACTCATCTTATAACATTTTTCATCTGTCTGGAGAATGTCCTTAGTAATTCTTTTTGAGCAAGTCCACCGCTCACAAATTCTGTTTTTTTTATGCTAAAAATGTTTTCATTTCACCTTTATACTTGAAGTAAATTTTCATTGGATACCGGCTTCTGGGATAATAGTTCTTTCTTTCAGAACTTAAAAAATGTGTCATTTCCTTGTCCCCTCAGTGGTCTCTAAAAGTCCTTAAATATTTGAATTTAAGTAATATGATTTTATCCTTCTGAATGCTTTTATGATTTTCTCTTTGTCTTTAGTTTTTAGTAGTTTAATTAAGAAATAGTGGGTCATGAATTTCTTTGGATTTCCCTGTTTGGTGATCATTCAATTTCTTAAACCTGTAGGTTTATGTATTTCACCAAATTTGAGGAATCTTTTAGGCATTGTTTCTTCAAGTATTGTTTTCCAGCACTATACTCTTTCTCCTCTCCTTCTGGAACTCTGATGATTAAAATGACAATCTTTTTGTATTATGTGATGGGTCTCTTAGTCTGTATTCACTTTTCCAACATTTTTTCTCTCTGCTGTTCAGAGTAGATAATTAATGTTGATCTGTCTTTAAATTCACTGCCTCTTTCCTCTGTCACTTCAATTCTGCCCAGTGCATTTTTATTTCACTTACTATTATATTTTTCGGCTGTAAGATTTCCATTTTTTTTTCATATCTTCTGTATCTCTGGTGAGACCTATCTTTCCATTCACATCAAGAAAATTTGTCCTTGCTTTTGGATCATTTTATCATAGCTTCTCTGAAGTCTTTGTTAGGTAATTCCAACATCTGGGTTGTCCAAGCATTGACATCTGTTGATTGTATTTTCCCACACAAATTGAGGGGTTTTTTTAGTTTTTCATGTGCCAAGTAATTTTGAATTGTATCCTGGACATTTGATTATACTGCTATAAAATTTTGGATCTCGTTTAAATCCCACAAAGAATGCTGCTATTTTTGTCTTAACAGGCAATGAACTTGGTTAAATTCAAGGCTCCATTTCCAATCCAGTTCCATTTTCAGTGTTGGCAGCGCTGCTCAAGTCTGTCACAGAGAGGCACCCCCTAGTGGTCAGGCTGGGGTCTGGATAATGGCCTACCAGCCTGTTGCTCAGGATCAGTGCAGCTCCGCAATGCAGGGAGAACAAAGGCAGGGGGCCCGGGGGAGACACGAGAGACAAGGAAAAAAATGGAATCAAAGCTTTTGTAAATAAGGGGCAGGGGTTGAAGGGAGGGGAGGGGATTGGGAGAAAAAGAGGAGTCAAGATACGTCATGTACTGCTCCAAATTCCCTCTGAAAGTGTGATCGTTACATATATTTAAATTGTACCAATAAAATTGATTTTAAAAACCACTTTCCCAGGAATCTCCTTCTCTGCTCTGTTACTTTCCAACTCCCTGAGGTCTCCCTTTTCAGTTCCCTGGTCAGAAGATCTGGGCTTTGGTTACCTCCCTCTGTTGTACACTTGCTGAAACTGTACTCGCCTTTAAATTCAAGTCGTGAGAGGTCTGGGTTGAAAAAGTGGTAAACTCACTCTCAGGCTGGTGGTACATCAAATTCTGGTCTTCTTCCCCGAATTCTCCCACTGCTATTTGTTTTTCAGAGACCTCTAACAGCATCTTGTACAGTCTCTTTAAGTTTTACAGTTGTATTTCCCTAACAGACAGGGAGGAATGCGCTAATTCCATCTCACCTGGCACCTGAACCCAATAAAACAGCTTTAGAAGACATTGTACATATGTTCCCTGGTGTGCTTTATATAAAGACTCATCTTCCACGCCAGTAAAAGGTGGTTTCCTGATGAATCTATGCAGATTTCTTTTATTAGAATGCTAATTTTCCCTTCTTTACCATGGCTACTGAAAAGCCCCTCCAAAATAGGTTGGCTCATATCATCGAATTGCAGTGTCTGGCACATAGGAGGTGCCTGGTAAACGTTAGTCATCTCTACCTTTCTGTCTGTCTTTTCGTTCCTCAAGAGCTAAATGTTATGCACAGTAGAAGAAACCCTTCTTGGTCTGGTTTTTGGATGTAATTTTACTCTTTCCATGCCTTTTATTACTTGGCTTCTTCTTGCAGTTCTCTGATAGTAGTTTGGGGACCTATTTTCACCTTATTAATCCTGTAAGCTGCCTCAAATTCTGTTTGGAAGTAGTCAAGCCATAAGTGAAAAAAATTGTTTTCATGGAATGCTTCATGTTGTTAAATTTGCTTCCACACCTGTTTCCACATTTCATCCTACACAAGATCCCATGTGCAGAAGAAAGGGAGCATGAGTCTACTATAGAAAGGAGAAGCTGTTCTGGTTTTTGTCTTTTGTTCAATATTGTAGCAAGGCTAAGAGCAAGTTGGAGCCACACTAGAGAGCCCTGGTGATCCTCTGGGGCACTGTGCGCTAGGAACTCCCAGCCTATGACTTCCCCACCGAGACTGACCCATCATTAGCTTCTGTGTCTGTCCCCTTGGAACCAGAGGCTCTAGAGATGCCGGAGGCTTCCATGCCACTCAAAGAGCATAATATCCTTTCTACTCCCTCCCAATTTGGCTTCAAATAGAGACTCACCTCCGGAACAGCACCTCTGTCCCCTGGGTGGGCTCCACACTCACTCCTCCTCCGGCCCCTGAAGCCAGGTAGCTCCTGTGGGATTGGCACTGACAGGTGAGGCAAAGAAACTGCCCCCCTGGCATGGGAGAAAGGTGGTCATTGTGGCCCTTTCCTGTGTTCCACTTGCGTCCTAGGACTTCCCTTTTCAGCTCAGAAGGAGGGAGTTCAGAATGAGTCCTGATCAGAGAACGGTCAGGGTGAAGCCAGCACCCAGATTGGTCTGTCTTCTTCTCTCTCTGTCTCCCTCCCTCCCTCCCTCCCTCCCTCAGTAACACTCAAGAGGCTAAGATTGCAACCATCTTCCTTAGAGGGGGGGAAGCTACCCAAAAGTGACTTACTTGTCCTTGGCAGTCCCAGATGTTGTGGCTTGTGTTTAGATGTCCCCCCAAAGCCTCATGCAGTCTTTCTCAGAGGTGGCTAAATCTGGAATGTGTTCTGCTGGGACTAAAGGTATGTGATCACTAAACCACTATTCGAGTGATTGGTTTGGCACCACCCTAATTCCAGTAGTTTCTCTAAGATAAAAGGGGTGGGAAGACACTGTTAAATTCTCTTGTTACTTTTGCTGTCTTCCTCCAACATGAACAGTTGTCCCTCTGCCACCCTGCCTTGGAGCCCGCCGATTATGGACTGACACCTCCACAAAGTGTATGCCAAATAAACCTTTCCCCTTTTAACATTGGGTGTCAGGTATTTTGTCTCAGCAATGAGAGAAAAGTAACTAAGACACTGGGGAAGTGACACTAATAAGCAGGAGACTAGGAGAGAGAGGGCTACTCAGGGGGCTTCTTGAAGAGTTCCTGCCTCCACCCTCTGGTGAGGTTCAGCAGCCGAATCCCAGCCCCCTCACATTTCTTGGTCTCAGCTTGAACTTGGACTATGTTCACTGCATGGTGCTGGCACATCTGAATATGGCCAAGGTCAACACACTGCTAGTAGGGGCACTGATGGTTCAGAGTGGGCCTGAGCCTGCCATTCAGAGGTCCTTTAGTCTGACCTCCATGGACTCCCACCTCGAATGCAAGGAGAGGCTGTGAGAGAGTCACAAACATGGCAACAGTCTTTCACTTCTCTTCGTGGCCACCTCCTTTGCATGTGACCTTGTCGCTTCCCCTATGAGGAAATGGAGTCTCTTTTCCCTCCCCCGCTTTTTTTCCCTATTAAGTTTATTGGTACATTTTAGGTATAAAATACATTTACATACATCATTGGGATCTTGTATCATTACATGAGTATCTTGGTTCTTATTTTTTTCCCCATTCCCCTGCCCTCCCTGCACCCCCTCCACCCTTCCCTA
>NW_004624763.1:5516440-5560498 GCF_000247695.1 Heterocephalus glaber
TGTTCCATCTCATTTCCCTTTGGGGTTGCTCTAAGTGATCCAGAAGTCTGTTTTTGAGGCTTGTTTACATGTCTTCTCATTTCCCTGGGGGGTGGGGGGTGCTTCTGGCACCCACGTGGCTCACCTTCTCTGCCCTAGGAGTGTGGAATGGTGGTGGCGGCGGAGCCTACTTCCTGGTGCTGGGACTGGCTCACCTTCTCTGCCTCCCTCCCCTTGATTCTAGGTTGATCTTATAACTTACTTTAGCCAATAGAATCTGGTATAAGGGACATCTGCTAATTCTGAGCCCAGGCCTTTTTCTTGGGACCCCTGTCTCATCCATGTTAAGAATCCTTGCTGATCAGAGCTAGTCAGCTCAGTTACCCCAAATAAGACCCAAAGTATGTGAAAAAAACCCAGTCAAGTTCAGCAAAGTTGACCTGCAGCTGGCCACAGACCCAAAAGGAAGCCCATCCAATTCCAGCCTAAATTGTCACTTTATAGAGTCCTGAGAAAAATGAACACTCACTGTTTTCAGCTACTGAAATTGGGAGTAGTTTGTTACAGGACACTATTTAGTCGCAACACTAAAAGAGCTAGTTCTCTACCGTTTCTTGAGAGATTGGAACTCAGGGATTTAGTGGTGCCAGTCAGCCAGAGAAAACAGAAGAAGATGGTGTGGTGGTAACCTGCAGTAGAAAACTGCATTTGGGGATTGTGTTGCTGTTCAGCATTCACAAGTAACTGGAGCAGCCCGAGCAGGGGAGAGTGGAGTGAACAGGAGCCTGCAGGACCAGCCAGGGGAGCCCCTCTAAAGCTATCTCCACAAACTCCCAGCCAGGCTTACAGGAAACAAGAAGACTGGAAAGCTCACAGAGTAGATGTGGGGTTAGGCCAGAGAGACCCCAGAATTTGGACATTGCATGTGAGAATACTCTACTTGGATTTGTTTTGGTAACCTCAGAAAATTTAACTTTCCCAAAGTTACTATAAATAGGAAGTTATCATAAACTTGCTGCACCCCAATTTTTCCAAATAGTGAAAAGAAGCTATCACTAGATTGTGCTTATTTTATTGTTCTGTAAAGGATTCTGTGTTTTTGTCCCTAGTGCCAATTCTTCGGGGAGAAGAATGAGACGTGAGGAATGGCACAAAGACTAGCAGCATTTTTCACATATTCTTTGTAAACACGAAGAGCACAGTAACACATATTACATTACTGTGGCAGAGAAGTCTGGCACTTACTTGCATTTGGCTCTCTTCTTCCAAGCAAGCAGAATGATTACTTATCTCCGCTCCATTCACCTGTAGGAGAGGCCACATGGCTGGTTCTCATTTCTGAGCCAAAGCACTTTGATGTTGATATAAGACCATCCACCATTCTCATTTTCCACATTGACAGAGGAGATCCTGGGTTCTGGATAAACAGCTGCAGGATGTTTGCCTGGACCACTGACCCCAAGCCATGGAAGGAAGCTGCTTCCAAAATCACACAGACCTGCAGCTGGATTTGCACAAGTGTAGACTCGGCTTTGATTGTGACTCAACAACTCTGATTGTGTCTCAACTTTGATCGTAAGATCTTGGCATTGCTTGTTACTGAAGTGTTCACAGACCCCTCCTGACTAGTATAGTATTGAAAAACTGGCATGTGCTTTTAAAAACGATTATCAGTGTTGCTAATAAATTACAAACATGAGGGAAGAATTGTTGTGCTGTTGTTGCATGCAAATTACACATGGTTTAATTTTTGGCAAATGAGACCTTTTGTTCAGAAGAACATCCAAAAGACTATGAGCATGAAGATGATAATGGAAATTTTATCCATTTGGCAGAAGCCAAAGCAAAATTTGATAATATTGTGGCAGAACATTTATGTATAATATAAATGTTGACACTAAGTAATATTGTACCTATTGAGGGAATGTAATATAAAACAAAATAATTAAAACTATAGGAGATGTATGAAATCTATCTGAATAAGGTAAGAGCTAAATATTAGTCATTATTTTGGCTACAACCTTGATGTTGTATGTGAGAGATACCTCCTGATAAGTACAGAACAGACACAATTTTTGATTGAATTTGTGGATTCTCAAAATGCAAATATTTTATATCTAAACATATTGGGAATTTTTTTTACTAAATGACACAAGTGGAGAAGGATTATAAACAATGTTAGCAGACAATTTACCTAAACAATCAAGAATAAAATAATTCAAGAGGCCACAGTATCGCAGTGCTGCAAATACGTGTGGAAAACACAACAGATTGAATCTGATGAATTTAAGAAATAATTCCAGGGCATTTTCTCTTCCTCAACTGTGGATAGTTTATCTTGGTTGTAAGTAGTGCAGGAAAAATCTCTTCTGACACTACCAAATTTTTATATCATTAATTATACAATTGCTTTTCAGCTTCAGTGAAATGTGTATTAAATACACATTTACCAAACATAGATTTGAAACATTGTCAAATGCATGATGGGAAAGTTGGGCTTATGCCATTATGGTAATAAAAACTCAATTAGACACTCTATGCAATTCTTTTTTATATAGCATTTTGGAATATTAATAAAGACATAGATTATACAATTTAAGACAAAGGTAAGCTTTCAGAAACATCTACTATTAAATTTATTGGTTCACGACTAATTTGGCAAGATGCTTGAAGTAGGATTAATACCATATAGATCCAAAATAATACAGGAGCCAAAATTCAACATATAAGAAGCACTCTGAGAAATTCTATATGTGCACACGCTTGTCATGTTGCTTGGGAGTTGGGGTAGAAGTGGTGGCTTAGAGGGTGTTGGCATCTGGATTCTGGGTGACAGTGTAGGTTGAAGTCATGCCCTGGGGAGGCAGGACAGCTTGCAGCATGGTAAGCAGGAGACCGGCCAGGAGGGGCCCCTGGGCAAGGACCATTGCCATTGAGAGTCTAGAATCTTCCTATCTGCATGTGTACAAAGTCACCTAATGTATTTGTCATTCCATTCCAATGTCACAGACAAATTTTTTTGAGTAATTACTATGTATCAAGCCTCATTCTAAGTTCTTTGTGAAAATTAATTCAATCCCTTCAGTCATCTTGCCATTGTACCCATTTTATAGGTTAGAAAATTGAGGCCCAAAGTGATTACACTAAGGGCGTCAAGGTCAAATTAAATGGCAGTCTGGCTCCAGAGTCCATACTCTTGCCTACAGGGAAATAGAATCTGAGTGTTACCCTTATAATGAAAAGTTTCATCACAGGGGCTTCTAAGTTTTTAATCCTAAAAATAAAACACACGGCACAGGGCTGTCCACAACCACCACTACTAGAGGTGAATCTCACATCTGCTGTCAGCTCGACACTGTGTCAGACCATTAGGGTTTCAGGAATGTTGATGCCACTCCTCAAGGGTCACATTATCTTTGCCACAACAGCCGCTTCTGCTTGCCCGCCACCCTGTGGAAACTGTGGGTTTCTCTACCCTGAGAGTGGGCTTGGAGCCTGCCATTGCCCCACGCTGGCAGAAAAACCTGTCACCACCCATCACCAGAGGGAGATGGGCATTGTGTGCCTGAGAAAACAGACAGGGAAACATTCCTATCACAATGGTGGGGGTGGGTGGACTCTGGGGGACAGAAATTTATTTCTTATAGTTGTGGAGGCTGGAAGTCCGAGGGCATGGCATGGCATCTGGCGAGGGCCTTCGTGCTATGTCACTCCATTGTACTGCATTGGAAAGCCAGCATCCTGGCACACACCCATAGTTCCAACTATTCAGGAGGCTGAGGCAGGAGGATCACAAGTTTGAGAACAGTCCAGACAACTTGGTGAGACCTTGTCTCAAAATAAAAAATGAAAAGGGCTGGGGATATATCTCAGTGCTTCTTGGGTGGGAGGTGGGGGGTCAGGGAAGTACGTGTGAAGGAGCAGTGTCTTCATGAGTTCCTTTCATGGTAACCAGCGCACACTCGTGGGCTATGAATGGCCTTAATCCCTTTGTGACCTCAGTGACTAAACCGCCTCTTAGAGACCCTCATATTTTAACACTGTTTTGGTGGCAGTTAAATCTCAACAGGAGTTTTAGGAGAGACAAATGTTCAACCAAAGCAGTAACCTTGCTCACCAGGGCCCAGGCTCTTGCAGCAGCTGTTTGAGGAGAGAGGGACTTTCCCACCTCTACCCAAAGCTCTGGCCACATCTTCAGGCCTAATTTGCCAAAGTCAAGGGACATCAAAGTTAGGGTGGCCAACTTGTCCTCCTTTGCCCAGAATTTTCCCCTTTTTAGCACAGAAAAGTCCCATGTCCTAGAATTCTTCAATCCTGGGCAATCTAGGACAGTTGGCACCGTGATCAAAGTAGAAATCAAGGGAAACTCTTCTCACCCAAACCTCAAGCCTGGGAAGCCAAATCTCTCCCATCCCCTGGGAGTCAGAAAGTCCCCAAACCCTTCCTGTCAGGCTACAAATTGGTTCTCACTGCTCTCAGTCCAAGGAGACCTGACATCCTCTCAGAGGGCTGAGATAAGGAATTGAGCACACAGGGCCCCAAATGCCAGTGGCATGTTCCTGTCTCCCTGGAGGCTCAACAAGCTGGACAAGGATGGAGATGCCTGATGACCAGACTCCCTCTGGACCTTGGGCTCATTTGCCAGGCTTTTCTTTCTGCCCCAGAGATAATCATAGTCCCTCTTCATTCTGGAGCCACATGGCCTGGGTCAGGGACACAGGGAGTTGGTTAAGTGCCTTCCCATGATAAAGAAGGCACAGAGTTAAGTCCTGTGAGTTAAGGAACAGGTAGCAAAGCATTCTCTATGATTTGGCCAGATGGAAAAGAAGCCACGACACCTCCAAGGTGCTCCCTGTCCTTCATGGACTCTTCAAAGTGACCCCAGTCCCGAGCATGGCTGTAGATTTACACCGTATGTCACACAGATCCACCTAATGATCTAAGTAAATAAACCCTGGCTGTTCAGAGGAAACAAATCACCAGTCCATCAACATCCTTGGGGTAAATTAGTTCAGCAGACGGGACCAGAGACATACTCCGTGACTCACCCTCACCCAGAGTAAATAAAGGAAGATTAAGCACAATTTGATTGAATCACGCTGAAGCTTGGCATAGCTCAACAAACAGATCAGCCTGAAATCTCACATTAGGAACACATAATCTCATAAAATTTATGACTGTTATTGCTCATCACATATGTTTCTGGGTTACTGTGTGCTGGGCTCTGAGCAAGCTGTGTTGCTGGGGTCTTGAGGGGCCTGCCTGCTGATCCATGGTGTATTTCAAGAAGGAAGACACGTTCCTGGTTAACACCCTCTGGCATGGTCTCCGGCATGGCCTGCCCACTGCAAGCTAGGATGGGGGCTGGAGGGGTATGTTGGCAGTGGGGAAGGAGGTTTGTGCCATGCCCTAAACAGGCCCCTTGGCAAGCTCCAGTTGAGATATTGGCCGGGAAACCACCAAGCAAATCCCTCCTCCCAGCCTCAGTTTCCTGGCTTATACAATAAGGAAGTAGAAGTAGATGATCTCTATGGTCTTTTTAGTGTTTGCACTATAAGAGTCTATAAAAGAAGATCAAGGGACAACTTATTTAAAGAGAAATCAGAACATGCCAATCCATTGTTCTCTATCTCCTAAGAATCCAGAACTGGAATTGGTCAAAATCTCATCTGCTGATGTCAGTGATGCACAGAAGTGCAGGAGACAGAGTGTGGCTTCCGGAAAACAGGAGAGTCCAGGAGACCAGGGAATGCTGGCCTGAGAATCAGGGGGAAAGGTAGATGACAAACTCCTGGAGGGCTTCGCCCTCAATCTTGCTGCCCAGAGCTAAAGTAGAGTTAGGAAGTATTTTCAAACTCATGTCACCAAGTGAGATCAATGAGGTGGGCCTTCCTTCCCTCTGAGTCCTCACATGGCCTCAACATCCTGCTTAACCCACAGGCTGCTGCCATACATGCCATCCAGAGGGTGGGAGCCGGATGCTTTCAACCCCAATGACCCAGACACTTCCTCCAGGCCCAAGCTCAGGGATGGATGAGTAGGGATTATTAGGTCTGTTTAGGGACTCAGACACAGAGTCCAGGGAAAGCCAGGGTGAGGGGAGGGGAGGGAGGGCCTTGTGGTGCAGGGCCCCGATTCGGGGGAGATGATCTCAGAGTCAGAGTCCAAGGCGACCAGCATCTGTAAGGCCTTGGCTCATTTGCTGAAGCCCAGAGCAGAGCAGGAGATTCCCAGGCCCCCAGGTTCCTGCCCCAGGGTGTCACACGTGGAGAAGAGGCAAGTGACACATAGAAAGAGTGTGCTGAGGTTCGCCTTTCTGGGCTGTGCCCTGAGGACCTCAACTACTTCTCATACATGCAGGGAGTGCAGTTCCTGCCCACTGCCAGGGTCTGAGCCCCGAGACCCTCAGACTTTCTCCCAGGAACTTCCTGTTCACTTTCAAGCATGGCTAGTTCTATCCAGAGAGTTTTGAACAAGAGTATTGCTTTTCCTTCTGGCTCACTCATTTTCATTATGATCTTCACAGCCAATTCTGGTAAATCCACTATAATAAAAGTCCCTATTTATCATCTATGTTCTTCTAAACAATTTAGATTTGATTTGAAATCTACTTTTGTTAATATTTTGCCTTTAAAAAAAAGAAAGAAAATAGTTTAGCTGTTTTCTTCCTCCTGATTGTAACTCAGATATCAGCCGAGGACTACCCTGCCCCTCAACATCTGTGAAATGTCTAGTGGCAGATTGTATCTTCCAAAAAAGGCCATAGCAATATTTTCAATTCCACATGCTCGTTTCAGGACTCAGCAACTCTTCCATCGGGAGATGGAGGCTGGGTCATCTCCCCTTGAACCTGGGTGGGCCTTTTGGCTGCTTTCACTAATAGAAAGCAGTGGAAATGACTCTCTATGACTTCCAAAAGCTGGGTCAGAAGGCGAGATGGCTTCCACCTGGCACTCTCTCAGGACACACAACTTTGGAGGCACGACCGGCCATAAAAGAAACCCAGCTCATCTAAAGATGCCCTGCTGGAGACATCATGTGTTAAAACCACACACAGACAGAGTTTCCCCAGGAGCCCAGCTGTTTCAGCCCCACTGTCCGAGCCTCTCTGGCCCAGACTCCAGGCCTGTGAACTGCGAAGGCTTCGCCATGACTCTGGCTGCAGCTGCCACTTGACTGCAACCAGAGGGGGGACCCCAAGCCAGAAACACTCAGCTGAGCCCCACCAACCCCGGGACCTAGAGAGGTAACACTAGATGGGTATTGATGTTTTATGCCACTAAAGATGGGATGGTAATCGGGGCCATTTGCCTTATGCTCTAGCAATTCTATGCCCAGTGGGACTCAAAAGCCTTCCCAAGATTTCTGCAGATTCCTGGAAGAACAGAATGGATTATCCACCTGCACGGGTTATGCGCCCTCATATGCTGTCTCTGTTCTGCCCCACATTAATTTTACATGACATTTGGCCCCAATTCCACTTTCAACAACCAAAGTTGGGGGAAAAGCATTTGGGTAAATAGCAGGCTACATGCAAACTTTAAGGTCATGTTGGGGACCACAAGGATCCCGTACTTTGCTGCCCTTTCTTCCACCTCTTCCCAGCCTCACCCTCCTTTAAGTACTTTAAGTTTGCTCTGGGAACCCAAACTGTCCTCTGCCACAAAGACTAATTGGTCTCCTCCTAAACTCGTAATCCAAATACTCAAGCACATCAAGAATCTAGCCTTTTCCAGAACCCTTTGAAGTGATAGGTGAATAATGTTTAATATGTGCCAGGTATTATAAAAAGAAAGTCAAGGAACACACAGATAAAGGAAGAAAATAAAAATTGCCCCTAAATCCCATTACCCAGAGAAAACTACTGTTAGCATTTGGTAAACATCCTGTCAGTGCACTGCAACTTTACATTCATGGGATCACATTATCCTTTCAATTCCACACTGCTCACAGGTATCATTATTATGAATAGTCCCTTTGCACTTTTTTAGCACCTGCTAAGTATGAGGCAGTTACATAAATATAGCATCATTTAATCCTTACCACACCCATTGCCATTCATTACCATTACTTTCTTTCTTCTAAGGGATCTTGATGAGTGCTAGAGCTAGAATCTGAACCAAATCTAAGTGCTGTGTGTGTTTCCCACCGAATCCTTCAGCCATATCAGAGTCCTTTTCCCAAACGGGTAGGCTCTCATTGAGAGACTTGCTGAGGCTTGCATATCTTGAGCCAGACTGAGAGCCCTGAAAAACTCCTCTTTCTCTTTCTGAGAGTCAAAGGGATCCAAGCTCTCTGCAGTCTGTGGTTGGCTCATTTTGCCTGGTGGGTCTGAGCTTCTAAGAGGAAGGGGAAATCCATGAGAAGGCCAGGGAAGGTTCTATGTCCCTGGTGTAGGAGCAAAGCCAGATAGGAGCCCCGCTCCCCATGACTGATCAATGGAGAAGCCCTGCTTTTCCCAGAGTCTGGGGGCAGCCTCTGGGAGTTCAGCGTGTGTCATCTGTTCCCCCACCCACCCAAGGAGTGATTATCTCAAGTCTTAGGGTCGCATTTGTGCTGGGCCAGCGGGATGAGGAGGACGTGGCTGTGGCAACAGTCTGTGCCTGTGCCCTCAGTCCCAGAAGAGACTTGCCCAGGTGGGACTTGCTGATCCTTGGGAAGGAAAGAGCAGTGAGCAGTGAGCCCTTTCAGACTTCACTGGAGCAAATTTTCCAAGCACCAGCTGCTTTGGCTCTTTCTAGAGGCCAGGTAGGAGAACCCTTGCTGGGTGGCTACACCAAGGAGGGTGTAAACTTACCTTCGATGATTTTCTTGGGCCTTGAGTATATTGTGAAGGCAAATACACAACTGAGTCATCACTCTGCCCCTCAGCTGGTGGCACAGCTGCTGACACATGAGGGAAGCCAAGAGCAGCCAGATCCACCCCAGCCGTACACCTAATCATGGTCCTCCACCTGAAGGTGGCCCTGCCTTTGGAAGCCCCATTTGACTCCAGAGGCTCAGAAGCAATTCTGGGATGCAATTAAGGAGTCTGGTTTTGACTCCACAAGCCCCAGACTCAAGACCCGGATGAACCTATTTATTCCTTGGCAACCCTGGATGATTTGCTTCACCTCTCTGAGCTGGGTGCACCCTACCATCTTAGTTGGAGCAGCCCTGAGATGTGGATTGTAGGGCAGATGGTTTCATTGGATGGTGCACCCAGGAAGGACAAGTGGAGAGCAGGGAAAGAAAATAAATAAACTAGTGAAAGAGGTACTGCCAAGCAAGGGGCAAATCTGAAGCCTAATCCCACTAGGTCACTCTTGAAGAAGGTGCAGAACAAATGCCTGGGACTATCCACCTTCCCTCCCTTCAGCAGTAAGGGAGCTGGGGTATTGATCCATTGATTCCCATCTGTCACTGATGGAGGGCTGCTCCAGGGAGGAGGCTGGGGGAGGGGGCTCACAACTCTGTCTTTCTGGCCTGGCAAAGCAGGCTATAGCAGGCAGAGAGCCATTGGTGCTGTGTTAAGGAAAGATAAGCAACAGTGGCAAGGGGCACAGCACTACTGAGATGTGGGAAATGACAGTTCCCATCTATAGTGGCTGTTGTGATGGATGTACATTTTTGTTGAATTTGACTGGTTTTAGCAGGAGGTTAAGTTGGCTGAGATCAGATTGCATGTTCTCTCACCCAGATGAATGTGCATGGTTGAGGGGCCAGACAGACTTTGGTATGTTCAGAATTTGGGGCTGCTCTTTTGATTGCTCCTTTTAAATACATTCCCTCTACCTAGAATGATTACAGTTGCCTCAAGCTCTATCTTCCAGCCTGTGAGTTTCCTCCCCGAGGTCTGGCCACTCCACATGACATGGAAGGGACATTACAGGTCATGCTCCTGCTGGCTGTCAAAAAGTTGGCCTTACATTCCCACTCTGCATAGACAAAGGATATAGACACAAGTGTAACTTAGGGTTTAGAGATTCAATCAAATGGAACCTACTGTCAAGGTAAGGACCAATCCTGAATTCAGATAATCGGACCCATTGCCAACCATATCTAAAACCACACTAGATACTTCAAGATTTATTATGTGTGTGAAGGACATGTATTTTCTTCATTACATTTAGGTGAAAGAAACATACCCTTTCCTTGTTAATCTAATTAAG
Organism: Heterocephalus glaber; assembly: GCF_000247695.1. Next base: position 5,526,571 of record NW_004624763.1, read on the forward strand.
TTTGGCTCATGCCCAAGAGCTGTCAGGTAGATTAATTCACCAACACTTGATTCTAATTCCTTTCTCTCTTATCTGCATCTACCATAGAGGCAGGACAAGCGAAAAGTCTCTTCTGTCCCAACATTCCTTGCAATTAGGTGTGGTCATGTGACATAGTATAGCCCAATGAGATGTGAGGAGAAGCTTGCTAGCATTACCCCTTCCTCTTTCCTTCTTTTTTTGTCTGATGCATAGAAATATGCCTGGATGTACAACAGTCCTCTTGAGAACATGAGGTCACAGCCTGAGGAAAAGACTGGGACCCATGCATAAATGAATGAAAATTTTTCATTAATGTAGCTTAATTCTAGAAAGAAGCCTGGAATTCCCCTCTGTAAAAGAAGGAGGTTGGACCAGGTGATGGCAGAATTAGTCCCAGCCCTGTATCCTGGACAAGAAGAACCATGGTGACATCTTTAGTCACTTTCCTTGTCACTATGACATAATACCCAACACCCACAACTTAAAGAAGGAGAGATTTATTTGAGATTACAATTTTTAGAGGTTTCAGTCTATAGTTGGCAGGCAACCATGCTCTTCTTTGCTCCAATTTCCTTTCTGGCAAAACTGAAAACTTTTTAAATGGGCTTTTTGCTCCTATTTCTCACTGTAAACCTGACTAAAAGCAGCAAGCAGTACCCGTGTTACAGCTTGAATGTTGCTGTGGTGCCGCCAACCATACTAATTAGCTACCACTCTTAATCTCAGTGCCTCACAAAGTCTCAGGACATAGGCAAAACAATGACAAATTTTCTTCTAGAGCATAACACAGATGGCTTCTAGCTCAACTGCCAGTGGTGTCCTTGTTCCCAACTGAAACCTCCCAAGACTGGGCTTTACCATCTGCATTTCTTTCAGTACTTTGGTCTTCTGATCTCTGACAAGAATCTCCCATCAAGCTTGGCTTACAGCATTCTACTGCTTCTTTAGCCAGTATCTCCAAACCTTTCCAAATTTCTCCTGTAAACCAGTTCCAAAAGCTTCTAAACCACATGGTGAAGTATAATCATAACAATGACCCCACTTCTGGTACCAAATCTGTATCAGTCAGCTTTCCCATTGCTGGGACAAAATACTTAAGGAGAGGCTTGTTTTGGTTCACAGTTTCAGTGGGTTCAGTCCATTCCACCCTGTTCCAAGGCAGAAACAGTTTGGTGGAAGGGCCTGGGTAGAGGAAAGCTGCTCATATCATGGAATCCAGAAAGCAGAGAGAGAAAGGAGGAACTAGGAAAAATATACATCCTTTCAAGTCACTCCTTCTGTGATCTACATTTTCCCACTTGGCCTCACCTCCTAACAGCACACTCAGCTGCTAAACTCACCAACAAATTAATCCAATAATGAGTTCATAGCCCTCATGATCCAGTTACCTTCCAAAAACCCTCCTTCTGAACCCATGAGGCTTTGGGGAGCACTGTAGATCTAAACCATAACACATCTTGTGGGCCCCACCCTGCCCCACTACAGCTGAGCTTACTAAGGAAATGTGAGCCTCAAACACAGACTGTCTCAACTATTGTTACATTTTATACTGAACTATCAGCAAGATGACCACTGGACAAGAAAAGAGTGAGGACTCAGCCATCAGAGGTTGGAGACTGGAGGAGGCCAAAAGCTGTACATAATTCAACAGACAAGCTCATGCAGACATGTACATGTATGTGTTCACATGTGTATGTATGTAGACACATGTTTATGTGTGTATGGTGTGATTCTTGGCCTTTTACTTCCAGGCTGGTCAGAAGGTGAGCTTTATGTTATCACAACTCAGTGCTGACTCCCAAATGGAGGCTGCAATCACTTGGAGAAGGGTGGAGAAAGGCATCAGCTAAGCTCCCACCATGTTTCAGGCAGTGTGCTGGCATCTCCATCCTCAGAATAAGCTGTAGGGTAAAGATGAACAAGCCCACCTCACTCACCTTAAAGACAGGACTTGGTCAGGCCAGAACTCAGGATGGGCAGAGCTCACTTACTCTGGCTTCCATTCCTGCCTTCACAGCTCTCTTCCTCCTAGCCAGGGCATCACCTAACCTTTCTGAGCCTCAGTTTACCACATAGAAAAGATGGGCAATTTGGAGTTGAAGGCCCAGATGATCATTCTTACTCTGCGTAGACCTCAGTGTTATAGTGAAGATGGAATTAAATAACGTTTGTGAATTGTTTTAATTGTCAAGTACCATGAAAATTAAAGGATTATAATTATTTTCCACAATGATAATAATAAGTTAGATTTGATTCTGGCATAAAAATGCAAATACCTGAAATTAAGTGATGTAGAACAGATCAATTTTGGGAAAATTATACTTCATCTGCATTTCACAAAGCTAGCAGAAATGCACATTGCCACAACTATGAGAAAGACCAGAAGAAGAGAAAGGTTCATTAATTCAGCAAGTCTACTTAGTTTCAGTTGAATCAAAGGCACAACAATTTATTCATGAATACTGTGCTGGGCTTCGGGGTAGACTCAAAGATTAAAATATATTTTTAAAGCCTTTAAAAGAGTTTAAGCAATCATTTGTATTCTAAATAGGTCTCACTGTCACAGCCTCCTCAACATGTTCAATCACACAAAAAAATCCAAAGCCTCCGGCTGGCAACACTCCTGCTGATTTTATGAAGTTGACTGAGGATTCCTGTTTTGCTTAGACAATAGGCTGGATAAATAAGCACACATATGCAAGGTTTAGGATCTAATCAAATTAAACCTTCAATCAAGTTAATCTGACACTGCTTTGGCACTTTTCCTGAACCTGTTCTGAATTTAGATGCTCTATTCTATTATCCAACCATGTCACCCACCATGTGACCTAGTTTTGAGTTTGGAAGGAAATGTCCCTGTTACTGTGTGGATGGGTACCATTTCTTTAACACAATCTCCCTTGGTAAAGTCTGACAACATCAACAACCCAGGGTTCCTTCCCTATCCTCCTCTTATCCCTAAGTTGTCTACTAAGCTCCATGGCCTGTCACTCAGCTGAAACTTTCTGAGAATCCACTGGTGCTAACACCCTTTGAAGAATGCTGATTATTTGGGTGAGAGGGAGGTGTCAGCATCTTCGGATATGTAAGAGCAGTGTTGGTTTCGTACAAAGAGAGAAGAATGGGATCTCCCATGCTTTGTCCTTCAGGCCCAAAGCAGCCTGCTTGCACCCCGAAAGTTGTCCTCAAGTTTCTTATGTAAACAGCCCCTTTGGCTGTCCAAAACTCTGTCTACATTGGGAAACCTCTGAGGGACTGACACTGCCATTCCCTCCTCCTTTAGTCTCTTCCTCTCTTCTTTCCCAAGGCAATTCTACCACCCACTCTTTCCATGCTCTCCAGCCAACAATGGCACCAAGCCTCCACTTCATGGAAACAGGTGCTCAGAGTTCTGCATGGACATCAGTCTAACCCACCCCACAGCTTGCCTCCAAACCCTACCCTGGACTCAGCTACAACATCCTGTGATGTGACTTTTCTAAGTCCAGATTTTCTATTCTATTGTAAACCCACTTGCCAAACCATGTGTTTCAATTTTAAGGCTTGAAAAACACGGTCAACCTGGCTCTGGGGCCTTGTACTGCCCTTAAGTTCCTTCTGACTCATCCTCAGCTGTCTCCGATCTCAGAGCCAAATGTATTCTAGGGCAGGCTAGATGATGGGTGAAAGCCATGCACCTCAAGCACCCTCAGTGGTCCCTTGTTTAGCCAGAGTGTGCCACATATCCAAGGAGAAAGAGTTGGCCAAGTAAGAGGCCCAATGATCAGATTTTGTTTGGGATATAAGGCCTTCGAATCAGTCTTACTTATTTTCTCTGCATTTGTGTTTCCTAAGTTTTTCCACATTATTTCTAATTTGGGCTGTTAGAAGGGGGAAAAAATTAAAAACTACTGATCTAAAGATAATGGAATATCTTGGTGGTTATTGGATTAAAAACCAGGCAGCCAAAAAGGGTTTGGCAGATTTTAGAAAGAGATCTGTGATTCAAACTCTGTTCAGCTCAGAACTGGGGGAGTTCACAGGCCAAGAAGCAGCTGAAATACTGAAGCCTCTGCCTCCTTCCCCAGTGAAGCACACGCGGAGAAGACTGCATGCCAACTTTCACCTCCCTTCCCTCCTGGAAGCAATGGGACAGAGATATAGAATCACTCTTTGGAAGGGCAATCCCAGGCATCCCTAACATATAGCTCTGTCCCCCTTTACCTTTCTGTCTTGTCAAAGCTACCGTTGTCCCTCAGCACCTGCAGGCCATTGCTTTCAGATCCCCTTAAGATATCGAAATCCATGGATGCTCAAGCCCCTTATAGAAAAGGATGTCCTATTTGCATATAGCCTGCACATATCCTCTGGTATACTTTAAGCCATCTCTAGATTACTTATACCACTTAATACAATATAAATTCTGTGTAAGTAGTAATTATATATTATATATGGAATAATGATAATGAAAATGTCTGTAGATGTTCAGTACAGGTGTAATCATTTTTTAAAAAAATTTAAATCCACAGTTAGTTGTATCTGAGGATACAGAACTCATGGATATGAGGGACTGTATTTTTCTGAACAAATGATACGGTATTAATGAATATTTGTTGAATAAATGAGAGGATGAGGAATGAGGCAGAATGCATTTCAGCTACTTCAAATGATTTTTTTTGAGAGTTAGATATGCAGGTATGAATGGGAGTGTCTATGGATAAATAAATATATGAATGATTAAATTGCCACTCATTGAGGAATATGGTTGATGGAAACATACACATCACTTCTCTTGCGCTCCTCCCCTTGCTGATGATATGCAATTGAATTCATAGTATTAAAGGTGCTTATCTTATGACCCTGTTGTGACCTTATCTGTCATCCCTCTTTCTACCCCACCTCCAGCAAGTGTTCCCTCACACACGTGCACACATACACACACATTTGTATGTCTACTGAAACAAAATCATTTACAGATGCCACAGGTGCTAGGAGAAGAAAGAAAGTTGGGGATTGCATTTTAAGTGTTTCTTTTCATTTAATAATTTACCCTCTGATCAACAGGCATTTTTATATCTCCATCTCCTAAGACTGGGAACATAATTTCCCCCAGTAGATTTGTCACAACAACATTTCATCATTACCATGAATTATATACTAAGAGAGCATCCCACTATCACCCCAGAAAGTTTGACCAAGTGGTTTCAATACTTAGATAAAGCTGATAGTAATTCCCCTTTAGCTTCAGTTTTACTTGCTGTGTTTCAGTTACCCATAGTCAGTGGTGGACTGAAAATAGCATATGGAAAGTTCCAGAAACAAACCATCATGAATTTTAAACTTAATGCCAAAAATACTGCTTCTTCATACCTGCAATGTGACTCATCCTTTTGTTCAGTGTATCCACATTGCTACCTGTACCAGTCAGTTACTTAGTGGCCCTCTCCTTTCAATGGTCATAGTTTTGCAATGCTTGTGTCCAAGTAACCCTTATTTTGTTTAATAATCTTCCTGAAGTACAAGAGTAGTAATTGTTAAAGAGACACAAGGACATAAAACATGGAAAGACAAATTAACTCTGGTACTGTGTGGCAATGCTACACAGAATATATATAATGCTACTGTCCTGGGTTTCAGGCATTCATTAGGGATCTCAGAATATGCCCCACAGATAAAGAGGTACTGCTGTATTTTCAACCAGTAAGAGTAACTCACATAAGTTTGAGTGTCCTTATGGCCCTCCTAGCTCTTGTGTAGGAAACAAACATTCAATTCTTAGATCCTTGAGGAACAGAGATTTACAGATGGATTTTCTGTGAAGTGACAAAAAATTTTGCATTGCTCTCATGAAAGACCTCCAAGCTATGCTTTAAATTCAATGCCATAAAGTCTTTCATCTTATTACAGCTTTTCTAGAGCCAACTAACAAATTGGATAACTCCCTTTCCACAGTATGCAGGGATCACCAAGATACAAGTGTTGAATTGTGACCAACTAGTCCACTCCTCACACCCAACTCAACTTCTGGTTTAACTCAGACTCCCTCCTTGTTTTAGCTACTTTTCTGTTTACTGACACAAAATACCCAAAACCGAAAGTTAAAGAAGGAAAGGTTTATTTTGGTTTACAGTTTGTAGAGGTTTCAGTCCATAATTGGCTGGTTCAAGGCAGGGTGGCATGGCAGAAGTAGATCACAGAGGAAAAACAGTTCATGGTAGGCAGAAGGCAACAAGCAAGTGACAAGCGAGTGACACTATCCCTCTTTTTCTCCCTTATATCATACCTAGGCTACCCCTGCTTAGAGCAGGTAGTACTCCCACCCTTAGCACCTTTAATCCTATCATTGGACCATGAATTAATCCCAGTGTCACACAATCTAGATCCAGCCATCTCTAAAAAGCCTCACCTGTGACTGCATAAGACTTTGGGGGGTACACCTAGACACAAGCCATAGTCTGGAGATGCAGGGATTTAAAGTGGCAAACATGCTGCCACTCCAGCTTGTGCCCGTCTATTCCATTATTACCCTCTGGGTCCACCCGCCCAGCCTCTTCCTCTGAGTCTGCATAGACTATATGTCCTCAAAGTTATAAGCTAAAATGTTGGTTCTTGCTGCCAATCAATTGACATGTCACTTACTCCAAAGTTCAGGGCAGACTGGGAGTGACATTGTCTCACTCGTGTAGGGGCCTGAGAAGTCCCTGGCAGTGTGACTAATATCACCTCTCAGGACAAGTTCTAAGAACATGTCGGTGATACCATCTTCATCCTAAATCCTGAGCTTGACACACAGCATCTTCTGCGTGGGACAAGGGAAACCTCTCTCCAATCCATCTTGCTTCTCAGGATGAGGTGCCCTTAACACCACCCTGGCTGGCCTAGTTTGAAATCCGGTCTTGCTAGTAGAAGATTCCAAATTTCTTCTCTTTGTTCCTTAGTCTTGACTAGCTGTACTAGCACAGGAAATTCAGGAGGCCCTTTCAGTCTAAAACCAGATCTCAACTGCTCAGCTGCTCTTTGCCAAAAGTTGCTGATCCTTTTCCCACAAGAATTGATCCAAGTGCTTCTCATTATCCAAGCTAGCTTCGATTGCTCCCTCAGGGATGCTTTGGTATAGCAGTTCCTCCCGCTGCAACACAGGAAGATGTTTTCACCGGTGACAGATTCCTAGTTGTGGATTTGCTGCATACATCCTAGCTACCCTCTACTCCCTCTAGGGCAGTAAGGTGAGCAGCCTAAATCAGAAATCTGGTGGTTTGTGAGTTGCAAATAATTTCCACTGCTTAGGACCTTGTGGCCTTTTCTCTAAAATCTTCTGGTAGAACCACTAAGACAACTCCAAGTACTTTTCTCTGGTTCTGTGCATGGAACTTCCTGTGGATTTCTTGCATTTCTAGTAGCAATGAACTTCTATAAGCACTTTCAAAGCCAACTTGATTGCAAGCCTCACAGCAGCTGCCCTGCTCCCAGGTAGCTGGTCCCAGCTAGAGGAAAGCAACTACTTAAACTAATCCAAGTGTACTTATCATTGACTTACTCTTTAATAAAAGGCCCCTATTTCTTAAACAGAGTTGGGTGTCTATGAGGATGGGATTAAATGCTCATACCAAATTTGCAAGCGTTTTTGTGGGTATCCTCCATTTAACCAGTTCACAGGGCTCTGCATTCATTCAATTCTCTGTATGTTACTGGGATTTGAAAACTATATTCTTCTACAAAATAGTAATTTTTATGCCCTGTCCTGAAAGCCATATTCTTCTACGAAACAGTAATCTTGATGTCAGAGTAGTTTCTATCATTTCTCTCAGGCTTTCCTATGTTATTCAGTGCTTTTATCTGATTCATCTACATTTGTTTGTATTAAAATCCACTTTGACAATCCCAGAAGCTACATCAGTGACTTGGGTATGTGACAATTATGTTTTTCTAAAAAGCAGAAGTCCATGCCTTAGGCAAAACTCCATCACCAGCCCCCATATGTAACTTGGACAAACTGGTTTTCCTTGTGGCTCTTTCAACAAGGGGTTATATTCTAAAGCACACAGAAATCCAACTTAGAAAGAATGGAGAATGCATGTAACATAAACTGGCTAGCTCTTCACCTAGTCTTATTCCTCCTCCTCCTCCTCACCAGGCAGCTACATCACATTTCCCAGCCTTTCTTGCAATTAGGAATGGTCATGTGATTGAGTTCTGGCCAATGAAATGCCAGGGGATAGAATGTGTATCACTTCTAGGCCCAAGCTATGAAAGCAGCCTCCTGCCCTCTCCATCTTCTTTCTCCTGCTCCTGAGTCAGTGGTGATGAGACCCACAACAGAGGTAGGATGTTTTGAAGACAGATAAGAGTCCAGTTCTCTGAATCACCACTTGTAGGAGAGCTGCTCTTCAATTTAGAACAAATATTTTGGACTCTATGTGAATAAGAGGTAAACTTCTCCCAGGTTTGAATCATAACACATTTGTTTATCACAGCAGTTTGCATTTCCTCGCAACTACTTCATAATGAGGGTTTTCTTGATAGGGCAGCGCATCATACAGAAGTTTCTTCAAATTCTTCTTTGGATGCCTTTCACCTTCTTCCCAATTACTTAACCACTATCCCCTCTAAAAGTTTGTGTCTTCCACTCCTGATCCTGTCTGCATCCATTATTCTCTGGGAGATGTAATCTCCCTCCCATTGTGACGACTGCTTTTGGGGGGTGCCATTATCCTTACCCTGCTGGTATGATAATTCCAAAGCCATCCTGCTGACCCATGTATTTTGCCTTAATAAGTTGCATATGTTCTTCAATGATTGTACTGAGACCTAGCAAAAGCAAACTTCTCTCTATTGCAAATTAAACTGGATAGATGATTTTTGAAATTCCAAAATAATCTAATGTGAAATAATTAAATTAATGTGTTTTTGTGCAATGATTCATTATTTATTGCATTTGTCAGGAGAAGAGACATTCTGATGGAGACTCCCCAGCTTCCGGTGACAGATCCCAGCCCCTTTTTCTCTTAGGCACGAAAAGTCAGCTTCAGATCCAGGAGATGCCAGATGCTGGGGCCACTGGGCTCTGTGGGGCTGCTTCAGGACTCACGCTGCTTTGGTTCTGGGGCACCTTCATCTCAATGCATAGTTTGCAGCAGAGGAAGGGAAGACTGGGGCCTCGCACACTGGCAGTCAGCTGGGACACCCTTGTGCCACCTCCAGTCACAGCTCATTGGCCAGGGCGAGTGACATGGTTCTTCAGAGTTCGGTTCAGGGAGGGGGGTGTAGTCCTCCCACATGCTCAGAGCAGGAGGCAACTGGATAGTGGTGAGCAGGAAGCACTAGAAGATGCCTTTGGATTTGAATTTCTTAATATTTATGCTATGAACTTTTGGTAAAAATGAGATTATGTTTCTCGAAAACAATCCTGGAATTATAACTCTTTTAACCAAGTTATTTGGGCATTTTTCTTTCCAGGCCAGCTAGTTAGAATCAGTACAATGCAGGGAAGTTGGGTTCCTTTGATCTAGACCAGAGCAAAGGAAATGGGAATCTCAAGAAGGACCAAGCTGTCTCCCAGGAGATCTGCAGACTTGGGGCCAGCGGGCCTGTCCCGGGCAGCTCTCGACAGGGTGGAGGCAGTTCTAGCACTCTGCTCCTCACCTCTCTTCTCAAACCACACGGCTTCCTATCACCGTAAAAATATCTGGAGCCACCATCATTTTAGCCAGATTTAATTAAAACTGCCCTAAATTAAGAAAATCCAGTCATTGTTTGCATTCCTAGAGGCCTATGTTTAGTTGAGTTGCACGTAAGCAGAGAAATGAAAAATTAGCTTAATTTTTTGGCTGCAGGAAAGAGTGTGAATTGGTTTTCTTTCACTCGTGGGGAACATCCTGTGTCTTCCCTCATCTGGGTTTCTCTGATGGGACTGCATCTTCTCACCCTCCTCCAGGCCTCTGAGGCTGAGCTGCAGCTTGCCTCTGCCCTGGGAAAACCTCTGCAGTCCCCAGACAGGGGGCAGGGGCCCCGGCTCCTCCTGTGAGCAGCTGGGCCTCACTCAGGCTTCTGAGGAGTTGATAGTCGCTTCCAAGTGGGTCCGAGGGAAAATGGGGGCTTCTTGCAACTGGCACTTGTCTCCCTCAGAGCAGGGCTAGGAGATCAGGAACCTCCTGTCTTGGAAAAATGACTCAAAGAAACTTCCAGACCCCTCGGTGGGAGGAATGACTGCACAGAGGCTGTGAACAGTGTTTAAGAGCACAGCTCTGAGCCGGCCTGCTTGGCTTTGAGTCCCAGCTCTGCATAATTAGCGCTGTAGCCTTGACCATAGTCCTTGAGCATTATGGGCCTGTTTCTTCCTCAGATATTCACAGTGCAGAACCCACAGGGTGGCTGTGTGGATCACCCTTGTTCCTAGATGTTGATCCTTCCAACAGTGCCTGGCTTATAGTAAATAATTATCGCTGCTGTAATCATTACAAAAGACCCTCTCTCCCTCCCTCCCTCCCTTCCTCCTACTGCCCCACATCCAGGGACTTGGCTTCTTGTGGCTATCTCCCAAGAATCCCTCCCTGGTGGCTCAATGGCTCACTGTTCAAACCCTGGTTTTGGGTTTACTTTCAATCCTGATCGTCTTGATGAACCAACATGCAAGGAATGTCAGATCTGTGGACAGGAAGAGCTCTGAGCAACACGGGACCCCAGAAGCAAGTCGAGGTTTGGGTCCAGCAGCAAGGCTGTCATGGAGAAGAACCAGGAGCTGGAGAATCTTTCAGCAAACCCAGAGCAGACTCAGGCCCTGAAAGTAACCATGGAAACGGGAGCCCACAGAGGCATCCAGGGTGTGGGATGGGTAGGTGGGTGGATGGATCGATGGGCGATGGATGGGTAGAAGAGTGGGTGGATGTCACTTTCACAGAAGAAGGGTGAGGGTGGGGGGCAGCAGCGGTGAGCACCTCTGACCTGGGGGAGGTGTGGGGAGCTTGCAGTGTGCGTAGGTAGACAGCTGGATGTGACAAAGGACAGGGCAGTTTCCAGCCTAGAGAGAGTAGAGGTCAGGGGAGGAGGTGAGAGAGGTTTTCAAGTGGGGTCCTTGTGCTTCTACCCCTTGTGCTTCTGCCTCCCCTAGATCCCTGCATCTGAGAACCCCCCCTGCTGCTCCTCCCACCATATCAATCGGACCTTCCCAGCCCCTGCTCTGTCCTCCACTGGGTCATCACCTGAAGACACAGAGGTTTGGTGGCTACATTACTACCCAATCCAGCCGAGCACTTCTCAGCACCACCAGTACCACTCATGGTGTCATGCCCAGCACTATGGCAGGATGGAGCATCCTGCTCCCAGGTGCATGTGTGCCCTTGCTCTGCAGCTCCACGTCTGGTTCCTAGCACCAGCATCTGTGATGACCTCCCTCATATCCTGTATCGTGCTCTTCTTCTGCCTAATCCCATGCTGCTTCAACCCAGAACCCAGACCAAAGCCTTTTTACACACTTGGTGTGACTAAGTAGAAAACATTGAGAGGAGAGAGGAAAAAAGCCCTAGCCACGGTGCCATCCCAGGACGCAGAGGGTGACACATTCTGGGCCTCCATTTCAGACTGAAGACTTTCTAGCTCAGGATAGGGACTGGGCTTTTGCTGTGCGCTCTTCCCCCACTTTGGTACAGGATGTCCACCAGCTTCTGGTTGGCCATTTGCAGCAGAGACTTGGTGGCCCAATTCCCATGATTCCCTTCATCTTCCTATTACAGCAACATCTACCTGTGGCTACATGGGACCGTATGACTAAATTCTGGCCAAGCAGTTCCACACCTGGCTTTGTAAAGATCTCATGCCAACCTCCACACTCCTTCTCTTCCCTCACCTCCCAGCCGAGGCCCTAGATACTGGCAGAACTCTAAATGGGAAGACCTTGGTCCTGGAATCACCCCATGGAAGGCTCTTTCCAAACAACCATTATGTTAAGCCATTGGGGTAGAGGATCCTGGTTACAGTAGTCAGGATACACTAACTAATCATGCACCTCTTTCAGGTAGTTAAGGGGGTGAATTTTGGAACCAGGGAGATACGTTTGAGTCTAAAAACTTCACCTAATGGGCATCAATCAGTAAAATGAAGGCAAAAATAGCACCCAAGCAAGGGCAAGAGGCAAGCAGAGAGCTTACACAGGGTGAACAAATTATAAGCATTCGTGATTGGCATTTTAAGTCTTCTGATGTGCCAGGCCTTGGCTCTTAAATGCTTTTTAAAATTCTCACAATAATCTTTTGAATTAAAGGCTAACATAGGTTTAAAGATGAGAAACTCCAGGCAAGGAGAAAGTAAGTGTTGTGCTCAAGGATACAGGGCTAAAGGAGCTGGAATGGAACAGTCTGTACCCAGGGCACACACACGAGCCAATGGCTTGGCTCCCTGTTACCATCACCACCACCATCATCGATCACCACCACCACCGTCCTCATCCTGTCATCATCATCATCATCACAGCTTCATTTTCTCCATTGTCTTCATCTTTACCCATCACTCGCTCCAGTAGATGGCTGCAGAGATGCCACTACTCCACGAGCACACGAGAGCCTCAAGGTTAGTTGTCCTGATCTTGGCATCCCACAGGGCCGAGTGGAGCCAGTAGGAGAAGCTGAGGGCTTTGGTCCAGCTGTCAATCACCCAGAGGAGGAAACTGGCAGGAGAGGAGAGACAGCGGGAGAGAGGACACACCTCAGGAGGCAGGTGGAGAGGGAGCTCCTGGGCGTCCCAGCCTCAAACTCTGTCTATGCTACGGGCTTTGAGGAAGACTTGAGGAAGAAAGGAAAGATGGTCAGACACTGAAGCAGGTGAGGACTGGGCTGGAGGGGCCCTGGAAGGAGGAAGCTGCCCCCACCCTGGCAGCCATGTTGTCCTCATGTTGCTCCTTTCCCTGGTGGTAAAACTGGTCTAAATTTAATGAATTTTCTCTCAATTATTCTAGCCTTGTCCCATGATGTTCTGGGGAATTCAGTGTAGAGCCCAGTGGGGCTGGTTGGGGAGTCCCCCTCCCAGAGAAGAGGCTGGAAGCAGGAGGTATAAAAGGCTGCAGCCCCCACCTTCCCCAGGGGCAGGCCCTGTGTTCACCAAGTGCAGAGGACCCTTAGCAAAGACCTCAGTCCTACATCCAGAAACAATGGAGAAGCTATACAAATATTTGTTGTTGCTTCCTGAGAGAAGATCTAAGGAGGCATTGCATCCATGGTGTGCAGCAAAACTCCATAAAATTCCCTTTCCCCCAATTTGTCTTCTACTTTGGCCCCCTTTTCCACAAAGTTGGCTTCTCCCCTCCCCTACTTGGGCCACCTTGCTCTCCCTGGTGGCCCCAATGGGCTCCTTATCTCGGGTCCCTGTCTTTCCCAGGCCTTGGTACCCTCTCCACTGTAGTCCATGGAGACAGGCCTTGTCCTCCATCCATCTTACTGCCGTCTGCAAAAACTAAGCTACTGACCCCGTTATAAGGAGAAGAAATGGTGACCATTCCTCACAGCAACGTGATTATCTCCAAGGTAAAAGATTCTGAGAGCGGCAGGCACGGGGATCCCTTCTGGAGGTGAGGATTGAGGGAGGTGATGCTGAAGGCCTTTGTGATGCTCCCACTGCAGGCAGGCACCATCTCAAGAGTTGGGTCAATAGGTAGGTGTCTGCTGAACTGAGTCACAGCCCCTGCCCTTGGTGCTGACCGCCGGATGCCAGCTTGTGTGCACACAGCTCTGGGTCCACACCCCCAGTGACAGCTGTCACACTCCCAACCATGGTCCCACACTAGAATCACGGAGTAGGCTTTAGGAAAACACTGATTTCCTGTGGCCTCCACCAGAAATTAAATTGAATTGATCTGGTGCAAGGCCCAAGATGTCTAGGAACACTGACCATTTTTAAAGTTCCCTGGGTGATACTAATGTATAACTCGGGATGAGATGCACTAGGTTGCTAGGTCTAACTCCTGAGAAGATCCTTGTGCCCCAGCCTGGGGCTCTGCACCACAGCCCTAGGCCCAGCATCCCTTCTTCCTCCAGGCCCCTTCTTGTTCACCAGGAGGAGGAGGTGTTGGGGCCAAGACTCTGGCTGGTACAGAATAACTGAAGATCACAGTTGGAGCCTACTTCATTCATCATTCAATCACATACTCAATAACCACTTAATATGAATGTGCTGCTGAAGTCAATGAAGGACAAAGACAGAGGGGCCCAGTGTAGCCTGGGTAATAAGGAGGAGATGACATTTACACCAAGATCCGGATGACAAGAGGAAGCCTGCCATGTGAGGCTCCCATGGACAGCAGAAAGGGCAGTAGTGCGAAGGTCCTTTGCCAGGCCCAAGTCTTCCAGCTGGGCAGGGGCACATCACAGAAGGTCTAGAAGCAGCAGGAAGCAAGTGGCTTTCCTTTTCCATGCAGGGAAACCCCTGGAGGGCTTCTAGGAGTGACGTCTGGGTTTTTAAGAGACACTCAGGTTATGGTGGGAGGTGGCTGGTGGCAGACAGATGGACACAGGTCTCTACTCCGGCAGGGTCACAGGCACCCTTTGACCATAGCCCAGGTCACGGGGAAGGACAGGAACAGCCTTCCCCCTGAGTGGGGAATGTAGGTCAGGCAGCCCAGCTCCCTCCGCAAAGCCACCAGAGCAGCACCCTTGCCTGTCAGGGAGAAAAGCTGAGTCTGAGATGTGTGGGCTCAGCTGAGATCTGCATTGGCAGGGAAGGCAGAGATAGCAGCTACCCAGGTGCAAGGGATCTGGGCCACTGCCTGGGGTCCCTTCATCCCCCTTCCCAGGGTTCCTCTTCCCCGCCCCTCCACCCCCTCACCATCTCCCCAGCAAGCCTTGCCATGTGTGAGAGCAGGTGGCTGTATTTTAAGATCAGGGCTCAGACCTCTAAATAAACCATAAACAGAGCCAGCTTCCCTGGTATGGAAGGGGGAGATGGCTCCATTTCTTTTCAATACACTGACTAGGAAATAAACAAGGGCTCTGCTGTCACATACACTTAGCCCTCTGCAAAGGCATCTGTCAGACCCAAGAGCTTCTGCCCGAGCCTTTCCAAGAAATAAAGGATGTGCTCCCAACTTGGGCTTCTCCCCATGGGCTCCAAGCCCACTTTGATGTCGAAGGAAAGGGGGCCATCAAGGCTTGTCCCTGACCCCAGTCTCGAAGGATAACTGTGGACAAGGGGTCATGTAGCTTGGAGCATGGAAGGACTCAGGGGAAGGAGGGAGGGGGAGGGGGAGGAAAAGGGAAGGTGGGAGGTGAAGGGGTGGTAGGAGCAGGGAATGATGGGACAGAGCTGAGAGGCATGGGGGGGGGTGAAAGTCCCAGGGATCAGGCAGAGCCCAGAGGTCTGTGGTCAGGGTGGCTGCAGGCTTGGGAAGACAAAAAGACAGAAGGCAGAGGGGTCTTCTCTCCATGGGCAAAGTCTCCCATGACCACAAAGGAAAAAGGAATGAGCAAGAACGAAAGCAGCTCAGAATAGAAGGAAGAGGCCAGTAAATGAAGCAGAGGAGGGAAGAAACCCCCACAGTCATCAAAGTTAAGCAGTTCCAGGAGGAGAGACCCTCCAAATACACCAAGAAAAGGTGATTTCTGCATCTAGTTCAACCAGAAGAGTCTGAAGGAGCAGCCAGGGAATGGGAGTGGCTGGGAACAGTAGCAGGAGCAGGGCCTGCTCAGAAGGGGCCGCGACCTTTGGAGGGGCTGGAAAGCAAGATAGGAGGTGGGTGAGATAGAGAGATTGGCAGGCCCTGAAGGCTGTCACCCAGGTGCTGCTGCCAAGGGCACCTGCTGCAGAGGCCCTGACAGGCCCTTCCCCCACGATGTGGGAGGGACTGGACCAGCGTGAAAGAGGCAGCAGGGCTCACACACAGGCACAGAAACACACTCGCCCCACCAGGGCAGGCACAGAAGGAGACCCCAGGCCTCCAGTCTGCAGCCCAGCAGGTGTGGGGGAGCCCTGGCCTCAAATGACAGAGCAGCCAACCTAGACGGAGGCTAAGGTGAGCACCAGGCAAAACACAGACTCCCATAGAAATAGACATGGAGACAAAGATGCCAAATGCCAGATCTTTCTCTCTCTCTCTGTCTACAAACACACACACGCACACACACACACACACAATTCTAGTATCAAACATAAGAGAAAGAGAAAGCAAGCTTATGTGACTCTCACCAGCCTGTTCTCCCTCCCACAGGGGCAGCCTCACTGAAATGCCAGAGGGCATGAGTGTGGAGCCCTTTCAGAGGGTAACACACACACACACACACACACACACACGAAGAGGCAGGAGGCTGGCACACGGATGGGTCAGGCTTAGAGCCAGGAGCCCCCACATGAAGCCAGATCAAGGGTTCTGCCCAGGCCTTCCAAGGAGGCCCAGGGGACTGCTGAGCTATGCAGAGCAGCTCCCCAGCTGGGTGGCACCGCCAGGGCCATGAGTAGAGGATGTGCTTCTTTCTCACCACGGCTGTGAGTCCAGAGCCCCCTTGCAAGGGCTGTCCCAGGACCTCTGACCTGCCAAGCACACACTCCACAGTGCTCCAGGCTCTGCAAATGGCACCATGCATGTAAGGGGCTGCCAGGGACTGCAGGTATATTTCTTAGCTCAGCTCCCTAGGAGGCATTAAGTCTCCTTAGGAATGGGGTTTGGGTATGGAGCATGTCTGTGCTGTGTCAGTACACTGTGCACACAGCAAACAGCCTCACATCACAAACACACACACACACACACACACACACACACACACCCCTCCATGCACTCACCTGCAGCCCACACACCACACAGGCCTGTACACACGCGCTGCCCACGCAGAGCTCCCCACAGAGCTCCGTGACTCCCTCCCACCATCCCACCCCCACGCCAAGCTGCGCTGTCCGGAACCTCAGGCTCCCTGACCTCTCTTGCCCTCCTCTCCCTCTGGCTCCTGTCCGCCACTGTCCCCCTGAAGAAAAAACTTTTCTTCAGGTCCCTAAAAGGGGAAAGCTGGAGATCCTGTTTCCGTCCTGCCAGGCACACAAGCTGCCCCTCAGACCCAATCAGGAAAGGTCACCGTAGGCAACCCTCTGCCTGCGCCCCGGGGGTGGTGGCAACAACAGCTGTCACCGGAGGCTGTGCGGGGGGGGGGGTAGTCAGGGAATGGAGTCGGCCCCAAGCTGAGCTGGGGATGCCAGGGGGTCGCTGCGGCATCTCCCAGCCTGGGACTGCAGCCGCGCCCGGCCAAGGAGCGCGGAGCTGTCCGTTCAGCACTACCGCCCGCCCCGCGCAGGGCCGACGCGCCGAGGCGCAAGGGCTCCGCTCCGGCTCCGGCTGCGGGCTCCTGCGGCGTGGGCTCCCGCCTCTCCCGGTGGGCGAGGGGCGCGCGGATCCCAAGAGGGGCCTGCACCAGCGTCGGGGCCACACAGCCACCTGTGCGCCTCCTGCCACTGCGGGCAGCGGCGCGTGTGGGGCCGAGACGCGAGGAGACGCCGGTGGATCCGCCCGCGGCCGCCAGGCGCACACCCGCGCGCACCCGCACAGCCAGGCGGCGGCCGCCACCGCCGCGATGCTCCCCTGCGGGTCTGGGAAGTTTCCCGCCGGCCTCGGCCGCGGGCGCCGCTGCTCCCAGGTAAGCGCTTCCTTCCAGATAGCGCAGGGCGAGCAGGGGCAGCTCCGGGGGTGAGGCGCGGCACACGCGGCCGGGCACGGCGCCAGGAGGGCGGGCAACCCAGACAGGGGAACCCAGGGGCTCGTGCCGTGCGGGAAGGTCTGGGGGAGGAAGAGCGGCGCCTGCGCCCCCCCGCCGGGGTTACCGGCTCGGGCGACGAACCTCCCCGCCCCCTCCCAAACCTCCGCGCCCCCTGCTCGGCCGATCCCTGCCTGTGCGCGTCGCAGCTCGGTCCCGCCTGTCTGCGGCCGGGCGGGGGAGCCTCCCTGGCCTGCCCAAAGGCGCGGTCGGCACGCAGCGCCCCAGGCTCCCACAGCCGCGGGGCCCGACCCTAGCAGTGAGAGGCGATCGCCAGGACCCCCGGAGTTGGGGTGCAGCCAGGGCCATCCCAGTAGGAACGCACGCCGCTGCCTTTCCCGGGGAGGCGGCCCACCCCACAGACCATGCCCGCACCCAGAGCCCCTCAGCACCCGCAGACCCGCCTGGAGAGGAGGGAGGGGAGCGCGGGGCAGGGGGGGAGGCCGGCGCCCCGTGATGTGGTCTCTCTGCCCGCAGGTGTAGCGCCCCCGCGCGGCGCGGGCGGCCGGGCAGCTCCAGCATGACCCGCCAGAGCCTGTGGGACGTGTCGGAGGCCAACGTCGTCGAGGACGGCGAGATCCGCATCAACGTGGGCGGCTTCAAGAGGAGGCTGCGCTCGCACACGCTGCTGCGCTTCCCGGAGACGCGCCTGGGCCGCCTGCTGCTCTGCCACTCGCGCGAGGCCATGCTAGAGCTGTGCGACGACTACGACGACGCCCAGCGGGAGTTCTACTTCGACCGAAACCCCGAGCTCTTCCCCTACGTGCTACATTTCTACCACACCGGCAAGCTGCACGTCATGGCCGAGCTGTGCGTCTTCTCCTTCAGCCAGGAGATCGAGTACTGGGGCATCAACGAGTTCTTCATTGACTCTTGCTGCAGCTACAGCTATCATGGCCGCAAAGTGGAACCCGAGCAGGAGAAATGGGACGAGCAGAGCGACCAGGAGAGCACCACATCCTCCTTCGATGAGATCTTGGCCTT
Source organism: Heterocephalus glaber (assembly GCF_000247695.1). Next base: position 5,545,269 of record NW_004624763.1, read on the forward strand.
CTACAATGACGCCTCCAAGTTCGACGGGCAGCCCCTGGGCAACTTCCGCAGGCAGCTGTGGCTGGCGCTGGACAACCCAGGCTACTCGGTCCTGAGCAGGGTCTTCAGTGTCCTGTCCATCCTGGTGGTGCTGGGCTCCATCATCACCATGTGCCTCAATAGCCTGCCGGACTTCCAAATCCCTGACAGCCAGGGCAACCCTGGCGAGGACCCCAGGTTCGAAATCGTGGAGCACTTTGGCATTGCGTGGTTCACATTGGAGCTGGTGGCCAGGTTTGCTGTGGCCCCTGATTTCTTCCAGTTCTTCAAGAACGCCCTAAACCTTATTGACCTCATGTCCATTGTCCCCTTTTACATCACTCTAGTGGTGAACCTGGTGGTGGAGAGTACGCCTACCTTGGCCAACTTGGGCAGGGTGGCCCAGGTCCTGAGGCTGATGCGGATCTTCCGCATCCTGAAACTGGCCAGACACTCCACTGGCCTCCGCTCCCTGGGGGCCACCCTAAAGTACAGCTACAAAGAAGTAGGGCTGCTCTTGCTGTACCTCTCCGTGGGGATCTCCATCTTCTCCGTGGTGGCCTACACCATCGAAAAGGAGGAGAATGAGGGCCTGGCCACCATCCCTGCCTGCTGGTGGTGGGCGACTGTCAGTATGACCACGGTGGGCTATGGGGATGTGGTCCCAGGGACCACGGCAGGGAAGCTGACTGCCTCTGCTTGCATCTTGGCAGGTATTCTCGTCGTGGTACTGCCCATCACCTTGATCTTTAACAAGTTCTCCCACTTTTATCGGCGCCAAAAGCAACTTGAGAGTGCCATGCGCAGCTGTGACTTTGGAGATGGAATGAAGGAGGTCCCTTCAATCAATTTAAGGGACTACTATGCCCATAAAGTTAAATCCCTCATGGCAAGCCTGACGAACATGAGCAGGAGCTCACCGAGTGAACTAAGTTTAAATGATTCCCTACATTAGCCAGGAGGAGCTGTCATCCTGAAACCCACATTGCTGAGCTGCCGGGAAGCTTTGAGTTATGGCGTAGGGAGTCTTCCCAAGCCTGAAGGGGGTAGATGCATGGGATAGCACCCCAGGTCACTGTTATGGTATTTAGAGTCACTTTTAGGGGATGGTGTGTCTGACACCATGCCTTTGCATCTTTCAACAAAATGACACTCGCTGGTCTTTGCAGTGGGCAAAAAATGGTGGGCATAAAATGCTCATCTTTCTGCCAGCTGAGTACCCAGAATGCCAATTTCTCTGTCCACTGTGTACTCTAGTGCTTGTGCCCTGGTACTGTCTGTGAGTTGTTCGTGCTCCTGTTTCTGAGGTTGTTATGTGAGTTCCGTACAAAAAGAAGCCCCCACAAGTCTGTCCAGTGGCAACTCAGCTGTCTATGAAGTCAGCAAGGATAGCATGAGATTTTGCTCACTGTCATGTAAAGACAAAATCTCAATTCTTTATCCGTTGCTTTCACTTAGTTTTAGTACCAAAACAAAAAGAATGTAAAGGGAAGCACCCACAACCAACACAAGTCTGTGTGTTGTTTTTCTAGATGACCTGTAGCTCTGTGGCTCACATGGGTACAGCAATCATTTTTAGAAAGATGTGCTTCATGTTCATCTGGTAGACGTTACTCTCTAGAGGATGTTACTCGGTTAAACATGTAGTGAAGATTGAAGCATTTTTTTCTTTCCAGAAACATATATTAGAGACAGGGACTTCAGCTAAACACTGACCCAGTCCCTGGATGCTCGACATGGTCCATGCAGGCTGGGCCCTGTCACCTGTGGTCAGGCCTCTGTCTTTCCCAGGGTGATCCAAGAGACATTGGTTCCTAGTTTAGGCTGTTTGACCAAAGTTTGCTGTGTCTTCTGTATTAGCATGTTTTTTGAAATATTTGTTTTTTAAGATGTTTAGGAATAAGGTCATGTTGTCTTCCTCAACCTAGAGGAGGTTTACTGTTGTATTGTCTCCCTGGTGTGAGCATTGTTAGGTTGCTAGCAAGGGCGGTAGCCTAAATACTTTTGTTGCCTGCTCTGAAAGCTCATAAAATGAAAGCCCTTTTTATTTTCAAGCAAAATTTGCTCAGATAACTTTGCTTCTAGGATACAGCATGTTGTGTATGATGTTAGGATTGCCTCAGAGTTCCTGCTGTGACATGGAAACCTGGTGATCGGGAAGTGTATACCTACAAGAGATGTGCAGAAGGCAGCATGGCTTCGCCAGGAAGAACAGTACTCTGCTGACTTCCGTTCCAATTGCCATTTGTCAGAGGAGGGTGGGTAGAGGCTAGGAGAAAGAAAAGAGTTATAAAACAAACAACTGCTATTTCATAAATGTCATGAATAATTATAAACTTTGAGAAAAAGCTTAGGGCTATTTCAAAAACCTTTAAATTTGTCAGCTGTGCTGAAGGGAGACCACTGTTTCCTTCTCCAAAATGCCCCAGCTCGCCCCCTTCAGTTACCCAGCACAATGCATTGCAAAGTGGAGCCTGGGCCCCTTGGTAAAATAATTTTTTCCATCATCTTGTCAGTAAGCTGATGGTTTTCCAGGTGGCTTTCATTATGGTGCAGTCTTTGCCACAGCTAAGCGTGGAGTTAGGTGGGCTTTTTAGCCAAAGCTTGGGCCTTCTCTTCAGAGGCCTATTTTGTGTTTTAGTTGGATGAGGGTAATCCACATTCCAGGGGTGTGGAGAGGATCTGCACAGAGGGCTTTTGTGTACTTGTAGTTACCATGGCTACTACAGTGTGGGCGATTTATTGGATGAATTCGCTGGCCACTCATGCCCTTGAGCCTCCAGTTCAAATCCTTCCACAGCCTGGAGTCCTATGAGGTGCAGAGAGGTAGCCACCTGTTAGTGCCTACATCTTTTTCAGAAAAATCAGGACAGGTGAGTGAGCCACCAGCCAGTGAGTCAGAAGAGCAAGGTTGTTTTTCAGAATTTGTACTTGGAACTCTTGGCTTTGGCTGAGGTTCTTCAGCCTGGTAAGGCACGAGAATTACAAAATCATCCCCAGCTGCAGCCAGGGCAGGTGATGGTACAAACTGGTGAGGATTGGTTTGTTTACCAAGGCGGGTGGTATCAGGTCACTAAATGTGGCATCCGTGGTTACTGGCTATGAAGGCTGTGCAAAGTGGAAATGAGAAAGGAAGCAGACTAACTCAGTCTCTCTCATGGATTTTTTTCTAAGCAAGCAGGTTTACCGCCCAAACAAGTGGCACTCCAAGTGGTTGCCTTTGCAGATGTGAAAGCTGGAAAACTTGACTCTTTTTTTTTGGTAATGACTTGTATTTTTCTGGTGCCTTTCATTGGGGGAATCCCAAAGTGCTTTAGAGACTGTGTTTTAAACATCTCTTGTACATATATGTATACTTGTAAAAAAAATATTCCTTTGTCCGCTGGGACCTCCAGTCACTTCTGAGGATGAGATTGTCCCGATAGCACTGAGTTCTCTACAGGAGGGTTTCAGAGAGTCGGCAGAGGGAACAGCAAGCTAGCTCGAACACTGTGGTGAATTCCCACAAAGGATGGAGGCCCAAGTGTGCCGCCGGGGAGTTCTTCCACCTCCATCCAAAGTCCCACCGAGGTAGGAGGTTCACAGAGCTGTCGCAGAGACAAGCACTCTGACTGACTGCTGGCAGCACCTCACACAGCAGTACAGCATCCTCTGGCCCCTGGAGTGAAGCAGGGAGGGTCAGGCTAACTTCCTGCTGTAAACACGAGGCCACCTTTGGCTACCAGGCTGTCAGACTGACCCATAAACCTCCTTCAGGAGGACACAGTTGATGCGAGATCATTTCCAGCTGTAGGCTTAGAGTGGCTTCACTCCCAACATGTGAACATGGCTCTTTTCAATGCCACCGGGACAAATATATGGGCCAGGTTTTATCACAGCATATAGGATGAGCATCTCCAAGGGGCTGGTTTGGGAGATGACATCAATTTACTACACAGATGCACATTGGTCTCAGATTTGTGGTTTTTACCAAACCCCTACATTTTTCGGGTTTGCTGCTAAGGAGGGGCATGTTGTAATGCCGAGTTGATTTGTAGCTCGTCAGGTAGTAATTGGTATTTAATATTTGGGTTTGTTATTTCCACTTATCTTAGCACTCAAATCACTGAACTACCTGCTCATTCTTGCTTCATTTCAAAGAAAATGATTTGTTACGCACTTTGGGGTAGCAGTGATCTGTACAGGCCGCGTGGTATGTAGTCGAAAGCTGAACTGCTATTTCTTGTATGTTTTAACAGCATGACTTGCTGCAGAGTTGTAATTTTAAACATTGAGAACGCTGTATTTGCAATGTCAGTTCTAGCACTCATTAACACACTACTGCGCCAGCATCGACGCGGGCTCCGCTGAACCATTAAATCTGATTGCTGTGCTGCCTCTCCGTGCCTCGACTCAGAATGAGGCACATGGCTGGCTTGCTCAGGCCTCCAGCCTCGCAAGTATGCAGCTTACACAGAAAACAGCCATCTCTGCTTCACAGAGGCCCTTCAACTCCCTAGCAAGTGGTGAACACAAGGACATTTGAGGTTGGGGACCAGACTTCCTGAGAAAGTCTGGGCTTTTTGAGCAGTGGTTGGGCAGGAAAAGTTGGTTGTTCTTCACAGGGAGATAGGGGTGGGGTCTCTTTGGGCAAGAGTTAGAGCCAGTGGAGTGCTTGGTAGGGGAATGATTGTGTATTCTTGGAACCCTCTGACCCAGGGGCTCGCTGGGCTTTCCTCCTGCATGCTGTCCTGCTCAGCACCTCTGACGGCCTGCCGTACCAACTCCTGGCCCGGGAAGCAGGCTAGGTGCTGGCCACCCGAGTGTCATGGTTGGTTGCGTGTGAGTATTGCTGGACCTCGTTCGGTGTCTCAGCTCCACGTGCCCTGGACTTGGAGTCTGAGCCTCCTGAAGGCCACTGGGAATTAGTGGGAAGGACGCTGGGCTAAGGCCCCCCGCTCAGTTACTTCTGCCTTCAGCTCTTCCCGCTGCTGCGCGAGGAGGAGGTTGACCATCCCAAGGCCCTCCCCAGGCGTTCCCCTCAGTTTGAAACAGCGTTTCTGTACACCTCTGTCTGCCCTCATTACAGTCGCGAGCAGGTCCCGACATTCCTAATTGATTTTTAAGCAAAGCAGAGGGACTGCTTACAAACAACCTTCTACTTGGTTTCCTTTCTCTCTTCAGCAGGCAGCCACAGTAGATGACGGTTTGAGAGACAACAGCACCAAGGAAATGCTTGGGCTAGTGTCTGTTTCAAGTGAATAGAGTTTTTAATCATTAGCAATTGTGGCCTCTGGGCTTTATTTTGTTGTTTTTCTTTTTTTTGCAGTTCTGGGGATTGAATCCAGGGCCTTTGCACTGAGCTACATTCCCACCTCTTATTTTTTATTCTATTCTATTTTATTTTTGTTTTTGTTTTTAGATAGGGTCTCACTATGTAGTTCAGGCTGGCCTTGAACTTGCAGGAATCCTCCTGCCTCAGCCTCCCCAGTACTAGAATTTCAGGCATACATCAGCATGCCCTGCTTGGGCTTTAAATTATTGATACCTATTTATACCTAGTCCACATTTTTGCTATTAAAAATTATTAGACAGAGAAAAATCACATTGCTCCCACTTAGCCTGCTCTTTTGTCGTTGTTATTGTTCCCTACCCATGTTCTCATGAGGTAGTTGGGGCACACCTAGGACTCCCAAGAGTGCAGTACAGTAGTCAGTGGTGGCAAACCTGCAGCGCGCGTGCCGCAGTGAGCTATTTGTATCATTGAAAGCTCTAAAAGGTTCGCCATCGGTGATATAGATGAATCTCCCCATCCCACACGTAACTTACACTGTGGGGAGGTGGAACTGCAGATATCCCCTTCCGTGTAAGCGGAGGCAGGACTCTGCAGGGCCCATATGCAGTGCCCAGAAAGCTCCGGAAATTTACCACAATCCATGCATTCCTATCAGGTGTGGCAGAGCTTGTCTCCCCGCTCCAGCAGTGGTATAAAGATATTCAGGGCCAAACAAACACTTATTGAGGGAAGAACTTAAATACTTCACTCGAATGGTTATTATTCCTTATTTTCAGGAGAACTTTGAACTATCATTTCCACCCCATCCCACTAATACTGCAGGTCTGAAAAGCTGCACTGTTGTCCTCCCTCTGTGACCTCATTTTTCACTCTTGCCAGACTCCTGGCTGGATTCTCCCAAGCAGAAGTCTGGGTCGGCTGCTGACATGCTGAGGTGTTCAGAAGGGCGCAGACCGGAGCAGGGCTTCATGACCCGGCCAAGGGGAATGCAGCTGTCAGGGGAGGAGAGGACAGGCACGGCCTGGAGCCCTGCAAGCTCCTCGGGAGGAAAAGGGATAGAAGAAGCCAGGAAGGGATGGGAGGAGACAATACACAGGAGAGGGTGAATGAAGAAGCAGGCAGAGAGGAGAGCAGGAAAAGCAACCCGGAGGTGACGCTGGATGCAGTTGCACTGGCTGTGTTTCCAGGATGCTCCCGGCCTCCATCCCCATCAGTGGTCTTCGGGGGTCACTAAGGCTGGAGTCAGCCTTTTCCCTCCCTAAGCCTCCACAGGCCCGTGGCATAGAGAGCTGTGGGGCCCACTAAACACATTTTGGATGAAGAGGGCTGTGGAGATATAGGGAAAAGGGAATAAACCTCCTCTCTGCAGATGACTTCTGGTTGTGAGCAGGAAGAAGGCCAGGCGTTATCCAGGCCGCGGGTGCTGGTGAGAGTCAAGGATAGAGCTGCAGAGGGAAGGGGAGGGAGGAAAGCTCTTCCTCCATGAGCAGGGACCTGCACAACAAAGCCCACCGAGAGCAAAAGGAGCCCAGCATGTTTTCCAGCTGCCCGGGTCCTCGGGCAGAGCAAGACCATCTAAAGAGCTTGAGCTGCGTCCCTTTGTCACTGGGGTGGGACATGGCCAGACTACTGTTGTCCAGTGTGACTGGCAGCAGCTGGGAAGCCAGAGTGGGCCCAGGCCTACTTGAGGTCACAGTGACAGAGAGTGGGTGAAGAGCAAGGACAGGCAGTCACCCAGGAGGTCAGCTCTCCAGGCCTCCATCAAGCCAGGGGTGCGGGAAGCATGGCTGTGTCTGTGGCTGGGTGGCTGGTGCCGCCGCCAAGAGAAACAGGGATCACCAGATCTCTCCCCAAGGTAGAGGCATGTTGCCCGCGTACCTATGGGACACGGATGGAGGTGTATGTGGTGGGGGCGGTTGGGATGGGCACTATCAGCTTGGAGATGGAAGCCGAGACCAGTGTGGAGAGGTGCAGACACATGAGAAAGCCAAGGTGGCCCCTGCAGAGGGAGCCTGCAGTAGAGGGCAGGTGGGGACTCAGTGACTGAGCCCCAGGACCTTGCCGCTCTCAGCTGGCCTGTCGTCTGGCAGTGCTTCTCTCCCTTCCCGGAGAAGTGCTAGGGTGGGGGCGCTCTGAGTTTCCTCTCTGTCCACTTCCTCACTTACCTGCCACTCTGTGAAACCACTCTCTCGATGGACAGTGCTTTCCTAAGAGCTGAATGCGGTGGTCTCTGCTGAGTTCTCAAGTTCCCCAAATTCTTTGACCCCATCGATCAGTCTCTAAGTCCTTTGCCCTCCCTCCTGCCTGACGTTTGGACACCTTGAACACTGCGCTGTTGGCTCTGCTGGTTCGGCGTTCTCCTCCTGATGGTCCTCGTCACGCCTTTCCTGAGTCTACCCTTGGCAGCCTGCATACGAGCAGGCAGACGGCTCCTGCCTCCTGCCTGGCCCCACCTCACGCTCTGCGTTTGGAAGTTGCCATGTCTAAGGTGGGACTTACCTCCTTCACTCCAAACTTCCTCCTGACGCCTTCCTCATTCCTGTTCATGGGCCCACAGAGCTCCTGGCCTCTCAAGGTGAAGTTCCAGCCTCCTTGACCTCCTCCCCATTTATTTGTTCAGTGTAGCACTCATCCCCCAACAGCTAATTGCTGAGCACCATACTAGACTTCGGGGAATAAATGGAAAGGACGTTGCTCACAGTCACCAGGCAGTATAGACTTTAGAGCCGCTTTTCGTAAAATTGCCTAGGGAGTTTTTCCCAAAGTCCATCTCGGGGCATCACCCACCTACAAAACTGGACTCTTGGGATGGGAGCAGGAATCTGCAGTCTGAAAGCTCTCAGGTGATTTTGTTTCATGTCAATGGAACTCAGGGCCTCGCTGCACCCTCAGCCTCACAGGTGATTGAGACCAGGTGGTTTTCAGACCATCATGGAGAAGTTCTGCAGGTTTTACCAATGCTTTCTTCACAGCATTGCCACACACTGATCTTATCGTATCCATTCTACAAGCTCTCACCCCACTTCAGTCTGCTTTAACCTGCGTTTCACTGATTCCCAGCAGACTCAGGTCCAGACTTGCCCTGTCTGATCCTTCCTTTGCTGCAACCCACCCTCCCCACCCTGATTCACCTTTTCCCATCCAGTACCCTAGACCTTCTTGTAACTTTGGCCACTGTGGGTGCTTATGTTAAACACAACCACCAATAAGAAGGGTCGCAGCTGAGGAAGTGGAAACCCCAATGGCCCATGAAAACTCAAAGACAGAGAAAAGGGACCATTTAGAAAGGAGTTGCCTTCAATGGGGAAACGGGCAGATCGCAAGGATGTAAGTGACCTGTAGCAAGGGGCACATAAAGGTGACAGCACAAAGGACCTGATGATCTGAATGTTGAGTGACCAGGAAAATCACCTGTCCATGGATGGCCAGCTCTGAGTCCCACACTAAAGGTCCCCCCTAGTGACATGTGGCCATCTACCAGTTTCTGGGCATCCAGGAATGTTGCTTGAGCAGGTAGGCTGGAGACTGTGGAAGGAACAGAATTGGGGTTCTGGGGAAGTTTTTTTTTTTTGTACTCAAAACTCTTTTCATCGCCTACATCTCCAGACATTTAAAGAATTCTGAGCTATTTTCAGACCTACTATGAAAAGAACCGAGGTGTTAGCAGTCAGACACCCGTCTAACTGTTTCCTAAGAGGAGTGCTGGCACGACTCACTTTTGATCTGTCAGCCTTCTATCGACTTTTCTAGCAAACTTTGAGTCTGCCAGGGCCAACACTACTGGGAGCAGCTGAATTGTAACCCGCTGCTTTCGGGGTGGTTATTACAAAGGCCACCCTCATGAGGTTGTAGTCTGCACTTCTTTTTTGAGGTGTGTGTGGGAGGAGAAGCAGGAAACCACCATGCACAGAACCCGGGGTGTCCCTGGGCCTTCCCACTGACTCCCAGAGAGAAGCCAGACAGTGTTCTCTATGCTTTGCCTGGGTTTAAGATTTGAGGACTGCTTTTGGTATAAGGAGCTGCTGGGAACCAACAAAGCCCCCAGAGTAAATCAATCCCACTTTGGCCTTCACTCTGCCTGGGAACCTGGGAGCCAGTGAGCTGAGGCTCAGAAGGAGGGTGATGATGTTTTATATACAATGTTTAAATACATTGCTATGTAATTTTCCAATTTTAAAACATGAGATCACTGGTTTTTCTGTATCTTCCCCATTTAAAAAAAGCCCTGGTGTGTGTGCGTGTGTGTGTGTGTATTTAAAGTTTTCTTATGCTAAAAAAAATTAAAATTCCTACAGAACCAAAATCTACTGACCTTCAATTTTCCTGAGTTCCCCCGCTCACCATTGTGGACATGTAAATGTGTATCCAAGCTTTAGAACTAGCAGGATGCTGCTGAGTCTAAAGGACTCATTTGTGCCAGTATTTCAGGGAAGAGTTTGATGCCTGGAGACTGGGATTGCAGAAGTCACGTATGCAGTGAGATGGGGGTGCTGGCCTCTGGGCCCTGTGCCAGGAGAGCAACCGAGGGCAGAATTGCATGAAGTGGTAGCCATGGTTTAGTGGGGTGCAAAGCAATTGGCCAAGCCTGTACTGAGTTCAGCAGGAATGACTTCTCCCCATACATTCAGGCCCCAGTTCTTTTAGGGTGCTGTGGGGTGAAAAGGCCCCTCACATAGCCCTGAGGCACAGGTTTAAAATGTCACAGGAGGATGGACACACATGTGAGCCTGTGCATGCGTGTGGATGGGTCTGCATGCATGTGCCCAGGCTTGTGTGTCTCAGCGTCTGTCTGTGTAAATCTCTGTGGGTGCCCATGTGCTGTGTGTATCTCGTGGGGATGCCGCTGCCTCTGCGGGTCTGTGGGCGTGGGGGTGAGAGCTGAGGGGCAGCCTTCCCCTCTGGGAGAAGTGGTGGAAACAACTGTTTCCTGTTAGACCTTAGTTGCACAGAGAGGCTTTCTCCGCACTGCCCCCATTATGACTACGTTTTCTGCCACCCAGTGTCTGTCCCTTGTGTTGTGTCAGAGAGTGTGATGCTCCTTTGCTTAGCTGTTATTGTACTCTGTCATTGTAACCACTGGATGGTGCCTGTCACTCCCACGGTTCCAGAAGTTCCTTGAGTGTGTGGATATTTATCTCCAGGGCCCAACACCATGCCTGGCACAGAGTAAGTGCTGCTGACAAAGAGTAGACAAATCCAGGGCAGAGGGCCACTATCATTGCCATGGTGCTGGATGGATAGCAAGTGTCAGGGAAGTTGATTTGATCCACAGCAGAGCTGAAGCTGGTTGAAAGGCCTAAAGAGAAGGATTTCAGGGCATTGGTATCTTTAGCAAACCATCCTAGGCTGGTGACCAGTGATGTGCTAGTCAAGCAAAGCCACCCACAGTGGGATTGTGAGAGACAGCTTCTCTGGGAGGCTTGATTCTGAATGAGCTCCAGGACTGAGGAAGGCCTGCCAGGTGTTACTGTTGAGTGCTGATGAACTTGGGAGGCAGTTTACAGGTGAGTAGCATCAAAATGAATCATTCTGTCAGCACCTAAGTCCTCGGGAGCAGGGTCCAGCAGACAGCACAGCATTGTCAGGTGTCAGGGGTCACTAACATGCCCACAGTGGACCGCTGAGTGTCACTTTGTGCTGGTTGCTCACCTTCCAGCAAAAACAAAACAGAAAGCCAAATCTGAACCCTTCATTTAAATGGATCCTCTTCGGGTTGAGCTCAGCGGCACACAGTCTGCATACTGATTCTGCCAAGGTTGACTGGCTGCAGCTTGACGGAGACAGTGGGCACATGCTGGTGTGGAAGAGCAGTGTCCTGGGAGCCTTTGTCATCTACTGTGCACGGGCAGAAAGATGTTGCTGGCCTTCAGAGAAGAGGTGACATCTGAACTAGGACTAAAAGAGCCTGAATCCAGATTCCTGGGGGCAGGACCAGCGACAGCTGCTGCCAGCCTCAGACCTGCTCCAGGGGCCAGACAAGGCCCAGAGGCAAGAAGACTGAGGGAGCAGATGGCAGGCCTAGGGAGCCACTGATGGATGGGTGGGTGGGTAGGTGGGTGGAAGGGAAAGGGGAAGTGACAAGAATTCTGAGCCGTGCCACAAGCTGCAAGCCCTGGACATAGAAAAGAGCTTTTGGCTGCAGCTCCAGCTCCTGTGCTGGCAATCTTACAGCCAATTTATTCCATTTATTTTGAAATTTTATTTTCCTAAATTATAATTGTGCTAAAAGTATATAACATAAAATTTATCATTTTTCATGTGCAATTCAGTGGCTAAAATTAGGCACATTTACACTATTGAGCAACCATTGTCATTATCCACCTCCAGAACTTTTTTCATCACTCCCAGATAAAACTCTGTACCTCATAAGCAGTAATTCCCCATCTCCTCCTCCCCCAGTTCCTGGTCCATATCTGTTTTCTATTCAGTTTTATTATATATGCACGTTTGTGTATGCAAGTATGCATGTGTGTGTGAGAGAGTGTATGTGTGCCACTGCCCAGTGGTACAGTGCAAAAAACCTTTCTGAGATCTTCACTAAAAGTTCCAGGCCAGACATTTATTAGTTGTGAGGACTTGGTTAAGTCAAGTCATATCATCTTTATGATCACTGTCTTCTCAGCTAAAAAGAATATTCATTAAACACTATTCTGAAGCTTTACATGTATTTATGAACTATAAAATAGCTTTCATTATTATTCCCCTTAGTAGATGAGGAATCTAAAACACAGAGAGGTTAAATAATGAGCCCAACATCACCCATAACTTCTACCTTAGAGAGAAAAGTAAAATTGTAAAGAGAGGCATGGAGCCAGGCATGGAGCTGGTGCTCAGAAAACAGGGTGCCTGGTGCCTTTGTCAGGAGTCTTTACCAGGAATGGTCCATACAATCTGTGAAACAAAGGGATTATTTGTGGCAGGCAATGTGTTTAATAGTCATCATCTCCTTTTAAAGCATTTGTCACAACCCTAAAAGGTAGATATTTTAAAGCAATTTTTAAATGGGTTGATTTATAATTACACAAATAATAATTAAATGTTTCTCATTAAAAAAATCCAACCTTACATAAAGAACCCCAAACCTACATGACCGCCACCCTTCAACATCATTCCTCTCTCAGAATAACTATTACTGTCTTGGTTTATATCCTTCCAGAGCTTCCTATGAATTTACATATAGATCTTAGTACCTGGAGAATTGAAGGGTGGTTTTGTAAATGGGTGCATTCTGGAAAGTCCCCAGTATCACCCAGAGATGTTTATCCCATGACCGTTTATAAAGATCAGGCTCATTCTTTTTAACTGTACCTCCCACTGACGACCAATTGGTAAGGTGGGTAATCACTTCATTTGGAGCGTGGATACCTTGCCCTGGGCCAATCCACTTCTTTCTGGCTCCAAAACCAACAGTCATGATCATTATAATATAAATAACACAATTCTAAGGGTTTTCTTTGAAGCCAGATGAAAACTCAATGTTGCCCTCCACATTTCTTTGTTTAACTCTTTAAGCATCCACTACAGTTTGTACCATAACAAGTGTTGGAGAACCACTTCCTTGAAGTTTCTCTTCTCTTGGTTTCCAGCTCTGCCTCATACCCCCTGGCCTGTTGTAAAATCTGTTGGCTATTCCTCTTGCTCCGTCTATCCCACAGGGTTTTGTCCTCCGCCATTCTCATTGCCTGCCACGGCACAGTTCCCATGGTCTTTTTCATCTGCTCCTCTAATTGACAACAGAAGTTTTCATTTCCAGGTCCACTTCCTTCGTCCAGCTCCAGATTTCTGTTTCCAGCTGCTGCAGGATGTCTACTCCTAGGGATCTCATACTCATTTAAAATTCAGTATGTCCAACTTTGAATTAATCCCATCTTCCAACACACTCCTATTCCAACGAACCATGTTCCTGTTTTAAGTTGAGTCCTGGTCCAAGTTTGAGTCCTCAACTTCGACCTATCTCTTTTTTTAACTTCCAAGATCCATTTAGTCATCCAGCCCCACTGATTCAGTTTCCCAAATAGTTCTTGGATCTGCCCTTTGCTCTTCTCACTACTGCTCTATTATAATTCAACCTTCAGCCCTCTTCCCTGAACTCACACAAAAACCTTATCCTTCCAGTTCTTCAGGCTCCCAAAGCACCTTGTTCTTTCCTGCTAGCCCTCATTTTAGTGCTCTCAAGTTAGAAGTATATTTCTGGTTGAGGCATGGACCAAGTTCCAATTATGTGAATATCTCTGGCACATAGATGTCTAGAACAGTTAGTTTCCCTGGGTACTTGCTGAATGAATGAATGAATGATATTTCCAGAAATGCTAGGTCAAACCATTGAGGTGTTTTACTGAAGGCCTTCGACTTTTACATTGTGGTTTTAGGGAAAGAGTGGAACTAAAGACAAAGCAGGATGTCTAGCTCCTCCATCTGAATCTGTAGTTAGACTGATGGAGAATTTCTTACCATTAAGCTCATTTCTTGATTTTGCAGGTTAGGAGCATTATAGATAATATCATTTATGCTGTCTTCTGTGGTGAATGTTAGTCTGTTATCAATGATTGGATTTTGCACATTAATCACACATAAAACAAGTTTATAAAACTTGTAAAACTGGTAGCAATACACCATTGCTATAAGTTTACTGTATGTAAGCATGCTTGTATTCTTTCCACACATCAACGGAATATTGTATTTTATGGAGCACTGTTTTAGTATATGGGTTGATTCCTCATAAAGCACGAAGCCCTGAGACTATTCTGAGAAGTATAGCTTCCCTTAATTTTCATTCAGATTTCTGTACCATAGACAACTGGAGTATAAGAAGAAAAATTAACTGACTCATACCATTCTTATTCTTATTTTTGTGAGGCAGAGGTGATGCATTTGTCTGTTTTGTATGAGTCAGACTAGATATGCTTTCTGAATAATTTGGAGATGTGACCATTTTCACTCCATATCAACAATAAAGCAGCTCATGTCTCTCCCTTTAGACACTTGGAATATATTTATTCAGGCCTTACAGTGTTGTCAGATGCAGAGGATACAGCCATACTTGTCACTTAAATGTTCATAACCAATTGGACAATTATTTTTGTCCATGGGCAAAATAAATGCTCCTCCAAATTTCAGGTTATCGGATACTGAGTGATCTGACTCAGGTTTGGGAAATGACAAAAGATATACTGTTATGGCTGTCAGGCCTGTTACTGTCATGGAAGTAGTTTGTTTTCACTGCATTTCTCTGCTTGCATCTCTGTTTATTCATCCATTTGTCTTCCTGTTTACCCATCCAGAAAATACTGAATGGCACTGGAGACACAGCAATAAGCAGAGTAGACATGATCCATGTCCTCATGGAGACAAGCAAGGACATTTAGCACTTAAAAACCAGGTCTCTCTGGGGATGTAGCTCAGTGGTGCAGCACCTGCTGTAGGCCCTGAGTTTGATTCTTGATACCAAAAAGAAAAAAAAAATCGGGTTTCTAGGACTTAAACCATTTGGCTAGATTCAAAATGTAAATCACAATGAATTTAGCCCAGTCAGCAAACATTTGTTAGGCACTGCTGTGTTGGGGCCTGTGCTGTGCTATGGAGATGAGAAAGGTGGGTACAGTCCTGACCCTTGTGCAGCTCATGATTGTCAGGCAAGACACAAGAATAAGTAGCTACTAAAACTTGGAAACAGCCCAAATGCCCATCAACTGGAGACTGGATAAAGAAAATGTGTTTTTTTCAAAATAAAATGGAGTACTACACAGCCATCAAAAATGAGAAATTAGAGACATTTATTGCTAAATGGATGCACACTGAGCTGATACTCTTCAGTGAAATGAATAGGACACACACGTGTAAATACCGAATAGTTTCTCTAGTGTGGAAAACTGAAAGTGTAAATAAGGATTAAAAGGTATAATAGATAATGTGAAATAGGAAGAAAAGGGGCAAAGGG
>NW_004624763.1:5560598-5605773 GCF_000247695.1 Heterocephalus glaber
AGGGAATGGAATTAATATGAGAAAAGGAAAAAATGGAAACAAAGTCTTTGTAAATAGGGAGGGATGGAGGGCTTGAAGGGAGGGTAGGGGAAGGGGGAAAAAAATAAGAACCAAGAGAGATTATGTAAAGGTGCATATCTCCGGTGATGAATGTCATTATATTGTATACCTAAAATGTACCAATAAAAGGATTTACAAAAAAAAAAAAAGAATAAGTAGCTACTATAACACAATGTGGAAGGTGTGGTGATAGTGACCTATATCTAGTAGAGGAGATATTCTTGAGCTAAGTTATCAGAAAGAGTAGGATTTGGTCACTTAAATCTCAGGAGGGTGGAGGAACTCTGTCAGACATGGGTCACTGAGGGAGAGTTGAGACATAGAAGAGAGGAAGGCAGGGCCCTGGTCACAGATGGCCATGTTTGCTTTAATGAACTTTGTCTTGCAAGTGATGGAAATTCATGGTGTTCTAGACTGAAAGTGCCAGCACACGGTGACAGGAATTGATTTAAGGGGAACAGACCAGGAGCACAAAATAGTTAAGGGCCTGCTGCAGTAGTCCAAGCAGGAGATGATGAGGGTCTGCACAGAGGAGGGAGAACAGAGATGAGGACACAGATGTGAAAGCCATTTGTCAGTCCCAACTGGCAGTCAGATAGAATGGTGTGAGTGGAAAGCAGTGAAGTTTCAAGGAGGACTTCCAGATCTTTAGCACAGGTAACTAGATGGAAGATGGTAGCACCAACTGGACAGAAAATACAGAGGTGTTTGGTCATGGTGAAATTGAAGTGCGTGTGGGGCATTAGGAGTGCTTGGCCATGGAATCTGAAGAAGCCTGGGCTCAAGGTTGGAGCTTGGAATCAATTAGCATATATATCTGTTTACTGAAGTGAGCACAATACCACTGGCGAATATTGCAAACACCACAAAAAATAGAACTACAAAGTTTTTCCATGTGCTTATTCTGAGCATACTAATAACTGAATATTGATATTGGATTGAATATTAATGGCATGCTATCCAATGGATGCCCATTGAGTGATGTTTCTTATCTAGGTGGTATTTTATGTGTCTTTTGAAGTGCAAACTTTTTTTAATGATTACAACATAGATTGGACATAATTATTCATTTTAAGGTTTATAATTCAATGTTCTTTATTATTTGCAGAGTTGTGTGATCATCACCATAATCAATTTTAGAACATTTTCATCACCAAAAGAAACCCATTACCTCATTCCCTTTTGCTGCTGAGTTGTATTCCCAGTATGGATATACCACATTTTATTTATCCATTTATCAGTTGATGAATGTATTCATCTATAGACTATCACTGTTCAAAAGAAATATAATGTGAACTATCAATGTGAGCTACATATGTAACTTATAGTTTTCTAGTAGCCACATTGTTAAAAAGTAAAGAGGTGAAATTTAATATGCTTTCAATGGTAATAAATATAACAATTGAGGCATTTTTCCATTTTTTGAATTAAGCCTTTGAAATAGAATGTGCATTTTATACTCATAGCACATCTCAATTTGGGGCTAGCCACATTTCAAGGGCTAGTGGCTACCATATTGGACAGCATAGACAGACAATGGAAATGGTTTCTGGTTTCCTTCCTTCCTTTGGCTTTTAGGAAGATTTAGACCAAATTCATAGCAAGTAATATGATCCAGATTCCTTTTCTACATTTGGTTTCCACTGATCCTTCCTCATTTGTTTTAATTTACGCTACTTTGTTATTCTTGATACATCCTCTGTTGTAAATTGCCTAATTGAAATTGGGAAATGGGGGGTGGGGGTGGAGCTCAGTGGTAGAGCACTTGCACATTCAAGGCTTCAATTCAATTCTCAGCACTGCAAGAAAGATAAAAGTAGAAAGTGGTGAAAGCTGCTGACCAAAAGAAGAAAAGCTTTTCATTCGAGGCATACAGGTAGTGAACTGATTTGGAGAAATGTACTTAAGTCTGTTTCTTCAGGTGCTGCTGCCAGCCATCTGCCTCCCTCTCCCTGCCCACTGTGCCTCAACACCAAGCCTTAGCAAGCCTCTGTAGACATCATTATTTCTAGATATCTATTAACTAAAATAATAGAAAGGAGCACAGCTGAGCATGGCTAGTAGGTCTTGGCACCAGGAAATAGGCCTGATGTTACTTGGAATTAACTTCTCTAGAAAACATTTAATGAGTTGGGAAAAAGATAAAAACAAAAACAGACCACATAATTCTCTGACCTCTCCTAAATTGCAGGACAGAAAGCAGGCAAATCATCCTTAATGTGTTTTCTCTAAATGCTTTTGTTATGTAATGAACTTTCTCAGACACTGAAAGGTGCACAGAATATTATCTCTGTGCCTTTATATACTCTGGCCTCCTCAGATGCCCTTCTTCCTTCCCTGCCTTCCCAAGCCTCAAGCATTCCTCACTTCCTACTACCACAGAAGGAAATGTTTCCTTCATGCCTCTCTGCTGCAATGAGCACACTTGGTCTGCAAACCTTGCTCCAGGCTATAAGCACCTGCTGTTGAGCGGGAACCACGTGTTTGTTAGATTCTGTACCCAAACAGCATAGAAGCTGGCACATAGCTGGATGTTTAATTTAATAATGGATGTCTGTTGATGAGTAAAGGAAGTGAAAGTCACCGGGATTCACTGGGTGCCAGGTAGTATTCTGAGGGCCATATGTGTTTGTCACATTTACTGTGCATAAACCTCTGAGGTTGTCTTCTCCTCTGGATACAAGTGAGACTTACAGAAGGGGTCAAGTCATGCAACAAGTCAGTGGTGAGCTTCAAAGACAACTACCTTTGAGGAATTCCATCTGTCACAGGGATAAACTTTCTTGACTTTTATAATAACCTCAAGAACCGAAGAAGTAAATTCGCCTCAAACTGGACAGGGTGAGGATGGCCCTTTGCTGCCAGGAGAATCTGTCATCTCCATTCAGCCAAGTTAGACAGGTTTACCATGGACAAACATTGTGTATCTTTGTATGTATTAGCATCACTGCTTTGAATAAATGTCAGGGGACTGGGGAATGCATCAGAATGCAATGAACATGAATAAAAAATTAGGAACCTATTAATGATGAAAAACTAGCAACCCATTGGATGTGTGAAATTGAAATGATTTTACATTAATAACTTTAAAAAACATGCTTGGACTTCCACAACTGCCTACCATATTCAAATTCAAATCATACTCCAAATCACTACTTGTTAAAGCAATTAATTTGTTCTCAAAATAAAAAAGCCTTGCCGCAAATTTCCTAAGGCCTGGGTTCATAGTCCATTAATGTCAGGCTTTACTATCAAGAATAATTTTAAAGGCCACATTAGAAACATGTAAACTGATTTATGGCCATCAGCTGGTTTGCTTTAAAAATAAACTTCTATATTCTTTCTGAAAGGTCAACAGAGAATGAATTTGTGAATTTGCACATGGATTCATTAATAATGAAATAGTTCTACATTTCAGATTCCTCAGTGTACCTTGTTTTATTAACATCAAAGTCTTCTGTTCCAAGTACTATTATGTCTTCTCATTTGAATATTCTTGCCAAGAATATTTTCTTTTTAAATAGGAAATAAAGCTGACATAAATGGAATAAATGGAAAGGCTGAGAAATGTGCAGCTGCAGGACTGTTCCCCATCCAGCAGGCTGTGCAGATACTGGAACATTAGAAAGAGAAAATTTAAAAGCTGAGAGCTCTAGTCTCAGGTTTTACTTAACTTCTACTCCACTGATGACAGTTCACCCTGGAACATTCTATAAAAATGTACAAGACAACAGTGGCTTGGTTTAAACATAGGTAGGTAATGGATATTCTACTAAAAAGTTAGAACTCATTAGTCTTTTTACCCTGAAAATGTTAGCGAATTTACTTTTTAAGCCAATACCCATATGTTCCATGCCAGGAACTTTGTTAAACATTTCACATGTATAACAATATTTGAGCTTCTTATGGCTGCATTATTACAGATAAGGAAATTGAAACACAGATTAATCAAATGGTTGTGTTTGTCCAAGACAACAAAGGTATAAAGGAAGAAGTTAGATTTGAATGCAGGTCATTTAACTTCTGATGCCAGACTCTTTCCACTGTAATGATTAATGTTTCTCCAAGTACTCATTATCAAAGAAAAAGTGGTAAGGGAGAGTATAAAATAGTTTACAAGAAAACATGGTGTTCAAGGCACAAGATCTCTACATTATTCTAATAATAAGGAAAAAAATCTTTTCGTATAACTCATCTTGGAAGCTTCAGTAAATACATTTTTTCCTCTGTAGAAACAATGCCATTTCAGAAAGTATAAGTTCCACTGAAATGTGAAAAAGATAAAATCAGCTAACAATGATTCTCTCCTAAGGTGTAATTATCTCCTTCTGAGATAGATTACCTGGCAGGCTTAGCAACCCGATCCAACATTCTAGAGCCAGACTTCCTGTGTTTACTAGGCAATGGGATCTAGTAGGGAAAGCAAGGATTTTGGAGACAGAAGTTCAAACCTCATACTGGCATTAACTAGCAGTGTGACCTCATTTCATCTAATTTTTTTCCTTTCAATCTTCCTATTTTCTTTTTCATTAAAAGGAATATGCATCTTAAATTCTGTAATAATGTATCAAAAGTACATGGCTTAGGAGATTCCCCCAAAAGGGTTGATTAATAGTTGTTGTTATAGTGACTGGATGCTAACAAGAGAAAGCCTGTAGGATTAATGATGACAATTTTATTGTTTGAGTTCAATGCATTCAATGAAACTTTAATACTAAACTATATCTAATATACTGGCAAGCACTGTAGTGAAACATGCGGGATAAATGTTCTCTGCTTTCAGAAACTTTGCGACCCAGAAACAAGATAAATGTTAAAATGCTAAATGATGTTAGTGATAAATGTTAAATGTTAAAACTAATAATAATAGAGTTGGAAGCAGTTCAGTTTGGTGGGAGAAAAGTCTGAAATAAAACAATAATGGGAGATGAGGTCATAAATGTCAGCTGAGGCATGTTGCCAGTCTTGAGTATCAGAAGTCAGAGTTTATTCTCAACTTGAAATGGCATCGTTTCTACAGAGGAAAAAATGTATCTACTGAAGCTTCCAAGATGAGTTATACAAAAAGATTTTTTTCCTCACTATTCTGTGAGCAGAAAAGTGAGGAAAAAAAATCAGAATTTCTATTTAGGCGGCTTAATCAAGCGAAGAAAGTAGTGGCAGGAATCTTGCTAATGACAGGACGAATTGTGAGAAGAGTATGAATTTGGGATCCCCCCTCCCCCCAGATAGGTGGAAGAATTGACCTGTTATGAGGTTTTTTTTCTTGGAGTCTTTTTGGGATCCAGAAAGTAGGAAGTGGTTGGCTGAGGCTGATAGTGTGTTGTGTAGACATGGAATAGGGAGAAGCTGACTTAGCCCCCAGAAGACAAGTTACTCTTCAGTGGCATCAGACTACCCAACTACAGTATATAAAATTTCTTGGATCCAATCCCATCACATTCCTCAAACAGCAAGGAAAATTAGCTCTCATTTGACTCCAGATTTCTAGCCTTCTGTGCCAAAAAAAGAATACCTTACACTCTAAAATAGCATTTTGATGAAATAAGTAATTAAGTATCTGTGTCTAATAACAGTTAGCAGTGTAATTCCAATTATTTTTTAAATGTTTTATTTAGTAGTTTCAAGATTTAATCATTAATCTTTGACATAGAATAGGAAACAAAAATACCTTCCTATTGAATGTTAATATGTCAGTAACTTGAAAAGATTTCCTGTGACTAAGTTAAAAACATCTTATTAATGGATTATATAATTTCAATTAAAGAAGTTACATAACTGTCGGTGAGTAGAGCATGACTTTAAACTTTGGGAGTATGATTCAGTAAATAATAAGAAGAAAGACAATACAATCAGGTAAGTAATGTTGTTTAGCAGAGTAGCACAAGTGCCCCAAATACTAAGTGTCATTATTTAAAAATTTGTTTTAATAAATTCACTTTCTTCTCCAATTTATATTAGCCAAAGAAACTCATATTTTGAACATAATACAATTTATGCTAGAATGAGCCATGTAAATGTAAGTCTGTAGATATGAGTCATCTAAGTTCATTAAATCAAGAAAAACTTTCTCATCTATGGGAAAACATACACAACAATGTGAGCTTTTTGGTGAGATAAAACTGACTCATTAGTTTCAATTACATTCACAATGCTATATTTATTAAAGGATGGGGGTGTGGAGAAAGTACTCTTTTACTTATTTTTGGAAAGTTCTCTGCAAACAAAGTCAAAATAAGAGGTTTCTCCTTAAGCTCATTAAAATAACTAGAAAAATCTCCAAAGTGTCATGGTTAATCAAGGCTTAACTAGATGCTTTCCTTTATGGTTTGTGGTTCAATTTTAGTTCTTTTTTTGGTTGAAGTAGGAAGATAGGAAAAGTCTTAAGGTAGATTATCCTAAAATGTTTTGGAATTTTCCTATGGCTCTAAATAAAATACCCATTGCTACTGATTCTCTTAAAGATGTGTTTATACATGTATGTATATTTAAATAGAAACAGATAAAAGAATATAGTCTATTTGCATAAAAATGACAATGCGACTGGAACATGACATTATTAAAAGGACTCTTGTTCAGACTGAATTAGCAAAGTGGTTAACAGACATTGAATTAATCTACATGAATATTATAAATTTGAAAACTAAAGAGAAATAATATTCACAAGTTTCTGTCCATTTCACATAGGCAGTTTTGCTTGGATGGTACAAAAATCAGTCATTTGATTCTATTATATCAGGTAAGGTACTGGAATGGGAAAAGAAAAACAATCAAAGGACAATGGGTAAAATTAGTCAACTCATTTGACTATTCCAAATAGACTCCAATAAAGATTAGCTGAAGCACTAAAAACATCTTATTAATGTATTACATAAAGCTCTAGCATGTGCAAAATAAGCCCTTTAATAATAAGGTAGTCATTTTTATGCAATTATGCAATATGTTATTTGTAAGGACTCAATGAAGCAGAGCCAAAAATGACATTTTAATCAGGAAAAAAGCTTTCCAGAGATGACATACCTTCTGGGGCAGAAGTCAGTGACTCCAGCCACACAATGAGGCTATACTTCCTTCCTCTCTGGAAATCAGGAATAGCCATGTGACTAGTTTTTTGTACGGAGTTGTGGCTGACTTGACATGGGTTACTGTTGGCTGGAGTGAATGTGAGACTCGCTAGGGCCCTGTCCCTTGATGGTGGTGACCACAAATGTTGCATCAGCATGTCCCTGGATGTGAATGACAGGAGCAGTGTATCCTGCCAATATGGGATGGGCCTGGAGCTTAAGTGAAGAGTAACCTGTGTTCATGAAGCCACTGAAGTTTTAGGGTTGCCGGCACTGCATGACCTAGCCTGTCCTGCCTAATATCTTCCTTGCCTGGAAAAGATGGAGTCCACATCATGAGTTTTAAAACAGATACAGAGATGAAATGTGCTGGGTGGCACAGTAAAATTTATTTGTCTTTATATGACTTCCACATAGTAATTAAATACATAAAAGAACAAACACTGTCAAGATGGCCATATGTAGCTTAGGAAACAACTGGTCCCAGTTCAATTATACAAACATTCATTTAGCTTAAAAATGAGTTTCTTTTTAATGGTTTTAATCTTTTTTTTTTCCAGTCTTCAAGGTTTGCACAGTTCAGTAGAAATGTTTTTGTCATTTTTAAATCCTCAGGCCCATGATGTTTACCAATTCTCAGGAAATAAATGAAATCAACACAAGTCCTGTAACAACAGACCACAATTTATTTCTTTTTTTTTTTTTTTGGTACTGGAGATCGAACTTGGGTCTTTGTGCTTGTGAGGCAGGCGACAGAACCACTGAGCTAAATCCCTGGCCCCTCAGACCACAATTTCACAGAAATAAATTTGATGAGCTCATTGCAAACTTGATTCAGTTTAGCTAACAGATCTACACATGAAGCATGAAATAGTATTAAATTACATTTGTATGAAGATTTCATTCCTTTTAAAGTATGTATCACACATTTTTGTGCAAGGGTTCCATTGATTTCTTTGGTTTTAAACATTATAGCTCTGTTTGGCCTAAAAATATATATATATATTCTATTTGTAGCAAATATCAAAAATCAAAATTTCAAAAGGTAAAAATGGAATTATTGCTTGAATACAAAAAATGTGCAGCCCATGTGGGTGCTACTGCTATTATTGGTTTTCTTCTACTGGAAAGCTATCCTGGAAATCAAGGAATATACCCCAGATCTCCTTGCTTGAAGTATAATTTGGTTGTACATTATTATCTCTTATATGTTCCTACCTTCACCAAAGCTGTTTGATTTTGTCTTTAAAAAATAAAACAAAACAAAAAGTGAAATAGCATAAATAAATAAGTCTACCTAAGGGAATACAATAAATAGGCTTCCAGATAGGAATAAAGAATATTGTGACATAAAGCCCATCAGTGCTGTACAATTAAACAATAGCTTTGGATCTTCAAGGTCTCTAAATATAGCCTTCATTTGAGAATGGTTTCTGGCTGACAGAAAAAGAGAACGCATTTCTATTTTTCTCAATTAAAAATGAAAATATAGTGGATACAATTGTAAATTCTGCCTTTTGGGAATTTACCTAGGTATGTACGATTATTAGTTTTTGACCTTTGCCTAGTGGTAGAGTATAAATCTTAGGGATTAAAAAAAATCATAATATTCCTTCAATTCTTAGTGGTTTCTTGGTCTCCAGAGTAGGTGTTAAAAGAAGAAATCAGACTCAAAAGTTTTGTTGCCTTCTCTTCTTTGCATCCATTGCATCCAGAATGGGCTGTCTTTTTGCAGTGTATCTTTGACGAAGTTCTTCTATTTCACGTTCCATCATGGGGTCCAGCGCTTTTAACCTCATTTGCAGTTCTTCTAAACTTAGGTTTTTTAACTATATATAGAAAAAGATAAAGATATTAGTATAACAAAATATCCACAACCCATTAAAGTCTGATTTTTAACAATAATATTTCAGCAAAATTCTTTACATCATCTTTGAAAGGTGGTTAACAATTAAAATGGGAATTTCTTTCCTGAAGACCCGAAGGCATACTTTGTAAGAATTTCAAGTAATATGTAGAGAACAATCATAATGCCTACTTTTAGGAAAGAGCAAATAAAAGAAAAGGCTAATGAAATATAGCTCTGTCAAAAGATTTTTAAAAAACACAGACAACACCACCACTGCTGACAAGCAGCTGATCAGGCTGGCTCTGGCACTGGGATTCTAATCTCTCACACCTTAGCTGCTTATGCAGTGCTACAGTAACTGACCATAGAGTACATCCGTGAACCGGGGCAAGAGCAAGTGAAGATTAAATTAAGTTTTCTCCTCCATTTAAATGAATGCTTAAATTTCAAGCACTCAGACAGAAAACTGCATTATTCTAAATATTTTTGTCCCTAGTTTTTTGATAAAATAGGGTTTTAAATTTATGATTCAAAATATGATATCAATATCCCAACTCTGATACAAACTGTGGTGTGTAAGTTCGGAAGTGGGCTTGCCAAATTGAAAATGAAGTGCCTGTGAAATTTTCACTATATACATTACAGTTTGATTATGTTGGCTACAGGAGACAACGGCACACCCTTTACTGGTTTTCTGTGTAACAGCAGGAGAGAGGCTTCATGTCACGTGTAAGGGGGATAAAATCTGCTCTGCTATTTAATAGGATCTAAGGCACCCTGAGTTTTACTGTATTTATATGTCAAAACAGGAAGACAATGGATTATCTCCAGAGAAACACATTTTAGGGATATAATGTGGGCAGCACAGGACGTTCTGTAATACGTAACCTAATACATTGAGCTTTTCTTCTTATTAACATGAAAAAATCTAAAACACTGTCTCCTTTAAAAACTAAGTATTACAGTGATAGTGGTAGGCAGGTAGTTTTAAAAAGCCTATTGAACCATAATGATTTATAGAATGGTATTGTCATATACTCAGCATTTTGGTGGGTACAACAACAAATGCAAAGAAGTACTATTTCCTTGTCTTTAAGAAACTTGAGGTTAGTCATCACTGAAGGACTGACATAAGACCACATACAACAAAGCCCCTCTGAGTGTGACAGAGATCATAGTGAGAAGTACCTCCATGAATAAGCTTAAGTGCAAATTCTACAGGCTCATGTGTACATTTTCCTGGGGTTGGGATCTATTATTTGACTGAACAAAGTTCCCCTCAAAAACAAAGGAACCTTGTGGTAAATTCAATGGAACTCAGGGAGTGAACAGGCTCCCTTTCAGGAGGAGGGACAGTGGTGGTCCTTGAATAGGAGGGTGCCTCAGAGAAGGACTCAGTGGTAGGACTGCAGGAAGTAAGAATGGACAGGCCTGGTGCTGCCCGGGACCAAGGCAAAGCCGGTTGACTCTAGAGGAGCTATGATCTACTGTGGGGCAGGCCAATTCTATAAGAGAAATTAGACTTGGCTTTAAAATGATAAAAACTGCAGCTCATTTTCTTTTTTGAGACAATATATATAACCACCTTTGGCTATTTTATGAGTCAAGCTAAAAAACACTCTCATTACTTAGAATTACCCAAAATAGCATTTCTCAGCTGATTGATTCTCCACTTTACTCACCATACCTGGCCCTAAGTGACTCCTGCTTCCCCAAATCAAATCCACTCTCAGCTGAAAATATTCTGAGGATTCTGAAAATAATGAGTCACAGCTCTGAAGGAAATTCAAGAGGAGTTCCAAAAATGTCTTAAGGGATGTGTTACGGGAAACAGTGTACAGGCTCCGTGATAATGACTCACTTAGAAGGTGAACACCACTTGTTTTGGGCCACAAGCAACTCTGGTATGTGCAAAATAAGCTACTCTTCTCTAATCATTTGTTACAAAAGTACTTAGCTTTTTATATTATGCCACAACCACATTTATACATAATTCAGAGTATTGCTATATATTTCTTTATTAATTTTTAATTCAAGTATTAATTATCCATCTACTCAAATCACTGTGAGATAAAGAACAAGCTGCCAGACAACCTTGGAACTTTCTGAACTGTATGAACAGGTGATGTGCAGTTGAAAGGCCAATGTGGATACACAGCCACATTTCCCTGAGAAAAGATGTACCCAGCCACATCTACAAAGGATCCGATTCCACTTCAGTATTCCTCAAGACATGGTTTCTATTTCAGCCCATGTTAATCAGAAGAAACATTTTCCTCCTCTAACAGATTTTTATATTTTCAAGATTTAAAATTTGTGGAAAAATAGGCCTGTAATTCCAGGGAACCATTATCTGGCATTGTTCAGAAATTAGGTGCTCCATTAAGTACATTAATAAAGTACCTGTTATGGTTTGAATAAAAAAAAATCCCCCAAAAGCTCATGTGTTCAGAGATGGGATTCTGGGAATGTGATAAGATCCTGGGACAATAACCTCATCCACTGATGAATTCATAGCAGAACACACTGTTAGCCACAGTGGCTAGTTGGATGAAATAGGTCACTGGGGACATGCCTTTAAAAGTATCCTGTCCCATGCCCCTTCCTCCCTCTCTCTCTTGCTCTTGCCCTCTGCTTCCTGGCTGCCATGAGGTAAACAGCTTTCCTCTGCCACATCTTTCTTCCATGATGAGGCCTCACCATAGGCCTCAAAGTGATGGAGGCAACTTGCCATGGACTGAACCTCTGAAACCAAGAGCAAAAAACCCCTTTCCTCCTTTAAATTGTGCATGGCAGGTAAATTATTTTGTCCCAGCAATGGAAAGATGACTAACATAGTACCTAAATCTTAGTTAAGTGACAAAACTTTGTCTCTTTCATTTTAAACAGAAAGTCTTTATAAAGGATTTTACAGAATTTATACTGTCTTCTAAAGCAGAGAACAAAGGACAACACACAAACTTTCCCTGATAATGAGCCACTATTATTAATACTTATTACTTAACTGTGCCACAAATTAATTTTTTTCTATTTTGGCTTTTTATCCTGATTTGAGGAAAAGCTGTCAGCTCCTTTTCCTGGCTGTCATGGAACATATACTATTCTATCTCTACATCAAGTCTGTTCATCTACGGGAACTAGAAAGACAATTACACAGTCTTACAAGGCATTACACTAAGGAATAGTAGGCGGTGAATAAATGCCTTCAGACTGTGTTAGGTCAACAGAGCATAGCTCTAGGACTGAAGCTTGTTATACCTGTTTCTAGTGTTTGTATATTTTAAAAATATTTGATTTCAAGTTTTTTGCTTTGTAAGACTGAGGTTACAGGAAATCTGACTTCTGCATAAGCAACATGTTCATATATGTCTTCAGGTGAGTTGTCAAAAACTTCAGAAGACTCTTTAAAAATATTTATTGAATTTTTTTCCCCACAGATCAAGCACTGAGATAAATAAAACTCTACTTCTCACAATGAGTTTGGAATCTAGCCGGGAAGGCAAGTCTAGGCACCAATAACTCATTGGAGGATGAGTAAGCTGAGAAAACAGGAAATAGGAAGAGGGTGGGAAGACAAACAGCATAAGCAGAAATATACAAGGTGCAGGGATGTGTGGCACCTTTTAAATGGGTCATAGTGGAATGTATGATATTACCAAGCTGTTTAGGATCGATGGGGGAAGAGAAATGGACGATGAGGCAGGAAAGACAGCAAGGCCTGACTGCCAAAGGTGTAAGTGTGCTGCTACAAACTTTCTGTGACAAGAAATGCTAGATGTGACATGATCATATATGAGCTTTAGAAAAATATCTCCATTAGTAGGTATAAAAAAAGGATTGCCACGGGGAGAACAAAAAACCAAGGGCAGGAGGACCCATAAGCAGCAGTACTAAAACAGGTTAATGAGAAGGCTAGTTTGAACCAGAACAATGGAAGCGAAGACAAAATCAGAGAGGGATTTGAGATGGGGTCTTCTCTTCTGACTGATTATGAAGGATCAGAAAAAAAGTAAAGGTTAAGGCTTCCAGCTTGGGTAATGGGGTAGAGATTGATACCATCAACATTTGGCAAGTTAATGAAATTGAATTTGAGGTATGAGCAAGGCATCAAGGTAAACACCAGATATGGGCTGTAAATTGGTGTCTGGGAGTCAGGAGAGAGGTCTAAGCTAAAGATTCAGACTCAGAAAAATTGTATCTGTCTATAGTGTCCAACAGAACACTCAAACCTCGGCATTTATAGTCAGAGGCTCTTCTCATTTTGTTACGAGAACACTAATACTGGTAGGTTTCTAAATAAATCTAGATTATAATATTTTAAAAAAGGTTAACTGGTAGAATTTTTCACTTTATTATATACAGCGGGTATCATACATAAGCATAAACCTCTGGTTTGTTTTTTGATTTCTGATTAAGCCTGAATAATATATATGTAGCACTTGGTTTTTATAACTATCCAGCCTCCTACAGACATGAAAACACTTTGGGAGGGAAAAATAGCAGAAATGACTTTGTCAATATCTTAGAAAACAGTACTGCTCAATGTCTTAGTAGTAAAGATTCACACACTAGATAAAATTTTATGGAGACTCATAATGACAAAAATGGCTCTATAATATCATACATTCCACTATGACTCATTTAAAATGTCAATCTAAATTAAAAAGGTTTTTTATTGAGGGGCTAATAAGAATAACATTAAAAGGTTAACTTCCTGAAGTAAAAGCAGTATTACTATGATCAAAGTTTCCTTCATCAGAGTCAGGTTTCCTGAAAATCTTTATGAAAAAGAAGGGAAATAGCTTTACAGTTGTTATGTTTACAGATTAACAAAATTATGGGAAATCAACTTGAATTTACTTTTTTAATATAGGAAAGAAATGTTACTTATGTGCTACCTTTTGAAAATACATAAAGCACAAAGCAGTTTATTGCCATAACTATATACCAACTTGCTAATGCTAAAATATAGATGTAAACTAGAGCTGAAGTAACAAGGCTTTGATCCCCATTTGTCAGACTTCACAGTTTGGTAAGTCAAGTCAGTAAAGAGAAGAATTTTAAACTATACATACACTGTGGATTTTGCTGTGATGTAAACACATGTACAAAAATGAGTAGTTCATCTGGAAATGACTTTTATATGTTTTAGGCTAATTCTGTTTAATAAAATTTAGTTTTGAATTAAATGATGAAATAGTACCTGGATAACAGGAAGCTTCTCAAATTGCTCAGCCTTAATACTGTGAGAGAATATTGTAGTTTGACAGTCTTTACAAACATCAAGGTGAGCATGTTTGAATAAGTGAATAACATGACTGACATCAGTAAGAGGAACAATTTGAATGCAAAGGCAGTGGAAGCATAACCACTTCAAAATCATGCAGTCAGCAATGAAGAGCTGGGATTCAGAACAATACTGGTTCATTACATGAAGCTTTTTTTTTTTTTTTCTATTTTGTTTTTCTGGGAAATCTGAGATGATAAATATCAGGGGGTAGGACACGTACTAAAGACAGAAAATAAAATGTATTTCCATAAAAAGTTTAAACTGCAATCAAATAAGTTAAAGTATATGAGCCTGGAAGAAAAAAATTTTAGTATCTGAGATTGTTAAAAGTCATTGTTTGTGACTAAGTCATTTGTTCAACAAAAGCATGAACTATAAAGTGAAGTTAAGAGTTAAAGTTTCACAGATCTCAGTGCAAAAGAGAACCTCATAGATAATCTAGTTTTACTTTCTTATTCTAGGTGAGGAAACAAGAGCTAGCTTGCTCAAGGTTATACTCCTGGCTAACGGCAGAGCTCATGATACCACATTGCTTACGGCACTCAATAACTATACTGTGTGTAAGTTTGTGAGCAAAAAACTCAACTTTTGCTTTTACAATATTTAGGTCATGTATGTGTGCACGTGTGTCTGTGCATGTGTGCATGGGCATACATGTGTGTGCAGATGTGTGCACACAAGGGCATTCAGGTAGAGTGAACCACCAGTGAAACCACAGCCACGAGACAGCAAGCAGTGTTGTAAAGGGATGTAGTTAGTTCAGGCACAGGACCCGTCTCCTCTCTGGTTCAGAAGGAAATAAGACCCACAATCCAGTTTGGTGTGTATTATCTTGAAAAGAGTGATTCTCAATGATCTCAAGGTATCCAGTTCTGGCTTCTTACATCTCAGTGATTTAAATAACATTTTCCTTTCTTTATTAAAATCTAACAGATTTTCTTAGTTGGTTTTAAAGCAGAAGAGAGAAGATGAATGCAGAAGAGAGTAAAAACATGCTAACTGCTTTCCGTCAGAGGTCAGATTTTTTTATTCTGCAGGTTCAAATTAAGTAATTGTCTAATACAAAATTTCATTGGAAATCTGGTCATGTTTCCAAGTAGGAAAAGTTATTCAGATAGAAGTCCACAGTGACTAAATTCAGTATTTTTAATCTAGCACTGTCAGAGAGTTCAAATTGTGACATCACCACAAATGGGCATGTTGCTGAGAAAGTCCCATGGTCTTCAAACTAAATTAAATAGGAAATGTTTTTTAAGTATTCAGCTATGAAGGACATCGTGAACTGAAAATCCTGCATATAACACTGTTAGAACAGTCTCTTGAAATGGGACAACCAGCAGAAGCTGAGGAGCAAAAGGTAGAACTGCTACCTTCTTTACGCATTAGGTTAGTTGGTAGACTAGTGTTATGGCTTGTGTTCAGATGTACCCCCAAAGCCTCAGGCTTTTTCTGAGGTGGCTCAAATCTAGAGTGGGTGATCCATTCTTGGTGGGAGTAGTAGCCCCGAGGGAACTAGGATTAAGGGTGTGAGTGCTACTCAACCCAAGTAGTCTGAATAAGATAAAAGGAGCAAGAAGAAGCTGTTAAGGTTTCTTGTTGCCTTTGCTGTGTTTTGTGGGCATGAACTGTTGTCCCTCTGCTATGTGCCACCCTGCCTTAGAGCCAGCCGATTATAGACTGAAACCTCTACAAAATGTGAGCTAAATAAACCTTTCCCCTTTAATTTTAGGTGTTGGGTATTTTGTCTCAGCAACAAGAGAGAGAAAAGTAACTAACACAACTAAGTTCTCCCAGTTTTTTTTTTAAACAAAAGCCTTTAAAGAAAAACCTCAAATAATAAATAATAATTAGATGGATGGGTATATACTTGTTTGTAAGTTAAATGAAAAAGTCAAAACTATTTTTCAGTAATGAATCAAGAGGGCCAGGTATTTAGCTCAGTGGTTCTGCCTCCTGCCTCGAAAGTGCAAGGTCCTGAGTTTGATCCTGGGTTAAAAAAAAAAAAAAATCAACATTTTGCTTGAAAACTGCTAGTTTGGGGCATGAGTGGTAGCCTAAATACTCCACCAACTCATTTTGTTAACAACAGCCCTGGACTACCACATTTCACCCAGGAGCTAAGATTATAGATCAATATCTAAAAATATTAGACTTCGTCTTCTTTTTTTTTTTTTTTTGATACCAGAGATCAAATTCGGGACCTTGTGCTTGTGAGGCAGGCGGCGGAACCACTGAGCTAAATCCCTGGCCCCTAAAAATATTACATTTCTTAAGTGTCTCTAAAAAAAGAAAGAAAAGAAAACTCAAGTAAAATATATGTAAGTTAATGACTCATTTCCTAACTCTCACATAAAACAGCGGTAGAAATAACTCAGTGATGTAGAACAGCAGTACAAATAACTCAATGATGTGAGAAGATGGAAAGTAAGATCAAATCAGTCCACTGATAATTGTGACAGTTCAAACTTGTATTAGATTTGTTTCTAAACTCCACGAGAAGTGCTAAAAGGTTCCTCATGAGTGATCAGGAAGAATTGTTAGTAAAAGTAGAACCTCCTTTAAGTTTATATATCCAGTCTACTATAAAAACCTAAAATACTATATTCAGTGAAAACAGAACTACTTTCTAAGATAATTCTGTCTGAATATCTCTATAGGAAAACCTTAGGTAGTTTGTTTATTTATTTAGTGGTACTGGGAATTGAACCCAGGACCTTCACAGTGAGCTACATTTGTTTTGGACAGGTTCTTGGTAAGTCACTAAGTTGCCCACACTGGGCTGGAACTTGAGATCCTCCCGTTTGAGCCTTCCAGAGTGCTGGGATTACAGATGTGCACCACCACCCCAAATGAAAACCTTTAGATTTTTGTGTTATTTTTTGCTTTGTCAAAAACAGTCCTAATTGTAACAGATTTTTCAAAAATCTCAATCTCAAAAAATAGCAGAGATAGAATTATAAAGTTAAAAATGTATGAATATAACATTTCACGACTAAATGAGTCTAGAAGTTTCTAGAATAATCACTATGTCAAAATAAATAAGACACTACCACAATGAAGCACATGGTTTTACATGTTAAACTTAACACACTTAGTCAAATAGTCAATCAAGAAAATCCTGTGCAAGGTTTGCTGTGTTTACTGGGAAAACAAACTCTTCCTAGCAACTGTTTAAATAAATCTCACAGATGCTACAGATCTTATTAGTGGCCTGTGATTAAAAAAATATGGATTGCTAATACTGTATCCTGACTCATCTATTTTCCCATCTGCTAGCAATTCTAACAATATGAACTATCAACAGAATGGCTAACAACAATAATTTTCTATGGCAATTTTGATGTTGAATTGCCTATAGCATTTTGTAAGATTTACCAGTGCATGCCTCAGACTGTTTTGAGTTGTTTGTGGCCTGGAGCAACATACTCCTTTTTCCCTTAATATTCCATTTTAGCTCAAAGTTTCACTTTGTTGAACAGAATCTGGTTTGGTTTTAGAAAACACTGTTCATGGAGGCTGCCACACTCATTTTAGTAAATGAGAGCAGGAAACACACCAAAGAACTATCAGAACTGAGTCAATTACACTGATCAGTTTAGATATACATAAACAGGTAAGGGGCTTTCTGCCAACATGACTGAGCAACAGGGAGAGCAGGTAGTACACTTTAGGCTAAAAAAAAATTACTATATCAAGTCATTTTCCTGATTTAAATTCTGGGACTGAGAAGAATACAATAAAGGAACTTTCAAGTCAACTGAAACTATTATGATGCCTGTTTGAAGGAAAGCCTGCACAGCTACTTAAAATATGCATTTATGAGAATCATTAAGATAGTGATGATTTCAGGCACTTGACACACTAGAAGAGAGGGTGGCTTCTCACTGTAAATTCCTTATAAAACATAATCTTAAAAGCTGTGTTATCATCAAATCTACTAGCAGACTCCTCTTCCTTAAATAGACATTATTTACCCTGTTGTGAGATGAGCAGCCCATGGCTTCAGCTGACTGAATGAACTGCCACAAAGTGTTCTGTTTTGGCTGCTTAATATCAGAGTATCTAGAAGAAACTTAAGATATTCGGATTTTTATTCCCAAAGAAAAGGGAGAAAATGGTTTCTTGTATATATCAATGAAAGAGAAGGGGAAAGTGAGAGTTACTGGATTATTTACAATGTGTCAGATACTATGCTACATCCTGTGCCCTAAGTCATTTAATCCTAACAACTGCCTTAGGGGGTAGATATTACCAATTCCATTTCATGAGTGAGGACACTCGGAGGGACCTAGTGACCCACTCTAGATCACACAGCTAGAGGTGTTATGCACACACACAAAGACAACATCAAACTCACTAACATAAATTTGGATTGGATCCAAGAGCTATTTCTTGGGTCTCCCAAGAGCTACAAAATCACTTCAAAAATCCAACTGTTACATCAAACAGTTTTCAACAGACTGTTTATAGATTAAAAATTGGTAACTATTACTTAAAAATCCCACCTTTCTTTCCAGGTCGAACCTAACAAAATATTTTACTTATATTAATATATTTCACTCATAATAAATAGGACACACATATGTAAATACTGAATAGTTTCTCTAGTATGAGAAATTGAAAGTGTAAATAAGGATGAAAATGATTAAAATGAATAATTGATAAGTTGAAATAAGAAAAGGTCCAAGAATTTGGGGATGGTGGAAGGGAAAGGGAAAAGGGAAGAAGGGAAAGAAAAAAATTATGAGAAAAAAAAAAGGAATCAAACTCTGTGTAGATAGGGAAGGGTGGAGGGGGTGAAGGGTGCACAGGTAATGTGAGAAAAAATAAAAACTAAGATGCATCATGTTCTGGTACAAACACCCAATGATAAATGTAAATGTATTTTATACCTAAAATGTACCAATAAATATATATATTTAAAAAATAAAAAAAATATTTCACTCATGATTAGATTTAAAAAATAAGCACAAATTTTTCTATTGAACCACCTGTTTAGCAAAGTAAACACATTTCTACATAGTCCTTCGGAATAGATTTCATAATTTTATCAATAAAACCAGTAAGACATGTCTCCTTCACATACAAACAAGACTTTATTCAGAGTGGCTCATGGTTGGTTTGGTGCATGAATCTAGCAGATATGCCTCAAATTGAGAAGTATTACAATTACCTTGTCCTGGAGAAATCTTGGCCACTCATTTAAAAAAGGAATGATGACATTGTACTTGGATTTCTCAGTAGCAGTTGAACGCTATTGCCTTTTATGTTTTTCAGTTTCTAGTAGGTAGTTTTGTTTGCTAAAAACATTAGGAAAAACTTGATTCATGTGCAGATCTGTTCTTACATATACTGTAATCAGCTTTAAATTTCTAGGCAGGCCCTAGGACAATCAAATTTGAATATCTCAAAACCAACCCATAATTAAATCTTTCTGGATAGATTAAGGGCAGATGAAGAGGTTTTATTAGCTTTTGGGGTGATGTCTTATCTTAGTTATTTTGATTAGCACTTTGAACAGTTTTAAAACACTGATTAAGCCACAAATAAGGGCTTAACAAATCAAGTGATCAATTTTATTTTCATACATCCATTAAAAAATTAACAGTATGACAAATATTTGTTATGGAAGATCACAGACAAGTGTATTGGTTACCAAGTCTCTGTGGAATTATTATATAAACTTAAATATTTTATTTTTTTCTTCAATCATACCTTTTTAGTTGTATTTTGCCAAACTCCCCTGACTTATCCCTTAAGGAATCTTAGGTAGATCTCACTGGCTTCTAGTTATTAAAAGCCATCTGGGCAGCATTATCACTTCTAACCTCCTGTTTTAGAGTACAGGGATCATGGAAATATTTTTTCTATATTCTCCAGGGACACTGGGACCCAAGGGAGATGAAGGCTGGCCTCTTACCTCTTCTTTCCTAGCACACTACACTATAGTCCTGTTACCCTGTGGGCCTTGGCTCTACCTGT
Organism: Heterocephalus glaber; assembly: GCF_000247695.1. The sequence goes on from NW_004624763.1 coordinate 5,580,844, forward strand.
AGAATTCTTCTACCTGCTAAACTCTTTGGGCAAAAGCAGACATCAGTGTCTTTGTTTATATACTTAATTTGTAATTAAGCAAAGCAAAAAGAGTCTATCTGGGAAAACCAGGTATTTTTCAATATATTTAATTAATTTTATAGTAGGATAGTCCCATGTTCTACTACATGTTTATTCTCCATGTAAAATACATTTATTTGGATAATGAAGGACTCATGATTTCAAAGAAAAATAGCTTCTGTCCAAAAATACTTCAAAATGACCATAATATATACTCACTCTTTGAGCAAATATACATGGAATGAGGTTCATGAAGCAAAATTCTTATTAATGTCACTGAGTAATACCATTTATATAATTTTCTACTGCAGTGACATTACAATATTTACTCTTATTTTTAAATTACACTAGCTTCATATCATAAAGATGTAAAAATTCACTTATTCATTAAATAGTTTTAAAATAAAATGGAGGTCAGCTAGAAACACAAATCATAAAATTCAGAATATAATAGCTAAGTTTTAATACTGAAGCAACATTTAGAAATAAACAGAATTCCTAACACTTTAGTGTTGAAGCATCTAAATCTGTATGTCTTTTAAAACATTATGGAATAACAATCATGCTTTGATAGCTATTTACAAAATATGAACTCAAAATGTAGCAGACAGATTTTTAAGAAACTTAAAAAGCAGTAATAAATTAGATCAACGTTCTTTATTTTCACTTGGCCAATGAGCTCAGTTACCAACAAGGAAACAGAGCATTACAATAAGGAAACAATCTGAAGATGTCATGGTTGGTGGCTGAAACAGTACTTTCAGTTTCCCATTTATTAACAAATGTACAAATTAAATTAAAACTCCATAAAAGGACTGGGGTATTTAAAGGGATAGACAGAAGAGAAAAAGTATAGGATTCTCTTGTGAAAAAATTCAAAACACAAAATTCATGCCTACTTTAATAATAATCAGTCTTGTGCAACCTTAAGAGCAAAACCAGTGGAATAAAAATGAAGCTGACAGGGCCGGAGATGTAGCTCAGCAGTGCCACACCTGCCTGGCAAGCACAAGGTCCTAAGTTAGATTCCCAGTACTGGAAAAAAAAAGAAGAAAAAAATGAAGCCTACAGCTTCTGCTCTTGTCCTTTTATCAGTATTTGTTTAAAAAAAATAGGTTCACAAATTTTATTAATATAAGGCAAAAGAAGGTAGAAAATGAGAGCAAGGAAATACAGAAGTAACAAATTATTACTTTCAATGTGTCCTGTGAATGAGTCATCAACTGTCAGAGGTAAACACTTCATACTATCAATGTTCTTGTATGGAGAGGGAATAAAAGTGTTTGTGGGTTACATCACTATCTTAGACTGGTAACTAATAGGCACAGATCACTGAAAATAAAGACAGGTAACATGCCAGTGTCACGTGCAAACAACAGCTTAGAGTAAACATTACAATTCTCATACTTTCACGACTATGGCAAATGGATGATCCATAAAGGCTTTACTTTTTCAGGTCTAAGAGTCATACCAAATTGAGTTTTCCAAAACTGTGTTTTTGTTACCAAGTAATTTAATAAAGAACATGGCAGTGAAATTTTACCTCTGACATTACGCTGTGAAATGAGTGCCTTCCCAAACGCTCCCAGAGGTTGTCAGTGCGAGGGTTGGACTCAGCTGCTGCCTCTTCCAGAGGAAGCAAGGCTTTGGCTTGACCTTTCCTTGGGTCAGACACCTGCTTTCTGAGTGGTTTCACTGCTAAGGAGAACATGGAAGCAGAGGCAGAGAGGCTGGAGGATTCACAAAGAGTGACTGATCTCATTTGCATCTACAAACTGGGAAGCCAAGAAACTGTGGTCATGAGTGGAAACTTGAGGATCAGAAGTTGAGCTCTGGTTTGAATAACATACATTAATATGAGATATTTTTACTAGTAAATTTTTACATTTTATTTTACAGGATGAAATTTCAGCTCAGTCTTTTAATAGTCTACTTTAATAAGGATTAAAGGAAAAATGTATCTTTAATTACTAGCCAAATGGAAGACATACTGTTGGTTTACCCCCTGTGGAAAAATAATAAAATAGTTATGTGGCTGTTAAATTCAATGTTTTCTTCAGGAACTTTCCATAAGATACTGTTAGCAAGTGACTGGTATATACTGCTATTCAAAGAATTATTAATCCACTGGATAATTATTCTGAAATTATTTTGTATGCATAGACAATCTCATGTAACTCTTGCTCTCAAATAAATGGCACAACAGATCTACTGATACATCCTGTACCTGGTACCAACAGATACTGGCATTCTGGAACAAGAAGAGTGTGAGTGAGTCTTCCTTTGCCTTTCAGTTTCAGAGCAAAAGTGAAATTCCAGATAGGATAAGTTAATTTTGAAAACTACTACATACAAAGGAGTTACTTTCAAAGAGACCCAAGTACTACAAAATATTTCACACGGCACTGCCCCTGATTTATCAGTTCTAGCCCATTTCTGGCTAGGCATGTCCATATGCTCAAATCTTTCCCTGCTACAGTTCTTTTAACCGGGGCTCATGATTGTATCACTCCGCGAGGCTCCATCACCCAAGCTGTGGGAACCACGCCTGGCCTCCTTGCTTTCTTTCCCCGGGTGTGTTGCTGCCTCATTTTGCCCAGACTCACTACCAGACCTTTCAGTAGATAGCCCTTACTCTTTACTTGTAACAGTCACAACTGCCATGGGCCAGGGATTTTAGCTCAGTGATGCCGCCGCCTGCCTCACAAGCAAACAAAGCAAAACAAAACAACTGCCAACTGTGTTGGACCATGCTGCCAAAAGAAGGAAGGCAGGGCTCTTAAAAACGGAGGCAGCGGTGGGTGTTGTGAGCTATCTAATTTTTCAATCATCAGTAATTAGTTTTCATTGGACTTTAATGAGTGTCATTTTGAATTATAAAACTAATATTAAAGAGGACATATTTCCTACTATGCAATTTTGCTAGGTCGACATTAACAGAAGTTTTCCCTTCCCCTGGCAAATCTCTTGAGTATGAAAATAATAGGTGGGCCAGGGATTTAGCTCAGTGGTTCTGCCACCTGCCTCGAAAGTGCAAGGACCCGAGTTCGATCCCCGTACCAAAAACAAAAAAACCCCAACAAAATAAAAATAATAGGATATTGTTTATTGACTCTTAAAAGATAGTGGGTTTTTAACCATGTAGAGTGACTAAAGGCTGAATAACTGGTAACTATTTCGTACAATCTTTTAAATCTATTAAGAAAATAACTGAGAGACTACTTAAGGAGTAGCAGCAAAAGTGGAGCCAGTACAATGGAATGAAATTAAATAATAAAATTAAATAATCCTAAATCAACTGAACTGTAACCAAAGCAACTCTGGAAAAGGTAGAGGAATGAAGTTAAACAAGTTTGATTGGCTTAGAGAATTTAAAGGTTTATAAAGGATGAGAGGCTTTTCAGCTGGATCACGGGTCCCTGAGAAGTCAGGAAGATGGCCACTTTCAGATGTGTGGTATTTGAAACTGAGAGAACACGAGGCCACTGACCTATATGAACAGGTATAGTGCCCTCAAGGGCAAGATTTCAGCCTCTGACAGAGGCCCAGGTCGCTGGCTATTCAGCGCCCTCTTGTGGCTACATTTGGTACCACGAATTTTTTGGGGGGGGATTTCATTTAAGAGACCTGCTTTACTTTGCTATGCTTTACTTTCACTTTTCCCTTTTCTTTTTTCCTCCCTCCCTCCCAACATATTTAAAAATCTTTTCTAGGCAAGCAAGGAATCACAAGTAACATTGCTGGGCTATGGTATAAATTTGGCACCCAGAAAAGTAAGCTATTCTAATGCTTCAAGAGAGAAAATAGACTGTGTTTAAAATCTCACGGGTGACACTACTTAAATAAAAATATCTTGTCAGTGTCTTAGTTAAAATTTAATTCTTTTCAGGCACTTATTCTACAGGAAATATTCTTCTGTATATATATTCATATTGCTATAAATTTCATGCACTAATAGCTAACATTCATTCAGTGCCTACCACTGTCAGATGGTATGCTGTTATCTCATGTAATGGGCAATAAACCTATGAAATAGTGCCATTAATATCACTATTTTTCAGTTTAAATTTTCAGAGGTACCAAGAGTTTAAATTTCTCCAAGATATCTATATATTTATATAATTAAAGAGGTGGCCAGGATTTGAATCCAAAGCAAATTAATTAATCTAATTTCAGGGACCTTCCCCCATACACACCCTGTGTGGTACAGGGAACTGAACATAGGGTCTTCACACTGAACTACATTCCAAGCCCTTTTTCAATTGTTTATTTTGAGAAAAAGTTTGGTGAGTCACTAAGATGTCCTGGTGGGACTCAAACTTTCAATCCTCCTAGAATGCTGGGATTATAGTCATGTGTCACCACACCCAGCCATGCACTAGCATTTTAAAACACTGAACAATACAAATAAAGATATATAGTTAATTGGTCATAATAAATTTTTCCAGAAAAGGGGAGCAGGTTTCTTTAAGAGTACAAATTTGATTCAGAATGACATAGAACCTTAAAGGTCAATGATGCATAAAAACTAAAAGCGCATATGCCAGGTGAGTGTTCATTTCCTAGAATGTTTATTCACATATACCTTACCTTATAGTGGGGAGGGAAGTTTATAATTGGTATGAGATCTAATATTTAAAAAATCATAATATATTTCATAGTACTTATGTTTACATGTATCAGATGGATTTCATAATAATTCTGTGAACTGGAGCAGATGACTGTAAATAGGCACTATTCTTACTTTACATATAAGATTTATGAGGCTTAGAATGGGTAAATAACTTCCTTAAGTAACAAAATTCTCTCAAAATCTAGGATGTCCCAATGATTGAATATACAATGAATTCACTTTAATAGATAAGTTATGGTCTGTTTTACAAAATAAAAATGAAATTTTTATAATAAACCCAAAAGCCCTTTATTTTTGCTAGAAAATCTGGCTTCATTTTATTTCTGCTTTATCTACAGTAAATAATAATACTTACTATTGTTCAACTGGCAAAAGCCCACATAAGGAGGAAATAAAAATCAGAAAGTAAAAAGTCACAGAAGACAGAATAATAACAAATATGGATCATAAAATCCACACTGAGTTGGGAAAATGGACCAAAAATTATGAGATTAAGATCAATGATTACACAAATCACTTAGCATTTTTATAATTCTTTAACTTTATAAAGTGCTTTAAAAAATCTGTTACTATTTTATAATCCCTGAGAGATCAGTGGGTGACATAATAGCCTTTATATAACTAATCAAGAACATTTCAAAAATACTACAAAAGCCATTATTTTTGTTTAAAAGAAAACATCTTGTGATTCTAATCACACCACATGCCCTCAGTTCTTTCTGAACATAAAGTGATGTCCTTTATAATGGAAATTCCCGCTGCACCATCCAATACTCCAGTTTTGACAGAGGACTCGCACTTCCTCTGATTAGGGGCCAACAGCCCTAACTACAATTCTTACTCTGCAGTTTCAAAATTACTCTTAGTCATTTTCAAACACATAAAATGTGTTCTAATATCTCCCATTTTAAACAAACAAATCAAGAAAACTAGTCCCACTTTCACTGTCATCCACCCTTCCTAGCTGTCAAAAGTTCATCTCTTTGCTACTTTTGGAAGCTCGATTCCTCAGTACAGAGAAAACAGTCATCACCTTCTAAATTTGTAATCACACTTCAATTCTCTCCATACTGGCTTTTGTCCCTCTCATCCTCTCCAAACTGCCCTTGTTAGGTCACTAAAGTCAAATGAATTCTTTTTAGCGTCTATCGTATTTGACCTTGCAAGCTGTACTTTACACTCTGTCCAAATCTTTTTATTTCTTTCATTCATTAATCTTGTTGGTACATTTTAGGTACACAATATGCTGACATTCATTATTGGGAATTTGCATCTTTACATGATGTATCGTGGTTCTTATTTTCCCCCTTCCCCTGCCCTCCCTTCATGCCCCCCACCCCTCCCTATGTACAAAGACTTTGTTTCCATTTTTTCCTTTTCTCATATTTATTCCTTTCCCTTCTTTACCATGTCTTCCTTTTAAAACCTCCTCCTCTTGGCCCAACTCTCCTAACTTTATGAACATTTGTCTCCTTTATTAGCTGCTGCTTCTCATTTCCTATGTGTTAAACTACTCAAAGCTCTCTGAACTCTTTACTGTATACTTCATTTCCTAGGCAATCTCATATACTCTTAACTTTATTTTATTTTTTATTTTTTGGTACCGGGGATTGAACTTGGGTCCTTGCACTTGCAAGTCAGGTGGCAGAACCACTAAGCTAAATCCAGCCCTACCCTTAACTTTAAATATCATCTCTCTGATAGTAACTCTCATTTTTGTATCTCTAATAACGATTTGTCTTCTGCGTTCCAGAACTTACCAATTCTGTTTAGATGTCTCATGGGTACTGCAATAGCCAAGAAGCCCATATCCAACTGAAACTTAGAACTGTTGGACTCTGAATCTTTCCTATGTCAGTAAATGGCTCCACCTCTACCCATCTTGTTGCTGTTGCCAAGAACCTACCATATTCAAATGTTACCAAGCCTGTTCATATTACCAACCAATGCATCTCAAATGTACATGCTTCTCTTCATCTCTAATGCCACCTCTCTGGTCAAGGGCCTCTTAGCTTGGGCAAACTGTTTCTATAGTCTGTTAACTAGTTTCCTTCCTCTACTCCTTTCCTCCAATTCATTCTCCATACAGCAACCAGAATTATTCATCAAAAATTTATGTCATGTCCCTAACCCTTAAATATCTCTTTGTTGCATGTACAATCCTAATGTAGCCTTGCATGAATCTACCCCTGCTTAGACCTGCAGCTTCAGCTTTGCTACGCTTGCCCTTATGGCCTATGTCTATCATCACTACTTCTCTTTTAGTTCCTCATATTCCCCAAACTCTTTCCACAGTATGTTGGGAATAAAACAGTCCAAAGATTAAGAAGTGGGGGTTAACAATTACATTATTTTCCTATGCTTAGAATGCGCTTCTACCCTCTCCACCTTCCATGGCTCCAAGTCTTTGTTAACACAGTTCTCCTGAGGACATCTTTTCCCTTATCTCTGCCTCATCAAATTCTACTCATTTTTAGGATTGAGATTAAATGTCATCTCTCTGAATTATTCCTGGACAAGTGTTCTCTATAAACTGAGATACTTTTTTTCTTTCTATGGCTAAAGATAACCGGATATGCTCTGCTCGTGTTATGACATTTACTAGGGTACTATAATTACTTAAAAAACCTTTGTCATATCATGTGAGATAGCTGAGTATAGGGCTGGGCCTTATTTTTCAGCTCTTAGCATTTAGAAAGTGCCTAACAAATGCTTTTTAATTAAACCAAAAGCCAGAAACAAGCATAAACATACCTCAAAATCTAAAAGCTACCCTAGCTTTGTAAATCTCTAAAAATGCTTTTTAAAAAATCTACCATTCATCTTAATTCTGTTTACTTTTGAGGATGTGTTTTGTCTTGAAAAAACTGAAAAGCTTAAATTCTTAAGAGTCAGCGTTTGATTTTTTTAAAAAAATGAGCAGGTTATCAAGGTAAAAACAGTGAAATTATTACTATTTTAATAATAGTAGATAATAACAAGGAATGACTCAACACCATCCAATCGGTGGCTCATCAATAATCCCTGAATAATACAAGCTATTTTACATTGCAAACTTTGGAAGATTGTTTTAATTTATTAGTGCTTTTTATTTTCATCATATGTTTAAAGGTATTCAGAAAAACAATCCAATATTGATTAAAGGTGTTATTATGCAGAAGTTTGCCGAAATTATAAGTCATCTGTATACTCATATCCATTAAGTTGAAGTGCCTTAATTTATTAGCACAATTCTCAAGCCTTATTAGAAACTGCAATTCATTGGTTGATGTCTTAATGATCATAGAAACCAGAAGCACTGTGGACTCTCAGGTTCATGTGACTGACAGGTCGAAGACACAATGAGAGCAAACACGGTCTATCTTGGTTTACTTCAAAACATTTCATTTCTTTAGCACAGTGAAAATCATTTTAGAGCTGAATATAAAATATCTTTTACTACATTGTTTGGAAGGTACTGTTTTTTTTTTAGAAATAAAATCCATATTAGAAATATTAATCCACAAGATTGAATGCAATTTGTTATAGACTCTATATAATATTATAAAAATGAGGTCTGAGCTTAAAGCACCATGAATGTGAAATACTTAAAAATAAAAACAGATGAATTTCTTAAGGAAGTTTTTTAAAGTAGTCTGATATCTACACTATAATAAAACTCACAGCATCAAGTTTAAAGAAGTGAAGCAAAACACTGTCACCATGGCCTGTGGTTTTGTAAACAGATTTAACAATGACAACTTTTCTTCCCTCTCTTCCTTCTTTCTTCCCTCCTTCCCTCCCTCTCCTTCCTTTGCAAAATTAAAAACAAATAGTGCTGGTTCCTCCCCCAGAATCTCTTGGTCCTTCTGCCTATGAACTTCTCAGCTCACCTTTAAGTGGCACCATATCAATGGCATTGAACTGTTATTTAATCATGAGAATATGTCATGGGCAAACATGATAAACAGAGTAACATGGTGTTCTAGTGCACTTTAAAGTGAATTATTTAGAACTACATGGGATTATGTAGGTGTTGTAAGGATGGGGCTGAGGCTGAGGGAAACCTGAGGGGAGAGAAACTATTAAGATTTGACTTCTAATGTAACATATATTTAAGTGTAAATTAAAAGTTTTTATTCAAACTTTTAGGGGGAGAAAAGTTTAATATTCCACATGTACCAAACAAAATAATGTCCTGCTCTAACTAGATAATTTGTCAAAACCAGGGGTGTGGAGGGAAGGTTAGAATCATGCAGTGACTTTCTTACAGACATGAAAACTTGAGAGCATCTTAGTCCAGTGCGGACGGCTTTACTGCCCCACAAACTCCAACACTAGGCAGACTTTGGTTTGCACCAGTTAGGTGATGAAGGGTCTAAGGTAATTATCGGAACTAATGTAAAGGGCACTGGCATTAGGTCCTTATAACAGAGTTATATTTACATACTTCATCAGCAGTTTTAAAAGGATAGGTTGTGGCCTATAGCCACATATAGCTATCCATATCCCACATATACCTGGTTGTGGTCTCCTTGTAACTAGGATTTTCATTCCAATAGAAAAAGAGACAAAATATTGATTCCAGGTGGGAACAATGCTGCCTCCCTCCCCTCACCTTTTTTTTTTTTTTTAAGTTGAGAACTGACAATCACATTACCAGCAAATATAAAAGGCAAAGGCATGAACAGATTTTAGTGTTGCAATAAAACAAAACTTACCAAGCAAATGATAATTATTAATTCATTTCATCTCAAAAACCACAGCCAAAATTATTTTTACAGTCAACCTCAAATGTTTTCAAATTCTCTAACATCTATAAATCAAATCACTATTGATGGCTGCCCCTTCAGGCACCTATGGTTCCATATACACCAAAGGAGTTTAGAACATGGCACTCCAAAACACTGCTCTGGCATAGAGAGACTGTTTTAAAGGCACTTGAACAAGAGCGAATACAAGATCACTCTGCTCCCTCCTCTTCATAAAAGCAGGGGATGAAATTCCTATGTGAAAGATGTCTCCCTCTACCAGAGGGAAAGTATCAGTCTTATCAGGAATGATAAGAAATGGGAGGGCAAAGAAGTCTGTACAAACCAACCATGTTAAACTAGTCCTATCTTTCTAGTCACTTCTCTACCCCATTACTGACTCTAGTCCAAGACTCTCTGTCTTGTCATACTTGCACACTTAACTACTTTTTGTCCAATTCAGTATTTAATTTCATTTGTGGGTCTGCATTTCTTCATGAAGGTCCCTGTGCCATGTAATGAAAGATGTCCCCCTATACCAGAGGGAAAGTAGCAGTTTGTTGTGGAGAGCTTTTGTGTTCTCTGTAGGATGGTCAGCACCATCCCCCAAACTGGGACAACCAAAATGTCTGTAGACATTACCCCTAAAGAGCAAATTCATCCTCAATTGAGAACTAATAATCTGCTCTAGTGAGTCTTGTGCATTAAGAGAACTAGAAGGAAAACTAAAGAAAGAGAAGAACCTAAATTTAGACCCCTGAGAAAAGTGTAGAAGATAGTGGCTCTTGGTTACATGTTTCTCTCTCTCTGAACATTACTCAGTGAGGTGGAAATTTCAGAGTAAGCACAAGGACAAGAGCATTAGGGGTCAAAGGCTGTGAGAGAAATCTGTAAGGAAGAAGCCCAGCCCCCAATTATCTGCCCCTCACTGACAAGACGATTCCCATGTAGCTATTGAAAGGCACCCAGACTCTCTTTTCTGGCTCATAAATCCTCTCAGGAAACAGACTGAAAGTGGAATTGGGGTGGGGTAAAAAAAGAAATGGGAAGTTAGAGGTGAAGGTCTTACCATAGCTGAGCTAAGCTTAAACTTAAGATGAAATCAAATTTGTCTTCTGAAAAGAGCAAAGGATTAAAATGTATGAAAGGGTTGTCATGCAGCCTTTTAGCCAATTTTCCCAAGCCAAGTGCCTGGGGTTCTACTGAGGAAGCTGGCAGAACATAGACAGACATTTACTACTCCCCAGTGTTCCCTGAAGGCCTTCAGGCGACTGTACCTAACCTCAGGAATGGAAGGGGAAAGGATGTTTTCTTTTCTGCCTAGCCATTTATAAGTTTGTGTGTGTAGAAAATAATCTGTATTCTTCAGTTTCTGAGGTTCTCCAAAGAAATGTAATATTTCTGTAATAGCTCACTTTACAGAGTTGTTCTGAAAATTATAGAGATGTTAAAGACCCAGCATAAAGGTAGGCTCAGTTGGTTCCCTGCCCTCTTGCCTCTCTCTCTAAGCCATTAGAGCTTTCCTTTTTCTGCTCTTATAAACTGTATTTATCAGTGTGTGTCTTCATCTTGTGGGATTTTCCTTTTTCCCTCTGTTCCTGATGAGGTGGCAGTGGTGCTACTTGTCATTAAACACATGTAAATTCTTTCATCTCTATTGACAAAAGAATGTATATCACTGCTAGCAATGGGGAAGATACAGGAAAAAGGATGCTGTTGTGAGCATGACAAACTTCTTCTTTCTCACTGTTTTAATGCAGCAGCTCTGACTGGCTCCACCTAAGTAGAGACGTGAGGGAATTTCTTTCTATATGTCAATGCAGGTCTATAGTTTAGCAGAAAACTTGAGGGGCACTTAAAGGATAAAGAAGTATATCTAGAGTTGAGATATTCTATGTCACAGAACATTTCTAATGGACTAATTCTTTCACAACAATCTTAAAGTGTGGACAAAATACATTGGAGGCTTTGGAGAATAAATGAAAACATATTTCTCTCTCCATATTTCTCCAAGAAAACATTTACAATAAAGAAAACATTTACAATGTCTGGGATGTAATCCAAAATTACTGGATAAATGAAGAATCAGGAAAATGTGATCCACTCCTAAGAAAAAAGACAATCAACAGAGATCAACCTTGATATGGCCCAGATATAAGAAGTAATAGGACTGTAAAGCCATTATAATTACACTCAGTGAAGAGAAAATATGGTCATAACAAATGGGGAGGGGGAGTGAGAGAGAACCTCAGCCCAGAAATAAATATAACAATAAATGGAAATTTTAGAACTGAAAATTCAGTATCTGAAATAAAAAGTTTACTAGGTAGGCTTAAGAGCAGGATGGAGATGACAAAATATCTACTGGAAAAAGATCAATAGAAATTATCTAATCTGAAGAAGACAAAAAGGATTTTTAAAAAGAAGCAGTTTTATGAACCCTGCGAACAATATCAAAAGGTTTAATATAAATTTTCTTTGGAATATCAGACGGTAGAGAATAAAAGAATGTGGTAGGAAAAACATCTCAATAAATAGCTGAAAACATTCCTAAATTTGCAAAAGACATACATTTTTAAATTTAAGATGCTCATGAACTGTAGACCAACATCAATTATAAAAATGTGTGCCTAGGTTTGATAAAAATAAAAAACAAAGTAAAGTAAAAGTTTTGAAAGAAAAAACAGAAAATGATATACACACAGAAGAATAACAATTTGAATTATGAGGTTTCTCCAGCAAATATAAAGTCTGGAATTCAAATGAAATAATAACTTTGAGCAGTAGGGTGGAAAGTATGGTTTATATATAAAGGCAAAGAGAGGTCAAAGTGAATGGATGTAAAGAGAGTGCACACAAAAAGGCTGAAATGAATGTATTAATATCAGAGTGCCTGTCATGTACCTATCTGCTATAATTTAATAAAAAAAAGTCCAGGGCTGGGGATTTAGCTTGGTCGTGCTGCTGCCTGCCTGGCAAGCACAAGGTCAGGTTCAATCCCCGGTAACAAAACAAAACAAAACAAACCATCTCTTTAAATGTACCATGACATGAATTCAAATTGTATCTGATAATCTAGCTAATCTCTATAACAATCTTGACTAGCACACACCACAATTACTACAGAGGATACCAAGGGGGAAATTCAACTTTGGTATGCCTCAACTATTAAATTCCTACTCCCTCACTGAAACCAAACATAATTAATAATAACTTACTATGCCAGAGATTCTCTAGTTGGGAGAAAGATTCTAGTCATGCTCTTGCATCAAAATTGTTTGAAGAAAACCTTCATACAACGCGTAAAACAAACACAGCAAATGTGGCAAAATCTTGATAACTGCTGAGTATATGTGGTAATTCTATAAGTCTTCATTGTAATATTTCAGCTTTTTGAATGAAAATTTCCATAATGAAAAAAATTGAAGGAAAATTAGTTGGAAGAACTTTCCTCAAAATACTCACCTCCCCTTTCTTCCATATTTTGATAGACTCTTGTTGCAGAGAGATATCAAGGTGTCAAATACACATTTTGAAAAAGAACCTCACATGACTCTGATATATTATCAACTACTGGTAGAAAATCTGCACGGATAAACACTAGAATGAGAACTAAGGCCTTTTTCTAGTTTCTCCAGTACTACATCTGACACACAGTAGGTTTTCAAGGAGAATTTGTTAAATGAATGAAAAGTAGCCACATTGGATGGATGCTCAAGAATTTGGTAAGTCAGTCTTCATAACAGCAAAACAGAATGTTTTTAAACAGAAATTCTGAACATTATCTGGAAAAATTGTTGGTCAAAATATGTCTGGTATTTTTTAAAGTTATGTAATGAAGTTGTGATACTCAGGCTTTTCCTGTACATGTCCCTTAGTAACCTTCCATAATAGAAAAAAGTTGTGAAGTATAACATTTATTCAACTGAAGCTATTTCCATACATCTCTCACACTTCCCTGGAGCTAGCATCAAAAATTAACTTAAAAGGTCATGAAGAAATTCAAATTCAAGTTTTTTCTACTTGTCCTATCTTTTTTTTTTTTTTTTTGGTACCGGGGATCGAATTTGGGTCCTTGTGCTTGCGCAGCAGGCGGTGAAACCACTGAGCTCAATCCCCGGCCCGACTTGCCCTATCTTGATAATTTGGAATAAATGCAAACATATACTAAGGTCATTTCATCTATAGCATTCACCTTTCCAAGGCACTGTAGAAAAAGAAAACCTGTAGGTAGAATTTTGACATGCAAGTCTTGCAGATAAAATAGAACAATGGTTATGTAGCTCAGTTATATACTTATGTAGTCCCCAAAGAGGTGGCCCTAAGGAGTTAACTCTCAACATTTGTTCAGCAACTATTTGATTTAATGACCAATGTTCAAACAGCACTCCCTTAGAGACTCTGGATGACCTCTAACTGCTTGATGCCTAACTCTCCACATATGTCACACATATGTCAAACAGAGAGAAGAATAATTATAAGCTACCTCCTAGCAACTCTAGAAGATTTAATGAGACAGGGAGCCAGATCTCTATGGTGAGTCAATTATTCCCTGGGTAGAAGTTACGGTATTTGTGAGGTGCTGTGACTCTAAGAATAACAGGGTATTGTACAGGCACTATAAATAGCCATTTCTTGATTTTCCAAAATATTTCTATTAAATATTTCTAGAAAACATGCTAATCTAGTAAGAAATGGTTCATTTGTTTGATGTAATGAAATCATCATACAGATTTTATGTTTCTCTTCTGATTAGTAATGGAAGAAGAGGGGGAGAAAGGGTGGGAGGGAAGGAGGGAGGGAGGAGGAAGAGAGAGAGAGATTGTCAGAGACAGAGACAGACAGACTTGGATCACTAACCTCTTAGGCTTAAAAGAATAGACAGAGAGGAAGCTCTCAAACTAAATCAACCTGGTACCATGTATTTCATTGAGTCAAGTCCAGAGTCCACTAATTTCAGTTTGCCCAAGGCAAGATTAGGATGCTGCCCTGGTAAGAAAAGATATGGGTCTGCTGATAAAATGTGATTTAATTCTTATAAAAAAGCAGCCCAATTTTAATTTACATGATTAATGCAACACATAAAAATAAAGGCAGTAACAAACACTTCTGGCTTAGCAAAGTCACAGACTCTTTAAATAGTTCATACAGGATGGTCATGCTCTCATAAATTAAAATGGATAAAACTGATTTTTTACACCAGATTAGCCACACAATATTAATCATAGAAAATATTTTCCTGAAAATCTTGGCACAAAAATGGGCCAATGTGTTCTGTTGTGGCTATTTTTTTCCAAAGTAAATTTAGATGGGGGAAAACCTTTAGAAAGTAATCGCAAATTTCAAAATCAATAAATTCAAATTGTTTTTAAGTTAGTAAATACACAGGCCTGCCAAATGCTGCAGGAAATTGATGTACAATCTGTTGGCAGCTGGAGCATGTGAAAAAATTTTAGGAAAGACCTTAAAATAATCAAATCTCTGAAGGCTCAACAAATCTTGTTTTAGTAAGACTATTTTCCTGGTTCATAAAAAAGATAAAGAAGCAAGGAGTGGAATAACCAATTTAACTTAGGGTGTGGTGAATTATCTTGGGCATCTTAAACTGGTACTTTCATTTGGCCTGGGCTCAGAAAAAATGGTTTACCATGGTGATTAAGAACAGCTGCTAGGTGGCATGGATTTAAATTACCCAACCGAACCTAGGGGTGTGTCTGAAAACATGGATAAGATGGTCTTTAAAAAAAAAAAAGGAGGTTTGCTACCTCCATTTGATGAAAATTAGTGTTTTACTATCTTTTAAGGTCTCCTTAAATTGATTTGGCCTTGAACACTGAATGAGAAGAGTTTAGTTTTCCAACATTAAGTGCCACCACCGCTTACAGTTCACTTTATTCTAAGTTTCACATTTTTTTTCAAGATCAAGAAGCCATAAAAATTCCTTTCCTTTAAAAATCGAGGTAAAATATCGAATTTTGCCATTAAAATAGTTGTAGTTTGATACCAAAGAATCATTATTAACACTTTTTTTTTTTTTTTGGTACCGGGGATCGAACTGGGGTCCTTGTGTTTGCGAGATAGGCAGTGGAACCACTGAGCTAAATCCCTGGCCCCATCATTATTAACACGTCTCAAAGTGTTAACTTGTTTTAACGTTCACTTACAAATTATAAAAGTACACCTTTAATGAGTCTACCTCTGACTCTTCACCTCAGACCACCCAACTCACAAGGGAAAAACTATTGTGATTTGCTGTGTAACTTCTAGATTTTTTCTCAAAACACACATATATGTACACGTGTATTTTCTACAAAAATGCATCCTGCAATTTGTTTCTCATTAGTTTCATGGTCATCCTTCTCTATCCATATATAAAAATTGATCACTGTGCTTTTAATGAGGGCAGATATATATGCACACTTACCCATATATGCAGACCTTTTCACAATACACATGAATGTACATAACTGCTAAGTTCCTTCATTTATATTATCAACCTTTCCTGAATGTGTACCACATTTCAGATGTGATGCTAGGCTCGGCATGATACCTGCTGAATGGTGAAGGGGTAGCAACTGCAAGTGCTCTGAATGTAGATGAGGGAGGGGTTGAAAAATTTGTTGGAGTAGGTACACCTAAGATTAGCATTGAGGGGTAGTTAATAGCTGGATAAAGAAATACCCAGCTACATGAATAGTCCACATGAGATTAGAATACAATAATGCAAGTTTATGGACCACTAACATCAATGTATGTCATTTCAATGTGAACGAACTATTCTCCACATTTTACTGTTTTCCTTTTTTCAAAGTAAATATAAATAAAATAATACTGGAACTACATTTTTAATAGTGCAGTTAATATTAGTCTAAAACATATCATATATTATAGAAAACAGAAAATTTAACATTTCAAGACTTGTTTTATGATTTAAAGTGCTCTGTAAGCATATATATATATATAAAGCATACATATATATATATATATACATGTATATATACAAACTATACTACAGCATATTAAATATTGAAGAATAAAATAAATCTGACCTTTTTTGGTATTCTTGACAAAAGTAAACATAGTCATTTGATTTACGTAGAAGAATTTTATTTATAAATTCAATGCTTTAGTGGCAGGCAGAAAACTATCCATATACAATTAGTCAATTTGAATTTTACATAGAACCATTGTTGTTGCCCAAGAAGCCAGGTTCAGTTTAGTCAAAATTTTAAATGGTATGTTTTATGGACAAAGTATTCTATGAAGCTGTAGAAAACAGAAGACAGATTCCTTATTTTCAAAGGGCTTCCAATGTATTATCAAGGACTTAAGAGTCACAAATAATTACAACTTAAAAACAGCCCATAGAAAAAAGATTGATTACAATCAGGGTTACCGGGAAATGTTTAATGGAAGAGATAGGTTTAAACTGGGTGATATTTCAACTAGCAACACAGGAAATAAAAGGAATTCAAAACAGCAGACACAGGTGCACAGCACAAAGAGTAAAGGCAAAGAAGTACTGTACTGTAGCAGGCGGCCATGTACATACAGAGAGAGGATAGTGAAGTGGCAGGGTCAGACTAGCATTCAGGGTGCTCAGAGAAGCAGGTCTGAAAAGTCACAAGAGGGCAGATTATAGAGCAGATAAGTTACATACCCAAAAGTTCAGTCTCTATCCTACCAGAAGTGAGGAAAGGGAATGACATGATCAGAATAATAATGCATGAGTTAAAAATGGAGAAGAAAAAAAAAAGAACAGGTAGCATAAGGGCCTATTCTGACAAAGCTCTAAGAGAGGTAATGTCAAGTTGATTAAGGATAGTAACCATGGAAATTGGAAGACAGGAAGAGACTGGAAGGCACATTTTGAAGGCAAAACAATATAGAGTAAAGAGCTATTCATTCAAGTGGGTGAAAGACAAGAAGGTGGTGGACATGAATGAGTTTCAGACAAATATTTTCTCAGGAAACAATACTAGAAAGAAAACCAGATAATATTTAGAATCCCAATGTGACACAACATCAAGGCAGCAAAACTCAAATGAAAGAATCTAACAAGCTTCAGGTACTTTTTGATTTCTTTCAGTAGGTGAAGCTGAGCTGAGGTGGCTACTATCTGTGTCCATGTTTGAACAAGTTGTTTTTTAAAAATTTTTTATTTAATTTATTTATTTTTGGGGGGGTATCAGGGATCGAACTTGGGTCCTTACACTTGTGCAGCAGGCAGCAAAACCACTGAGCTAAATCTTCAGCCCCTGAACAAGTTTTAATTTAACTTCAAACAACACATTTATACACTTCTGTGTAAACTGTTGCATGCATTTGTCTGCTGGTAAGAGCTAAAATAACCTCTTTCTTGAGAAGATGACAGGAAAACATGATTTCAAAATGTTTATTTTTTAA
Organism: Heterocephalus glaber; assembly: GCF_000247695.1. The sequence goes on from NW_004624763.1 coordinate 5,598,673, forward strand.
CCCTTCATGCATCAGGTGAGTTTATCTAAATTTTTTTTTTTTTGGTACTGGGGATTGAACTTGGGCCCTTGTGCTTGCGGGGCAGGCGGCGGAACCACTGAGCTAAATCTCCGGCCCTATTTATCTAATTTTTAAACAAATATTTATTAAGTGCCTACTTTGTGTAAGGCATAGTACAAGAGTGAATATAATAAGATATAGACTTTGCCAGTAAGAAGCTCTGAGTGTCACAAATAAGCTCGTCATAAAGTGTAAAGTGATAAATTCAATAAGAGATACAGATGAAATAGCACACAGTATAACAGAGGGGGAGATTACTTTGATCTGGGAAGATTAAGAATGTGGTACTGGAATTAGGACAAAGGGGGCTATGCTATACTTTTCAACTGACACTTTGTGAGTATATGCAAAGTGTAAACTACTGATTTAAATGCAATGCAATTTTGGGATGATTTAGCCCAATTCCTTCACTTAATTCATTAGGAAGTCAATGCTCAGAGACAAGTAATTCAAGGCTGAACAGCACATCACTGAGAAAGATGAAATATGAACTGCTATCTTTAGACTGCAAGATACTACTACTTCTTTACTCTGTCTCCTCCAAATTCCTCAGCCTGAGTAACTTGTAATCTAAAATCATTATTTCAAAAGGAATTCCATTCCATTTGTGAATTAAGTCTAATTTGTTATAAAATACCTTCTTTAACAATTAAAACGTAACTTCATTCCTAACCAGTGGCTCTCTCGGGTACTACATATAACAAAGACATACAACCCTGTGGTCACATAATGTTAAGTGAAATAAATCAGATACACAAACTTAAATACTGCATGGTTTCTCTTATATGGGAAACCTAAAATGTAAATAAAGAGCCACATAAAAGATCAGTAATAGGAAATAGGAAGATTGATTTTGCTCAAATGGGAAGGTGATCAAAAGGTGGAAGGAGGTGAGAGGGAGGAGAGGAAAAGGGGATGAAGAAAAGAATTAAGCTGTGCTGTGTACGTGTACCAACTCCTTACAAGGACTATAATCATTATGTAATGCAAACATGTACTGGTAAAAAATAAAAACAAAAACAATTTAAAAGGGGCTGGGGATATAGCTGAGTGCTGGCCCTGGGTTCAATCAGCAGTACTGCAAAAAATAAACAAATAAATACATAAACAAAATAAAGATTAAAAACTACCATAGTCACATGACCATACTTTATATATATGAAGACCATCCTCATGTCCTTGCCTTATTATTAGGGATTGAGCATATGTATTATCATATTTGAAGAGAAAGCACTGAAATTAGGCCAACTAGGATTTGAATCTCAGCTTCAATATTCATCAGGTAAACGATCATGGGCAAAGCTACTTAATTCATATAGTGTGTATGTTCTTGTAGACAACAGGATGTCTGTACTACTACTCAGTGTAATAGCTAACAGCTATGACAGAGAATTGATAAAACTTTTGGTACAACTGTCAGAACACTAGAGTTACTTTATGTACCCTAAACCACCACTGAAACATTTATGGGGAAAAGCTGCAAAACTGAAAAGAGGCAGTGTCTGCCTCTTTCCTCAACTTCTCTCCCCAACTTTCTGTGGCACATCCAAGTCAATGACTGAAGTCATTGAAATACTGAAGACAACCTAGGTAGCAATGGTTTCATCAAATAACCTAGTGTGATGGGAAAGCATAGCTTCATCAAATGCATTATGCAGACAGAGTTTCTAACACAAGTTTAGTCTTTTTGTTGAGATAAAATATTTCCCATCATATATGGCACAAATATGCTTTTTGTAATTAGAAAGAAGTATCTTGAGAGTGGAATTCAGATAGTTTTATAATTTGTAGCATGCCTTAAATGTGTTAAGTTAGAAAATGGTACAAGGATTATACCATCTGTACTCCTAGGTTCTCCAAAACAAAAATGGGGTAGGAAGGGAATAGAAAGGAAGAACAGAAAACTGAGCTGATTCTTTTACTACTTCCAAATGCTGTATACTAGCTATGGTGTTTAACAGCAATAACCTCATCTGTTAGGCACTGCAACTCATTTCCCATATTTGGATAGGAAAAGTAATCATACCTCAAATGATGACATACTGACAGGAAATTTAGTGACTGACACTAACAGTAGATATATAGCTCCAGAGAATGAAAAATCAGTTGTGGATTCACCTAGATGATCTACAGATTGGACAGAGTTTATGAAAGTACACTGGGTGTCTTCAAAAGAAAGGCAGAACTAAGAAATGGAAGATGCAGAGCAGAGGGGTTGTGGCACATGGGTGCTGCCCCCCAGTATCTGTTCTTTCTTTCATATACATTAAAATTTCTAGCTATGCATAGAGCCACTCAGAATAAAGACAACACTCTACAGTCTCTTTTGCAGCTAGGTACATTCATCAGACCAAGTTCTGGTGAGCATTATCTGACAGCTGCTGGGCACCTTCCTTAAAAGAAAGGTATGGTTTCATCCCTTTCTCCAACCTTCTGCCTACAGAGAAGCCTCCACTTTTGACTGAAAATGAGAGCAGGACCCTAGGAATAGCAAATGGTGAACTGAAAGACTGGGTCTCCAGACATACAAGTTTATCTTTCAATTTTTATTACACAATGCTGTTGAAAATGTTCTTAAAACTATTATTTGCACATATCTATTTTCTTAAATTATATTCCTGGAAGCAAGTAAAAGAATGTGAAAGCATGCTGAAGCTTCTGATACATATGGTCAAACTACTCTCCTGAAGGCGTAATTTACACTTGCTTCATCTCTGCCCTCTCAGCCCATTATTAGGAGCTAATTTTATCATTAACTGGTAGAGTTTTCTTTCTTTCTTTCTTTTTCTTTCTCTTTCTTTCTTTTTTCTTTCTTTCTTTCTTTTTGGTAGAGTTCTTATTCTATGAAGATTGTAGACACCATGTTACAAATAGCTCTTTGCAATTTATTTGCCTTTCAATTTGTTTTATTATTTTGATGTGCAGAAACTTTATTTAATTCAGTCAAATCCTTTTAAAAATGATTTTTGCTTTACTCCCATACAGTCTTTCTCCATATAAAGATTACATACATCTATATTTTTTTCTATTTTTTTACTTTCACTTAATCTTTATCCCATATGGTATTTATTTTTTCCACACATTTAGTCAATTCCATAGATGTTTATGAGTATTTCTTTTCCTAACAATTAAAAATTGCACTTTTATTTACACTGATTTTTTGAACTAAGAAATAGACTGTTTTAATTACTGTTGCATTAGAAAATGTTTTTAATACTACTTATATAAGTAATTCATTTTATTTCTTTGTGTTCAAAAGTCTGCTTTATTACTTCCAAATAAACTTTAGAAATGTATTGCCAGATTTGGCAAAAAGACAATACAGAAATTTTAATTAAGTGACAGACAACAAAGGGAGGGGCAGAATGCATACATTTAAAACGTTAAGGTCTTGTCCTCCCTCTTTCCCTTTTTCTCTTTCTTCTTCTTCTGAGCCAGGGTCTAAGTTGCTGAGGCTTGTTTTTAACTCCTGGGCTCAGGGCATCTTCCTGCCTTGGCTTCTCGGATAGCTGGGATCCATGAGTGCCCATCATGCCCAGCTCAAGGTGATTCTCGAGTCTCAGGAACTGGAACAATTTCAAACATTCTCTAATCCAACTACCTCTCCCCTCAGATAAATAAAAAAATAAAAAAATAAAAAATTAAGGTCTTTCCTTCATTTCCACAAATATGGAATGTTTCATTTATTAAACTTTTTATGTCTCTTAGGGTCTATAGTTTACATCATATGGTTAATTTCAGAGTTAAATTCATAAGCACATTTTTAAGTACAGTTGTAGATCTTTAATACATATTTATGCTACTATAAATAGGATATTTAAACATACTCCTCTGTACTAATATAGAGGAAACACTAATTTTAAAATTTATTTTATAACTGAACATCTTACTGGCACAGTTTTGATAATGCTCACACATGTTAGTTATTATCTTGGGTTTCAACTTCATATCATGATGGCATTTCTCACTTCCTTTATAATATTTATACCTCATTTTCTTATCTTTCAAAACAATGTTAAATGATAAAAGCAATAACTGAGACTCCTACCTTTTTTCTCCCCTGACTTTAGGGCATTCTCCTTTTTTAACCTGTATAACAGCTGCTATGTATCTGTCTTTCTGGTCACCTTTTTATACAGTGGCCCAATCTCCAATCCCAAAATATACTGTAAATTCCTTGAAAGATAAAACTGTTTTGTTGATCTTTAAAATCACTGTAGCACCCAGCATGGTGTCTTGCATAGAGAAAACACATCATTTAAATGGTGGTTCTCAAACCTGGAGGATTGTTGGATTACTCTGAGTAACATTTTGGCCATTCTTTTAAGATCATGATAAACAATATATTAACCATTGATATTCTTTATTTTGTTACACTTTTTTTTCCCACAGAAGAGTGTTTTAAAATATTTTCTTTCTTAATTTCTACTTGTGTTACATTAAAAAAAAAAAACCTGAAAGTTCCATAAACCATCCAAATCGCCTGCTTTTGGAAGGGAGGATATGGATATATTAAAAACTTCTACATGATTCTGATAATCTATCAGATTTGAGATCTACTAGTCTCATATTTTTATCACTCTGGAAGATTCTGTTTCAGAGCTAGGGGCCTGATTTTTTTTTTTTTTTTTTTTTTTTGGTACTGGGGATCAAACTCGGGTCCTTCTGCTTGTGAGGCAGGCGGCAGGACCACTGAGCTAAATCTCTGGGCCAGGGGCCTGATTTTTAATAAATCTCCCTACATGAGTCAGATAAAGGTAAGCGGAAATCTGATTTAGACAGTCATTTGAAGAAGAGACCAATTTCATTTTACTTCATGTTTTCTTTATTTTATAATTTTTATATATACAAATAAGTACCAGGGCTAATCTCCTACTGGTATCTTCCAGACCTTCCTTCCTTACACTACATAAATGTGGTAGGGAAGGTGAGTTTATGTGTGTCTAATTTTTTAAATTTGTTTTTATCAAAACAAACTAATAGGCAACTCATCTGAGATCCCTCCTGTCTCTTAGGAGCTATTCTTATTCCCCATTCCTATTCCCCAATTAATTTTCTTACTCTTAAAAAAACCCCCAAACTAATAGAAACCACTAGTTTGTAATTTGCTAGTAAGGTTAAACTGTGTTATTTTAAATAGATGATAATGAATATGCTTGGAACCATCCAACATATATAGTAATAAAATGAAAACCCATTTTTTTTCATCTATTACAGACTTAAAAATAGCTATGAGTATAAAAACATTTTTACTTCATTTCTAATTCTTTAGCAAGGATAGGAACACCCTTGGAAACTCAGCTAGGGAGTTCTACAACTAGAAGCTAATACACTGAAGGATATGGGTTCATAAACAAATACCATCTTAAAAACCAAGACCATACTGCTGATACTAGAGACTAAAAATGGCATACAAAGCTCTTTTTTCTACACTGATAAGTAATTAAAAAAAAATCACAAAAAGAAACCGTATTATAGATGTTCCTTATGCTAGCATAGTTATCTTTAAATAAAAGCTACTTTTGACAGGCAAGGCAAACTAAGGCTTAACTGACCTCCACTTACATGCTTTAACAAAGCACAAAAGATAGAGGTGTGAAACTGAAGAAAGCCCTGAAATGCAAATACGTAAATCCTCAAGTTTTTCATATTTAAAAGCAAAATAAAACAAAAAGCTTCCTTGTTGTATGCAGTGGCACATGACTGTAGTCGCAGCTACTTGAGAGGCTGAGGGAGGAAGACCACTTGAGCCTAGGTGCTCAGGGCCAGCCTGGGCAATATGGTAAGACCCTGTGACAAGAAAGTAAGAAGGAAAAAAAAAAGAAAAAAGGCCTCCTTAACTTTATATTCCCCTTTAACTATCTTCTTTTATCTCTTCTTTTCACCAGCAACACCAAGAAAGGTCTACTTCTCTTTGAGAGTCACTCTTCACTCTGAAATCTGGCTTTAGGCTTTACCATCTCACAAAGGCTTCTTCACTTAACCACTTACCAGTCCAATTATTTTAAATACAAGATGACCAAACATTGCATATTTTTTCATTAATTTTATAAGATAAATATAACAGGAAATATAAAAATGATAATTTTATCAAATTTATTCAGTATTTTTTCTGTGTATGGTATATCTTAAAACATTCAACACACAATGTAATGTTACGATCTGGACAGTAGTAGCTAATCTCTTTCCAAATTCTTTTTGAATTATTGTCTTTCTTTGAACAACACACTTTACACTGTCATGTTGGCCTTTCCTTTTTTTGTGTGTGGTGGTATAATTACAATAAAATGTCTACCCACTAAATGTAATGGTGAAAATGTCACCAACAGACATCCTGGTTGGCATTTCGTTATCCTTTATTTTTTAATTACTTTGTTTATTAGACCTAATCTAAATGGTAAATGATGGGGCAGGGATTTAGCTCAGCAGCATAGTGCCTGCCTGGCAAGTGTGAGGTCCTGAGTTCAATTCCCGGTACCAAGAAAAAAAATTGTAATGACTTTTTGAACGGCCCCCCCCCTTGTTTTGAATAACAAACGAGTTCAATATTGTTTGATACAGAAGGTACATAAATATTTTCTCTTGCTTTCTGATTACAAGACAGCTTGTTAGATGTTGGTCAACTCTGTCAACACCACCCATAGAATTATAATCATTGACTACCATTGGAATTTTTTTTTTTTTTTTTTTTTTTTGTACCAGAGATCGAACTCGGGTCCTTGTGCTTGCACAGCAGTCAGTGAAACCACTGAGCTAAATCCCCAGCGCTGTATTTTCCATCTTATTGGCATATAGGTTCTGGAAGTAGGTATTGATGATCCTCTGGATTTCTCCTGGGTCTGTTGCAATTTCACCCTTTTCATTCCGAATTGCATGGATTTGGGCCTTTTCTTTCCTTTTTCTGATGAGGTTGGCTAAGGGTTTGTCAATTTTGTTTATTCTTTCGCAGAACTAACTCTTGGCTTCATTGATTTTTTTGTATTTTTCTCTTAGTGTCCATTGCATTGATTTCTGTTCTGATCTTTATAATTTCCTCCCTTG
>NW_004624763.1:5623325-5650680 GCF_000247695.1 Heterocephalus glaber
ATCAAGGCAGTGCTGGTGTAAGGAAAGACATATAGATCATTTGAATAAAACAGAGAATCTAGAAATAGAACCACACATATATGGTCCACTGAGCGGCATTTCTTAATACAGTGGAATCAACAAATGATTATCTGTCATACAAAAACTCCATATAACTTATGATTTGGTTCAATAATTGTTAACATTTTACCATACCTGCTTGCTGACTTGCTTTCTACTCCTACTTATCCCTTCTCCTCTCCACAACAGACACACATTTCTCATTCTGAACCATTCTGAATATGACTGTGCAGAAGAACATCATGGCACTTCACACCTAAATACTTCAGTATCCATCTTCTAATGTACTATTACAGAATTACTCTTGTGCCTAAGAAAATAGTTGGTAAGTCTATAAAATCACCTAATAGCAAATAAATATATCAAAAAGTTTGGGAAACATGCATAATAATAAAAAATTTAAGTTATCCATTATAAAATTGTTAAATATTCTTAAGGAGTATTTATTTACTTAAAAAACTCACTCAATTACCTATTAATTAAGTTTAACTCGGCCAAAATGAGAGAAACCAAACTTCCCAACAACGTACCTAGGTATCAGATTTTAAAAAGTAAATATTACAACATGTGTTTTGACATCAAAATGGAATATATGAAATTAGAATTGCTCAAGAAAGTACAAACTGTGTGGTCACTATTAACAGCCTACTATCAAGAAACTGATGTTATTGGGTTGCAAGGTGTTTTTTTTTTTTAATTTTAAATTTTGTGGTGCTGGGGAATCAAACTCAAGGCTTGAGCATGCTAGACAAACAATCCACTCCAGAGCTAGGCCTGCAAGGTAGGTTTAAAAGAGACCATATATAGAGGAAATCACTCCCAGCCAGACCCAGGAATAATAACAGTGTGGCAATCTAGACTACCATGTAGGATGAACTTGGAAGCATAACTATTATGTACCACAAACTGATTTCCAATGTACAGGGAATAAATTTCACTACTCTAGTATTTAAGGTACTAACAAGTCGACTTAAAAATATTTTCTTCCAGATTTCAGTTACATTTATGCTACACTAAGAAACACTTTCTACTATTGTACCTATAGTTGGCAAATTCCTAAATTAAAGTGATATTATAGTCATCTTGCTATAGTAATCACCAATCTACTAGAAAAGAATAAAACACTTGTGGCTCACAATGTATGATTCCACTTACATGAAATGTTAAGAAATTCATAGTAATATAAATGGTTGTATAGGTCTGGGGTGGAGAAAGAGAGTGTTAGGTGGAAATGGGGAGTGACTAACCACCACAATGGGTACACAGGTTCTTTTTGGTGTGACAATAAAAATATTCTAAAACTGGGCCGGGGATTTAGCTCAGTGGTTTCGCTGCCTGCTGCGCAGGATCAAGGAACGGAGTTCGATCCCTGGTACAAAAAAAAACAATTCTAAAACTGACTGTAGTTGTTGTTGTACAATTGGACATATATTAAGCCAACACTGAATTGTACACTTTAAGTGAATTATAGGGTGTGTGAATTACATCTCAATAAAGTCATTAGGAATTTTAAAATATAGTTGTAGCCGATTGTGTTTCAGTTTGATAAAAAAGACATTGGGAACTTTTATGAGAAAATAAATTTCAGTTCTTAAAATTTAGGACTAAGAATCACTACCATTTGACAGAAAGTAATTAAAATAAGAAAAATTACTGGTTTGCATATTCTAAAATGCTTTAAGTAAATATTTTATGTAGCCTTCATCTCTTTAAGATGCAAAAAAATTAGGCAAGGCCAAGGTAAACACTAATAATGTATTCTCAGACACTTTATAAACTGAGTAAATAAAAGCTTAGAGAAACTGAACTACAAAAATAAAAAGTTTTCAAATATAGATCCAACAGGTGAAGGAGCAGCAGATGACATGAATGTTGCAGATGCAGCTTCATTAAGACGACAGATAATGAAACTAAGTCTACAACTTCTAGAAGAGGAGAACAAAGGACATGCTAAAAGAGAAAGGGTCATGTATTCAATTACTGTTGCATTCTGGCTGCTTAATAGCTGGCTCTGGTTTCGCCTCTAGAGGTAACCTCAGCACTCAAGTATATTGTCTCACCTGCTGGAAATATAAAGGATTTACAAACTCTTTGTTTTTGTCTTTGCATTGTATGCCGTTTTATTGCCCATGCCCTAAACAATGTATTTCCTTCAGAATATAGGGAAAAGGACCTATATTTATAGAAGTAAAGGTATATTCTGTCCCTCAGCTGTATTCCCTTTAAGCTAGTTCTGCAGTAACACCTTACGTAATTCTCTTGCATGTTTTGTAAATAGGCTCTACTTTGTTGTTGTTTTTTTTTTAAAAAAGAAATAGATTTTTCACCTCATCAGTCTGCACAATTGATTCTCTGAAAGGGAGAGAGAATGCATCGAGAATGGATTTAGAAAGGTATCTGTAAAAGAAAAAGTGTTTCGTGCTGTTTCTCAACATTATTAAGCAGTTTTATTAATGGACATTTTTGCACTGTCTTTCAACATTAACACTTTTGAAGTTATGGTCAGGTACCAGATTTAAGAAAATCAAACCACCTACTATTTCATGATCACCTGTACAAATTAAATTAATTCCTAACAATTCCTCAGTTTATCTAATATGTGTGTGGTATGCACATTATTTTCATTTTAGTTTTGCAGGTAGTTTTCTATAAAGTACATTTTTACTAAGTCCATGTGTGAACATTTTAAAAAAACTACAAAATGAAATACAAATGTAGTGTATTTAATAAACTGTCAACCAAAGCAGTAAAAATAAATAAATAAATAAAAATGAAAAATAAAAAGTTTTCCAAAATCCAGAATTTGTTCAATCAAGCAACTAGCCTTTCCCCAATCATCTATTACAGATTTTTTTAATCTAGAAATTTTGCTTAATGATCTAACATATTAGGTATTCAGCATACGAAAAGGGATTTGCAGAAAGTCAAATAATTATAGGAACAAAATGCCTATCCTTTTAATAGGACAAGATATATTTAAGATGACAGGATTAAATGGCAACTCAGTCCTAGGCAGCTCTCTAAGGTTTTCCTCAGTACTTTTTTTTTTTTTCTCTGATAAATACACATCGTTTTAATGATCAGCATTTGATTTCCTCAGTACTCTTAAGGCTGGTACATCAACATTAATTTTATTCTTTTTAAACTTTTTGACCACTGCATATATATGGTTTTATATATGCAATAATAACTGCAAGTAGATGTGTATATATAAAATGTATGTTCATTTAAAAGTCTAGATTTAAATTATTAAAACACTTAGGCTGTTTTATATAAGCCATCTTGTGAAAAAAATTATATATTTCAATTAGGTGATGATTATGCAGACTGGTAAATTTAATGAAAAATTTTAATGCAATTATTTTATTAAGAAAAATTACTTTGATATACTGTCAATTTTGATTTGAAAGAACACTAATAATCTAATAGCTTTTTTAGCAACAAGGGTATAAAATAAACTATCTCATAAACCTAAACCTAGAGTTCATCACAGATTACGACTTTTAAACTTTGACCAGGAAGCAAGTAAATGCTGTAGAATAAACAAATAAGGAATGAGAAGTACTATGACAAGCAGTCTTTTAACATGATTTTAAGTAAATTTAAAGTTTAATGTTAAATGATTCATCAGTATATTAAAATTAATATTCCATATTCTATCAAAATTGTATTTTTACTCAAAATTTATCACATAATAAAATGTATTTGAAAATTAACAATCTAATATTTTTCTATTACTTGCTAAAATTTTACTTGAAATAGCTAACATTCATTGATATTTACTCATATCTTTTTTTTTTTTTGGTACCAGGGATCAAACTCGGGACCTTGCAAGGCAGGTGCCGGAACCACTGAGCTAAATCCCCAGCCAACTCATATCTATTTTTAATAAAAACAAGTTCTCTAACTTTGAAATTTTATAAGGCTCAATATTAAGGTATTTTGTTAAATGATAACAGGACAAATTCAAACAAGAGGTTAAAAAGGAAAGGACTAAGCTTCATTAATTAATATTACTGTCTAGGTTACTCACAAATATGTATAAATCAAAGCAGAAACTGGTAAAAGAATGAACTGATACTCATTATTCTAAAACATAAGAACATCTATGATAACTAATATGCACTAATAAAGAATGTCTATAATAAAGAAAGGATTACTAGGGATAATAGATGCCATTTTCTTAAGGTGCTATTAAGTATTATTTAACAGTCAAATTCAATTTAATACCTAATCCAGAGGCATACTACAAAAAATGCAAGTGCTGTTTTTGTCTATGTCAGAAGACAGTTATGTATTCTATTTTTCTTCCAATTTCTTTGTTTTGTAAATAGTTACAATATTTTTACTTCCAAACAGCTCCACTCTCCTTACCCCCACCCACAGACTTTCCTTTTTTTTAGCCCCTGTAACATCAGAAGACTAAAAACTGTAAATAAATCCTAGTTACAAGATAAGTATTCATAGCTGCTCTCAATGAATATGAACCAGTATCCTTTTGAACTACTAATAATTTATAGAAGTATTAAAATTCATTTTTTACAGCTAGAATTCAAATCTGAATGAACGAGAAAACACCAAACACACTGAAGGCAAATATACCACGTTTAGAATTCTTCTTACAGGTAATTAATTCTTTGTTAAAATGAATAAAGTAATTAGTAGTAGGGGTGGGAAAAATGAGTTTACTTCAATTTTGTGAGCCTCCAATTTGGATGAAAAATCAGCTAACTGTATTAGACTTCAAAGCTCAGTAGTTTATAAAATAGGTAAAACAGAATATCATTTGTTCTGAGAAGAACAAATGATAATTGTGCAAGTGGCTCCCTTGACTAAGTTACTTTCTAAAAAGAGGAGAAAAGGCACATAGAAGGTACTTTTGTTGAATAAGTAAAACACTAAAAACTAAAAAGGAGGTTTAATTGCTAATATGCTACTTTAGAAAAATCTAAATCTAGAACATTAAATATTAATTCATATTTAAACAAAGTAATCTTAAGTCTCCTAAATATGAATAACATTTGAACCTTACTGTTAATCCTATTAAAATTCCTCATGTTCTGAGAAATTAATTAATTAAAACAAAAAGTAGTCCCTAGTAAATAAATGAATAAAATCTAGTGAGGAAACTTCTTATTCATATTTATTGAATTTGAATCACTTCAAATATAGGCTCTAATAATTCAAAATTTACCCATTGTGCAATTTTTATAATACAATGTAAAATACTGAATCTTAAAAATAGGAAGCAGCTATTACATATTTTATACCTATAATTAATTTTATTAAATATATTAAAAATTAAATAAAATCTCTTTTCATTCTAAAACTCAAAAAAATATATATAAATACATAGTCATGGTTAAATATTTTAGCATATTTTTCCTTTAAGGAACTCTGAGGCCAAGCTAAATACAAGAAACTAAATATACTGCTAAGTACATCAATATAGAATTATGTTACAGAGGAATGATTTCCTTACATTATTACCACTTCTTTTTAGATTCAGAGAAAGTATGGATATATAAATTCTATCTATTTTCCCCTGGTAATACATTATCCATCTGAATATAAAACAAAGAATTTGAACAGAACCGGTCAAGTATTTTAAACTACTCCCACCTTTGGAAGCTGGTTTTGTTATTTGATGCTTGTTTAAAATATTAACACAGGACAGATTTTTCTCTAAATTATAAAATATAGATGGCTTTAAAGGAATATTCATTTAATTTAGAAAATATACATTGAATTATTACCAATTGCTAAGCTGATATACAATAATGTTTTCAATGTTTTAGTTATGAAACAAATTGGAGTGAAAAAAAGTCTCATATGTCATATTTAAAAACAGCCTTTAGCTTTTAAGATGGATGTGATGGGCCTCCATCCCAGGCTCCTAGGGGTGATGTTTTTAAACTTTTAGAGTAATAAAACCATAAATAGATATGATGGCACCTGATTGGCTTGAATTTTTCTAAGTACCTTAGTATGTTTATTTTCATAATTAAACCTTTAGAATCAACAGTATTTCTTTGGAGATAGAAGTATAATTTTTAATAAGATTCATTATAGAACTTTTGAGGAAAAAAACGAACTAAATAAATATAGAAACAAGTGTCACACATAGGCAGCACTCAATACCTTATTAATATGAAGCTAAGCATTTGTAACAAAAAGCTGATAAAAGCAAACACTCCCTTATTGTCTTAAATTCTTTCCTTTGAAGAAACTTAAAGCTAATCTTTAATTGATCTGTAAGAACTTCAGTCTGCCTTGTATAACTGTGTGGTCCTATGTACCCTATGGCTACCAGAAACTCTATAATCTCAAAAAGAAGGAATTCTGCATGTCAGACACTGCTGTTCAATTAAAAATTATTACAGTTGAAATTTAACATTTTTCATTTTCATGCTATTATTTTTAAACTTGTTAATTTTTTCTACATTCTGATTTTTCAGATCAGTGGTTATCTGGACAGTTCACCTATCAGTGAAATAAATGTTCACATGTTTATCACTACCAATGTTTCTCCAGCACAGTGAATTTCTTTTCTTTTTTTTTGTACCAGAGATCGAACTCGGGACCCTTGCGAGGCAGGCGGTGGAACCACTGAGCGCAGTGGATTTCTTAAACTGTTAGTGCCTAGTGTCTGGTGCGAGTGCACACGCATACACACACACACACACACTGTTTATTGGATAAAGAATGAATGAACAAACTAAGATATTTCTGTAGTGATAGAAACATGAAATGTTTTAATGTACTTTTAAGTTAGTGATGTTTCTTCTTATAAAAAGAATGCTGAGGGGAAGCTTTTGGTTGCCTCTGAAATGAAGGATAAGGATCATAATAAAGTAAAAAGTTACCCACAACCACTTCCTACATTGAGGAGAGGGGCACTATTCAGATGGAGCCAAATTGTGTTCTCTGAGTTTACTAAGACATTGCAAATAACCTCACTACTCACTCCCTAGTTACTACCTTAGCCTACATAAGAGAGTAGAGGTGAATCAGGAGCCTTGGGGTGCAGTGTCTCTCATGAAAAGAGTCATCACTGAAGCCAAGCTTGGGAGCACTAAAATACTCCATTATAGACATTGTGGTCCCTTGAAAGATGGAGAGACTGGCACCTCACTTCAAAGCTGGACTGATGGCCGGAGATTTAACTTAGTGGTTCTGCTGCCCGCCCTGCAGGCTCAAGGACCCGAGTTCGATCCCCGGTACCAAAGGTGGACTGATTATTGCACAGGGTACCTCCAACTTGCCCTGTTGCTATCAATGGAGTAGAATATAGGTAACTTGACATATGTCCTGGAAATGTAGGAAAATATATTAACTTTGAAATTTGTCTACTTCTTGTCCAGAGATTTTTGAAGATGGGAGGCTTGGTGGAACAGCCTGCAATAGCAGGTTCAATAGGGTGAGAGAAATAGCATACCTTAGGAGAAGAGAGGGAAGCACCTCTCATGTTTCTCTCACCTACCTACTTACTCCATGAGGCCTTAGAAATAAAATATCATGGATTCTTGTGGCTCATGTGAGGGAACACAGTGATCATGGAAGAAGCAAGGCCTTCTGGCCAAAAGCATCAATTCCCCATGTAGAGAGGGGCAGGGGTTTGAAGTAATGGAACAGAAATGAGATAGAGCTGCCTATTTCTATACGAGGGTTAAAGTACAAGTGATAAAGTAAACCAGGATAAAACTATCACCCTGAGAAAAATACATATGAAAATCATGACACTGTCAGGGACATTATGCAGCAGTTCCAGAGTAAGCCCTATTATCTTGAGATAAATAGGTTCAGATGATGACCTCTGCCTCTTCAGCTGTCTTTCCATCTGCATCCCTCACCCTACCTCTGCAAGAGCTAAACCAGAAGAAAACAAAGTATGCCAACCATCTTAGGCAACTTAGGATGCTTGCCCTGAGATGAAGGGTGGGAAAAGACCACCACTTTTTTTAACTAGTCAGAATTTACTGAGCCAAAATGACTATAAAGTTGTAATACTTGTTCAAAGTCATAGCTAAGGATAGAAAAGGAAGATTAAAGACAGCATGCTTGAAAATAGGTTTTAAAAAAAGCCATGTCTGCTATATACCCTATGAGTTGTAATTGCTTAGAACTGTTTAAAAATGCTTTAGTTTATTTGCTTCTTATTCATACCCCCCTAGTACAAGGATAAATCTTCAAAGAACTACTAACAAAAAACTTGATAGTTGAAACTATGTAAAAAAGTTCAAGCACAGGTTGATATACCCCCTACAAATAAGAAAGAGTACCATCTCACTGGTGGTAGGACCTCCTATGATGCTGTGATCTGGCTGCAGTTAACCTAAGCTTGCCTGTTGAATATGTATCCATGGCTAGATAAAGCCAATCTTCTCTGCTCATTGACTTTGCTCTGTTCACCTTCAATCTAGGATTCCTCAGAATCTGCGTTGGTGACCATCACCTTGGTGGACTTCAAGTACTCTTTCTATGCCAAATCCTCCCCAGTTCATAGTTCCCATCCTATATTTTCTTTTCTTTTCTTTTTTTGGTATGGGGGATTGAATTCAGGACCTTGTGCTTGTGATGCAGGCGATGGAACCACTGAGCTAAATCCCCAGCCCCATCCTTATTTTCAACGGTGTAGTGGATTTGTATGTCCTCCAGACATTGCAAACTTAGTACATCCACAACAGGACCCATTCTAAGAACTGTGTTCTTTTCTTTTACTATTCTTTATTTCAAACAAGGGCAACATTATCAATCTAATTCCCTAGATCAGAAAACTTTCCCTTTACCCTACTTCCCTATACACAACAGTTTATCAGATATGGATTATTCTAAATGATCCAATCCAGATGCTTTTTTCAATTTGGCCTTTCTTTAATTCCACTATCTTTGTCTTAATCCATTTTGAACATTTCAACAGGTCTTTAATCTAGTTCTCCTGAGACTCTGGTGTTTCCAATTCTAAAAACAAATTTAATAAGAGTTATTCCTTTGAGAATAATTACTAGCTATCCACTGCCCAAATGACTAAGGCTATGCTAAATACACACTAGAAGCCTGAGTCTAGCACCTAGGGCACTCCTGTATCATATCCAGTATTATTTTGTCCAGCAGTTTCCTATCATGAATCATAGGAAAATGTTTCACAATAGCCCAGATAGAATTTTAGTTTAAAAATGGAGTCAAGAGGTTAAAAAAAAAATAAGTGATTATCATCAGGGAAGAAATTCTTACAGGTGAGAATTACTGATGTAAAATACAGAAAGATGCTCACAGACTAAGTTCTGGAAAATTCATTTTAAAATGGCTTTAAAGGTGAATATCTAGTATATCCAATGAGGTGCTGTGAAATGATTAGTTAAGGAAAGATATCTTAATTTCCTTAACTCAGTTATTTAAAGAATATTTTTTTTCTGCAAGACTGTACTTATAATTCTACAATAAAGGCAAACGGAATTACAGGATTTGTTTGCAAACTTTAGCTGCAATTCACTGATTTCTGCAAAACAAGGAAGAACTCATCTGTATTGTAATTTTGTTGTATTTTGTATCGACAGGCTAAGGGAAAGTCTTTCAGTGTTCACCATTAGAACAAGAATGATTAAATATTTAAAAGTGAGAAAAGAGCAATATCAAGAATTCTGTGCCATCACTAAAATTACAGTGAGTCAGACAGTAAATTTCTTTTCATCAAAGAATATAATCATGAGAATATAAAAATTACCATTTTAGGTCTCTCCTCCATTAGCAAAGATAATCCAGAACTAGATAATTAATTTCATTAGTACAAGAATATGGCAGGTTATTAGCTTTTAGTATACAAGTACTGTACCTGTGGCCTGAACTATTTTGTAGCTTTATTTGCATTCTCATACTAAAAAAGAGAATAAAATACTAAATTGAAGGCCTGTGGAATTACATTCGATACTTGAACCCACGTGTGTACTACACATAAAATTTTAACCTGCAACATCACTTAATTCATAAAGCAAAAAAGGTTAAGAACCATGAAATAAAAATGAAAGATACCATTTTTCCTAAATACATTTATTTGCTACACTATACAAATTAATTTGACACTCTTCATTTATCTTAAACTCTGTATATAAGTTTAGAAAGAAAACATGTCTACTCTTGATGGACAAAGTTATGAAACAAGATGACTTTAGTTTTGAATCAAGATAATATATTTTGGATTTTTTAAAAAAGCTGTTATTTACTAGAAAATCTTCCATCATAAAGAACCCAATCTAATGAGTGCTTTCTATTTTAGTAAGAGAGAGGTGCCATGGAAATTGTTGCTATCCTAATGTCAGAGCACAAGAAAAAGGTATTCATATTAGTTCAACCAGGCCAACAAATCTAATAGACTCCAAAAGAACCATCTATTTCAATCTGAAAATTGTACATTAGGAAGTATGATGAAAATCAGTTATGGAAAGGTTTCTGATACTGAACTATGTATTTTCTGAAACCGTGACTTAATTATGAAAATATAAAAGTCATTTTAGACTTACAAGAAATTTCATTTGTGACAATTCAAGTAAGAAACAATTGTTCCATTATCAAAACATAACCGCATATATGTATCACTAGTTATTTTCTAACAACTTATTTGAAATCTAATGGTTTATCTCAAGAAGTAAATATTGTGGGGCAGCAGTCTTAAAAGATGATAAATTAGACTGTCTGTTCTTTGATCCTAAATTCCACTATTGGTTAACATCTCTTTTGAGATAATCACCCTTAATCATTCCTAATGTTTACTGGCTAAATATCCAAAATGAAGTTATGAACAGAAAGCCCTCATAGTCAAAATAACTTTCTCCACACATCAACATTAGCCAGAACATATGGTTAGAGTATAGTATCTGTTTTAAAGTGTAAAGTAGCCAATTCTTCAGTCTTCTAAATAAATTACATTTTTAAAATTAGAAAAAATTATTATGAGAAAAATTTGTGCTTTCTAGAACTCTTTGGGGTTAAGACATTTTTCTTCTTGCCATGTGCTTTAAACATCATAATAAATTCCAACATGGTGACAAGAAACCACATACTGCACCTGTGCTTTCTATCTTAATTAATCCAATAAGTGCAGGCCTGCTCGCTTTAATCTGTAAAGGAAATGATGATATAATGAGTTTTAACTTAAGGGATTAATTATCTAAATAAGTAGAATTAGCTTAGTGTTTCAGTAGACTCTGCCTAGACACAACCATCAAATAAAAATTTTAGGGACTATGAAAGTCTTAAACAGCATATTTAAAAGTAAGAAAGCAAAACAGTCATTCTACCTCAGATGGCTAAATGATTAAATTATACTGAAAAAAAAGTAGAACAGATTGGAGAACTATAATTTTTAGCTTTAACTACTATAGAATCAATTAAATCCAATTTAGTTGCCTAATGACTATTAACATTATTTTCTACTTGTATTTAAGTGCTTATTTTTGAAGCAGGCCACTTTCCAAGCAAAGGCTATGACTGTCTTAAATGTTTCAGTAGCCTGATAGTCAAAACCTTACAAAAATTTTATAGAGGCCTAGACAAATCACATGACATAACTGTACACACAACACACCATCTGTTGGATATGTTTGCCAGCACAATTTCGTGAGCTGGCAAAGGACTGAAATAATCAACAATTCTGCAAGTATTTCAAAGTGCAGGCTTCTCATTAATTTTAATTTCCTGTTGGCTCTACAAGGAATGAGTGAGTCGTGAAAGCACAATGTGCCACATACACTTGAGTTCATGCCACATATACACCTGTAATCATAAACTTATCCAGGGCTATCCATTGGAACATTTGAGATTTTGTGTGTTTATTTCTTCTTTAGCCTAGAAGAAATAAATCTGAAAAATCTCTATCTTTTCATACTTTGTTAATATTCTTGCAAACATCTGGAAATACTTGACAATAATCATTTGATTAATGCAAAGCTAATCAATGACAATATGCTTAAATACTTCGCTCAACTGAAGTGGTTTCCTCAGTCCAAAGAATTAAGAATTGAAGAGAACAAGCAGTTCTTTGACTAAGAAGTACACTACAAGGGAAATTTTTAGCCAACATCTCTTCAAAAAGCAAAGACATCCTCTGTATTTAAACTGATCAAGCAGATGATAGCAAACTGCTAGTGAGTAAAACACCGGCGAAGAGTGCTGACTTAGGTGTTCTCCTCATGGATTCCTAAAGCGCTGACCCTGCTGATACATTTTCATGGGCTCCTATAATGCACCATTGTCTCCAGTTTCTTTTTCCCTTCACAACTGCTGGCAATAGGGAAAGCTGAAAAGACCCTGAGAAGGAAGTGTTTCTCCAGAACAAAAGAAGATGCTTAGAAGGGCCCATGATGGCTTCGGCAGCAGGGCTGGTACTTTGTTTGGGTTTACTGTTTTCTGCCTTTTGCAGAAATGACTGTTTTTCTTGTCAATATCTTAATAACCATACTGACTTGCCAATCCAGAAATCAGAGGCAGGGCTGCAGAAAACCTAGCAGAGGCCTTGACAAGTTTATTCTGAGATTTGTTTTTCCTTTGCAACAATTATTGAGACATTTGCTCCACTGCTGCTCTAGAGGATTTTTATATCCCTTATCTCAAAAATCAATGTGAACTGAATAAATATTTAAGAATCACAATAATTAAGAAATGCTAATTTATAATTCAGTTTGGATCAAAACCAGAAACAGTTGATTTACCTAGTTTCTCCTATACTAATAATGATTGTCAATCCAATTTCCTTTTTTAAAAAAATTGGATCTAATACAGTGGATTAACAGATGGGGTTTAAAGTTTTTGTTCCTATTCCAAAATCTTTACATTACTCAAAATGTATCTATTTAAATATGATACTGTGATTTTTTACAAAACAAGATCTACATGTGCTCTATTTAATACTACACAATCTGGATGCTAAAGCTGTTTGGAAATAAGTCTAACAAAAAAATGAAACATTAGACTAGTGCTATAATAAACAGATTTGCCTTTTACATTTGTTTTAAAAATCTGCATAGGCCCATTCTAAACAGAACTAGTTTTTAGTGCAGTTAAAGTACTTAGGTTAATTAGCCCAAATATATTTTATATCCTATCCTTATACAGTATTATAACCTCCAAATTGGTGACATCATAAAATCTACAATCACATTATATCCAGGAACATAACATGAAATAATGATTCACAGAAAACCCAAAAGACAAATGCTAAAGATTTAAAAGGAAATACATTTATAAATTGTATTGCATACTGGCTTTAAGGTAAAGAATGCTTCCTAGTCTGCACATCTCTGAATAAGCTTTGTCCTTCAGGAATCTGCTCTGAATACTACAAAAGACAATGAAGTGTTCTCTCTTGTTTTCCCTTTCTTGAAACCAATTCTCCTCAAAGCAAAGGATAAACATGCTTATCCTGAACATACAGTCAAATTAACTTCAGCCTGTTTTAAGCAACTTCCATTAGATATAGGAATCACACAAAACCCAATTCTCTTTTCAAAAGTAAAGAGGAGACAAACATAAAATTTTAGCATACCTTACACTTTGATGTGTCGTATTTTTTTTAACATTCTATGTCTAGAGGAAGGGAGAATGGATGAGATTTTCCTTATCATTAATACCTGGTGTCTTAAATGGAAATCTACCATTGTTTAGTCCATTTCTCTACTTCTTCAGCAAAGTATTACAACAAATCACTTACATTGTGCCCACCTATACTTCTCTAATTACTCTCTTTTTTGCCCACCCCAACTTTTTTATGGTACTGGGGAATGAACCCAAGACCTCTGCACTAAGATATATCCCCAGCCCTTTAAAAATTTTTATTTACAGACAGAGTCCCCACAATTTGCTAAGTTGCCCAGCCTGGGTTCAAATTTGAAATCCTCCTGTACCACCACACCTGGCTTTTTGTCCTTCTTATGTACTTTCCTTGTCTTTTGCCACACTCACTCTCGGCAATTCTTTTCTCATCTCCTATTCGTCTCTTATTTATTTACATTTACATTCCCCTAGTGGCTATTACAGACATTTTCCATTTCCTCAAAGTGATGAAGAGGGCTGAGTAAGTCCAGTTGACAGAAGTTATAAATGCTAGGGAAGGAAGAACTATTCTAGTTGCTCCTCAACTCCCTAATCAAGGCTTCTGCCCTGTATAACCCAGAAAATAAAATACTCTGTAAAAACTAGATCAAGTTGTGTGATCCCTTAAAGTCTCTTTCCTACTGTGAGGGCATTTTGTCTTTTTTTTTTTAACCTTTAATCACTTAGTTCCTCACTTTAACCAGAATAGTACTCTTCAATCTACTAAGTCAACTATTTCTGTTGAATAATTTTTTTCCCCAGTACTGGGGATTGAACTTAAGGCATTGCACTGAGCTGCATCCCCAGCCCTTTTAAATAATTTTAATTCTGAGACAAGGTCTCACTAAATTGCCCAGGCTGGGTTCGAACTTGCAATTTTCCTGCCTTAATCCCTCAGAGTGCTGGGATTACAGGTCTGGGCCACTATGCACAGTTTGTTTTGTTTTGTTTCATACTGGGGATCAAACTCAGGACCTCGCACTTGCAAGGCAGGCGGTGGGACCACTGAGCTAAATCCCCGGCCCCACTATGCACAGTTTGAACAATCTTTTCTAATGTTTCCTACATGTATTCTCATTGTTTTCTATTACAAGCCAGCTCCACAAACCCAGTCTCCTCTCTGTATTGGTTGGCTTTCTCTTGCTAGGACAAAATACTTGCCACATACAACTTAAAGGGGAAAGGGCTCATCTTGGCTCAAAGTTTCAGAGATTTCAGTCCATGGTCAGCTGGCTCCAAGGCAGAAACATCAGGATGCAAGGGCACAGAAGAGGATAGCTGCTCACCTCATGTCATAGGGAAAGCCAAACAGAGGGAGAGAGGCTAAGAGGAAGGGGCCAGGGGCCAGATACTGTTCCCAAGGTCATACTGACATGACCCACCCAGACATGCCCAGTAGTGTAGTACTTTTGCACAGTGTTGTTAGGATTCTGATAGAGATTACAATGAAACTGTAGAATATTTTGGGCAGGATTAATATCTCAACAATGTTAAGTATTCCAATTCATCAACAGATGTCTTTCCATGTATTAATAACTTCTTTAATTTCTTTCAGCAATACTTTGCAATCAGTGTACAAATCTTTCACCTTCTTAGTTAAGAATATTCCTAAGTATTTCATTCTATCTGATGCTTTTGTAAATGAACAGTGTGTGTGTGCATTCTAAACTGAGGTCAAGGAACTTCAACTTCTGCTCATACCCTTCGAAGGCTGCTACCACCACACAGAAACCCTAGGGTTGCCTCATGAGACCACACAGCCTAGCCAACATTCAGCACAGCTGTCAGAAACATGAGCAGTAATTTTAGAAAGACCATTCAGCTGCTTTAGGCAAGCTGTCCAGGTGACTGCAGTCACTTGAAAATCCCCAGGTGAGACCAGCAGAAGACCCTCTTAGCTGAACCTGAACAAACTATTACTGTACAAAATAGTAAGCAAATCAAAGTTTTTTTTTAAGTCATTAAGTTTGGGGATAGTAGCAAAGATTACCTGATCAGTATTAAATAATTTTATTTAGTATTTCTTAACTATGATAATTTATTCATTACTTGTAGCTCACTTATTTCAAACTATGTCCCAGAGGCCATTAAGAGTTATTCCAACTAAGACAAGATAGAGTTCTTTGATGCTAAATATTCTACATTATTCATCACAGTCATGAATGATTTAAAGTTTGAATGTCAGCATCCTAAATAATTTATAATTTTTAAAAAGTAGACAGCTTACAACGATATCTTATTAAAACTAAAGAAACAGGGATTTTGTTTTTATAATTTCTTACTTTGTCATTGAAAGATAGTAAACAGATTTTACAGTTAATGTTTTCAGGCTAATTTGTAAATATTTCCCAACAATTACTACTAAATTTATAGAGGGTGGATTTAAAAAAATTTGTATTATCTGATTACCATAAACTTTAGGAGAAGAAAAAATTTATGAGAAAAGCACTTAAATATAAAATACAAAGCACTGAGCATCATGGTGTTTAAGTAACATGGCTTAATATTAAAATTTGTAAAGATATACATATCTAAAATATTAGTTATTAAAATGCATTTATGAATAAATTATAATTTTACTTAGAAAAATCTTTCAGAATGCTATACAAAAGTATCAAATTATTGTTTAAAACTTTATTATAAAGCAAAATTTACACCATAGAAATTTTACTTCATTAATGGTTAAGCTTAGGAACTTATTCTTTCAAGTTCTGGATATAATTGCTTTAAGACATTATCTGTACTCTCTGCATTCTTTAAAGGAAATAATAATGAGCAGGGCAGAAAAACATCACGAGAAAATAAAACAGGCAATAAGGCAGAATTTTACACTTAAGTTCATAAGTTGTCTAGGATTATTCTTTCTGACATACCAAGTAGAAATAACACAAGTAGAAACTAATTCAGTTAACTTTCAAAGTTGAAGCAAATTTCTCACTGTTTATGTCATAAACATCTTTGCATCAGTTATTTTGGTAGCCAAGTTTACTGCCAAAAGTATCTTATATTTGCATTATTAAGAATTTCTTTTGAAATAGTTGTCATTGTAGTTTTAAGGAGTCCTAAATCTTTAAATACAAATTATGATTTATTTAATCATAGGCAATTATTCATATTTTTATTTCTCTATAGGTACATTCCTGCAAGCAAAGTATATTTTCACTAATGCAAATATATGGCTATATATTGAATGTTAACATAGAGTATAAATTTTTATACACACACAGTTCATATTTATGAACTAAGCATCTCAAAGTAATGATAAAATACAGAAGGAGAAAATATAAATACAAGAATTAAAATGTACTTACAAAGTCAAAGTCTCCATCTTGAGGAACTTTCCAGTTATCAGGAAAAACATTTTTGGACATAGGGAAGGGCTCATGCACATTCTGATTACAGTTTTCATGACTCTTATTCTTGAAGTCCTGCTTATCAAAGTAGTCCATGAAAGATGGTCTTTGTACTTGTGGTGAAGTTGCATTTCCTTAGGTAAATAAAGAACATAAGGTGGGTATAAGCTCTTATAGTTAAAGAAGTATGATTTTTATTGAGTTGTGGTTTTTTTATTGAGCCATATAATAAATTTGTACTGGTCAGATTCAAGGTCAACAAGTCAATTCATGAAGAACAAAGTAAAACAAAAACATAAGTGAAAAAAAGGGTATCCAGACCAAATGAAAACTAAACCATTAATCAGGCAATGATCCAAAATATTCTTATAGAAATATTTCAGAACTTTAGCATAGCCTCTATCATAATTTTATTAAAAATCATTCTCAGGTGCATTTGAAATTTGCCAAAGAAAATAAATTTTTAAAACCCAAGTGTTTTTGGTGCTCTTTTTTACATTTAAGTCTGCATTGTTATTGTAATTACATATTTTCATCGGTAAGAAATTATAAAGACTTACCCAGGTTCCTCTTATATCTATTTCATTGCTTTCTTACAGTCTCTAGTCGACTCCTTTGGCCCATGGACTTTCATAGCTTTGTCATATTTATATCCTTGTCTCCCAAAGTTATTTCTGAAGCTTAGATCTTGCTCCTAAGTTCTAAATCTAACTTTGCAACTGCTTGCTAATGTTATTACTTAATCTGAGGTGAGTCTGGGTTACCAGTTAGTTTTTCAGTTCCGAAACTAAACACAAAAGATCTTTCCCTTTAAACCTGCAACTCCTCCTACATGCTCCACCTCTGCCAAGGTCAACACTATTTACTCAATCCCCAAAGTAATAAAGTTAAGAATTAACTCAGACGCCTCTCTTCTTATATCAAACCCATCATTATGTGTTCTAAATTCTACTTCTCAACAGAATTGCTTAAAGCTAAACTTTTCCTCTATTCATCATCAATTCTTAGTTTTTAATCATTTTTTGGCTACGCCTCCAAACCAGTCTCTTTGCTTCCAGTATTCCAATTTTGATTTTATACTGTCAACATAGTGATATTTCAAATACAAATCAAGCCACATCATTCTTCTGCTTAGATTCTTTTCAATGGCTCCATATTTTTTAAAAATCTCGAACCGTTAAAGTGGAAATAAACTTGGAATAACAGATTTTTAATCTAGTTATTAAGATTGTGATCAATATTTTCCAAATTGGACTCATTCCAGACCTACGGCTCCAAACAAATGTTCCAGAGACTACCAGAAGGCATTTCCCATACAATTCTTCAGATAGAAAGTAAGCTATCTTCTTAAAAACTTCTTCATTGGTGTATGGGTAATTGAAACCTGTTTAATTTACATCCATATTCTAAATAAATTCCTCTTTCATATATTTGTTCATAAAATGTTGGAAGACAGAGAAAATGACTTCTGTGTTGACTATTTTTCAGAAGAAGCAATCGTTTCTTTCACATGACATGTTTTTCAGACTTGTCACCACGTTGTTTACTAGTCATCACCATACCTAATTGATTAGGTGGTTTTTAAACTACATAGAATACATGTAACATGAAATATACCCAAAAGATTGAAAGGAGAATCATGAAGAGATATTTGTACATCCATGTTCATCATGACGTTATTCACAGTAAGTAAAATACGGAAGCTACCCAATTACCCATGAACAGAATGGATGGACAAAATGCAAGGAAGGAAATTCTGAGACATACTACAATATGGATGAACTATGAGGACACTACAGTAAGTGGCATGCACCAGTCACAGACAGGAAGATACTACATGATTCCATTCATATGAGGTACTTAGAAGGTGGTCAAAATGAAAAAGACACAAGTGAAATGGTGGTTGCTAGGCAAGGAGTAGGAAATGGGGAGTTAGTGTTTAATGGGCATAGCTTTTCAGTTTTACCAGAAGAGTTATGGAAATGGATGGGGGTGCTGGCTGCACATTATGTATTTAATACTAATAAATTGTACATTTAAACATGGTTAAGATGATAAATTATTTTTCAGTTTTTTATTGTGATGAAATGTACATAAAATTTACCATTTCAGACAGCAGGAATCAGGGAGACAGACCTTTTGGAGATGGAGGAGGGGATGACGGGAAGTGTGCAGTGTTAAGTATTATTTAGTGTCCAATCTTCAGAGCTCCTTTCAGCTTGCAAAAATAGGTTTCTACCTATTAACAATTCTTCATTTTTCCTCTTCCTAGCCTCTGAAATCTACCATTTTACTCTGTTTTCATGAGTCTCACTAGTCTAGATACTTCATATAAGTGGAACAATTATAGTACTTGGGCATGTTTGTGTGTGTTTGTGTGTGTGTGTGTGTGTGTGTGTGTGAAAAGCAAACCCAGGGCCTTTGCACATATCCCAAGCCCTTTATTCTACTTCTATTTCTTTTAAGAGACAGGTCTTGCTAAGCTACTAAGCTGTCCAGGATGGGCTTGAAGTTTTGATTCTCCTGCCTCAGCCTCCCAGACTGGGAGTATTTGCTTTTTTTTCCCCCATCATGACTGGCTTATTTCATTTAACATAATACCAGAATTTCCTTACTTTTCAAGGCTAAATAATATTCTATTGAATGTATTATGCCACTTTTTGTCCATTCATCTGTTAATGATTATCTAGGTTGCTTCCATCTTTTAGCTATTTGAAATCATGTTGCTATGATCATGGATATACAAATATCTCCTAGAAACACTAATGATTATGTGTTTTTAACTATTGTTTCTCTATACATGTAAAACTCCATATTTGCAGATGATCTCATTCTTAATACATATACAGAAACCTTTTAAAATTTTTCTTGTGGTTATTTTGATGGATGTGCTTAATTGCTGATCAAGTGAATCATTATGATACACTGTAAATGTGAATAATATAATTAGTAAAAGTAGTATGTTTATTTTTATTTTTCAGCCTATAGATCACATCTTTCAAATATGTTTCTGTCTTTACCCTTTCATTAAACTGAAAGTTCCCTAAAGCAGGAACACAAATCATTTGCCTAAATAATTTCACAAGCAGATAACTCTATTGATGAGTATTTCTGACTATCTACCCAGATGTTCAATAGGTGTCAAAATGAGGGGGAGCTATGAGATGCTATATTTTTTTTGGTCATTATTATTTTTGAATCAGTGGAAGCTACTAGTATCTCATTATTAACAACTTGCATTGGTGATAATATACTTGAGAAATTATTGTGACTACTATAATTATTAAAATAATCCCAGTGGAGTCAGGAAGAATCTAACACTATTCAGAATATGTATAAACTAGTGGAAATATAGAAAAAGACTGAATATAACTTTCTCTCCAAGGACACAGTCTTTAATTACAGCTATTTAGGCCTTAGATGGCTTGAAAATAAGTGTGTTAAAATAGCTAGAACCCAAATTGTACGCACTAAAAATGTACTAAGACATCTCACCAAAATTAGAATAGGGGCAGGGCATGTAGTTTATTAGTAGAGCACTTGCCTAACATGTGCAAGGCCTTGGGTTTGATTTCTAGCACCAAGAAAAGAAAGGAAGGGAAGGAGAGATTAGAATGGTACAAAACACCAATATGTCTGTTAAATTCTCAGAACTTAGAACACTCTCATTCCACATACAAAACAAGGAATTCCTTAGGAACAGGTATAAAGATAATGGCCAAAGCCATAATGGCCAAAGGAAGGAAAGAAGGGAGGGAGGAAGGGAAGAAGAAAGGATGGAAGGGAGGAACTGGTTAATCTGACAAGGTTAACAAGGTTACCAATATTTGGATGGGACACACCACATCCATTAACCTTTTCAACAGATTTCAAGTACTTTGATTTGTTTCTGACCCTCATCATTACATGACATATTTCTCTATCTTCAGAAATGAAATCTGGTTCCTATGGCAACCTCTTTTTACAAAATATGTCTAGAAATGTAACCTCAGTTATTCTCCACTTTTGTCCCATTTTATGAGAATAAGGAAAAAGAAAAAAAACCACATACACACATTCAAGTATAGCTAAACTTAGTTAAAGTATCTATAGAATGTTTCACTGAAACATTTCTAGACAGTATTCTTTTAAAAGTAAATTCAGTATTTGGAAGTATTTTGATACAACACACACACACACACACACACACGTGTGTGTGTGTGTCTGTGCACAGACAGCATTTTCAATCCATTGAATCCATTAAAGAAAACACTTCCTGACCAATATCCCTCCCCAAGTCTTCCTCCTCTTTCCATCCCAAGGCAGGACCAATTGCTCTATTTTTCCTTCCACCCAGCACTGGCTTCACTACAGAGACTCTGGTTATGGTTTCCTGTTTTTTGCTCAAGTAGGAGGTATAAAATTCTTCATCCCAAAGTCTTCACAAATACCAACCGTGGTGCTATAATGAAATGGTCAGGGTTCTTTTGATAAACCAGTGACTCTTAACTACTTCATGGTTTTGTATCTGAAAAACATTCATCTAAGTCATTATAAGAAAAAAGGGAAGACTAACCTTTTCCTATCAGAACAACATTTACAAATCAACTACTCTAATATTGAATGCAATAGAATATTAATATCAATAGCAGGCACTAGAAGGAGGAGAAAAATAGAACTCAAAAGTTGCTTTTTTCCCTATGGGGAAAAAGTGTGGAAAATGTTTTATTAAAACCTTAATAAAAAGTAAGATAGCCTTGGTAGGGGTATCAAAGACAGCAAGGGTAGGGAATAGGCTGAAAGAATTACTTTCTGCCAAGGAGTCAGAGAAATAGAAGCTTGATGAGAGATAAATAGTGCCAACAGAAAAGACAGAAGCAGACCAATCCTGGGGTTGAATATAAAAAAAGAAAGGCAATCACTAGGAAATTTCATTCTTATAATCTTCTTCCCTAACAGGCCTGGGCTTGCTTTGTAACATTATCCCAATCAGAAGCTTCAAACCTGTCATATAAGCTACCACTATAGTCAAAGTTTTTCAAAGTGAAAAGGTCGCCTATATAATATCTATGGTTCCTCTTTCTCTTAGTAGGGGTGAGAAGGTACCTCTCTTGAGGGGTATGAGTGATCATGCCATACAATTCTGGCCAATGATACATAAAATAAGAGATTCTAAGAAAGTTCTCTTTTTTGATAGATAGTCATCAACCCTTCATTTCTTGCCTTTCCTCCACTCTGGAATGCAGACTTGATGGCTGGAATGCTAGCATTTATTCTGCAAGCAGCAAGATTAGTCTACTATAAAGATGGTATCACAGAAAGGCTCTCTAATGCCATCATGAAATCACTCTACCAGTGCAGAAATACTCTTTCTGAATTTCTTGTTAAGTGAGAGAAGAAAGTAAACCTATTTTTTAAAAATACTGTTAATTGGGTTTTCTGGTATTGTTAGCTAAATTCAGCCCTTAACTAGAACATTTTTATACACAAGTGGGAAACTTAGAAAGTTGAAAGAACAAGAATTTTCAATTTTGCTGCAGGAACATCCCAATTTGAAACTCTGAAATTCACTATTATATACGGTAGTCTAACTATCACTATATTTCAGATACACTTTAGTTTTAAGGGTTTTTACAGGTAGACTTCAAAACCTATGGTAAAATGCCTTGGGTTTCTCACTTAAAATTTTAGAAAATAACCATTTTTAAATTAGAAACATTCTTATAGAGCATTAACCAAAGTCCAAAACTCAACTTACACAAAAGAAAGCAATCTATTCCATTAGTTTTTGTTTTTTTTTTTGGATGACTCTCTAACAAGATATTAACCAAAATATGCTTATACATAATTTTCTACTCAAATGTATGTGCTTGTATGTCTGAATATTTTCCATTGCTTAATTTAAAACCTAGTATTAACATTTAGAGTATGTCTCTGTTATACACAAAGGAAAGATAAAAAAAGTTTTAAAATATTGCAATGGAATATAGACTGTTTTGAAAGTTAATGGGAAGGGTAACTATAACAGCCTGTAGTGTTTAACTATACAATATGAAACTCGTGCCACAGTGTGCAGTCGAGTCTCCAGAAAGTCTCCAGGTTCACAGGGGTGGGGAGAGTCAGGATGAGGTTTCTGACTTGCAATTTATTTAAAAAAGAAAAAAAAAGAAATCCCGAGCCCTTCAATGAGAGAATGAAGAAGAAATCTCAAGATAGTAACCACTGTCATATGTGATTGTGGTTGCTATGGTAAATATTTTTTTTAAATACAAAAAGAATAATCACATAAATTCATCATCAATTTCTTTAGTTGCAGTTACATTTTGACATTAGCTTATGGAAATATATTTTATTTAAATAATAAATTAAATTTCCAAAATTATCTAGTTTTTCAAATTTAGCCCAATTCCTTCAATTTACTTGTTTGTAGAAGTGTAAATCAATTAGCAATAAAGAACAAAATAACTATGATTCATTCTTTGTTTATGTGATATTTTAAAGAAAAATGTCTGTTTTTCTGTCCCTTCATTCCTTCCACAAAACATTTACAAAGATACTAACTTGTGTGGAATATAATGCCTTAGAAAATATGCTAGTCCATCTAAAACTATTCATTAGCTTTCCTAATTTGCATATTTTCTACCCAGGTGAAGTCTTCATAAAAATTTAACAAAATATAATTGGTTTGATTTCTAATTTCTTAGCATGATTATGACAAAGGGGTACCGAATGAAAAAGCAATCATAACTTTAGCGTATGTGTCAACATCAAAGATATTTATGATTACCTTATCTGTCTTTTAAAAACGTTTTAAAATGTGGATGTCCCACCTGATTGAAGAAATATTTGTCCTTTAATTTGTTGCTAAGAATATGATGAGTACATATAAAGCTAGGAGTTAATACAACAGCTACTGATAATCAGGTTTGTTTCCTAACTTCAACTGCTTACATTTTAAAATAAAAGAGGATACATACAACATGGAGGTCAAGAGGCAAGTCATAAAAGAGATTAAAAGTTTAGAAAAATACCTGAACAAAGATTAAAAGGACTGATATTGAGTAGAAAAAGAAAAGACTGAGAAATAATTTAAGAAGTATCCAAGTATATAAGAAGGGTTCTTGTACAGAAAATAGTGACCAGCTATTTTCCATCTTTAATGAGGGCAGAAGAGAAAAAAGACAAAAGTCCAAGACTTTAGTTAAAAGGATTGATTTCCTCTGTAAGTAATAAATATTAGAATGATTAGGGTGTGTCTATGGAAGTCTTTTCTTTAGCGGTCTTACAAAAGAGAGATTTTTCTTCACACGAAGAAGATTATTTCGGTATGTTTGCCTATGCTTTTTGGGGAGTAAAACAGGTCTTACAACCAAAATATACACACCATGGGCCTCAGCTGGGTCATACTTGATTACCCATCCCACAGACTCAGGGCACACAGGAGAGTGGGGCATGTTCAGTGACCTGAGAGAGCTCCAGACCACTGTAGCACACCAGAGCTGGATACTTCGCACTTCCCCAGAGGAAAATGAAGGGTTTCTAACTGCCTAGAAATACTATGGATATTTGCACACAACTGCAAGAAGGACCTATTTACTCTTAATATCTTTACTACTATGTCTTGGGCAAGATTAACCTTACTAGTTAAAGAGGCATATAATAATTTTTCTAGAAGAATGGCAAGCTCTATGGAGAAGTATAATAATAATCTTCCTGCTATGGTTTACATCTAGATTATCCCTCAAAGGCGTCATGTATTCAGAGCTGGGGCTTTTGGAAGGCCATTGGATCATGGAGGAGATATAGTCATTGGTAAATTCATCCACTGGTAAATTCAGGGAGTGAGTGTGCTGTTGGGAGGCAGGGGATCTGGTCAGAAAAGGTGGGTCACTGGAGGCAGGACTTAAACGGTTGTATCTCCTTCCATGGCTCCTTCCTTCACTCTCTGCTGTATGGCTGCCATGAGGTAAACAGCTTTCCTCCATAGCAGACACTTCCACTATGCCAGTTCCGTATTTGAGCCTGCCAATCATGAAATGAAATTGAGCTAAAATAAACTTCTCCTTTTAAATTGTGGGTGTTGGAAACTGTGTCCTAGCAACAAGAAAGTGACTGGGACAGATCCTGGTGCCAAGAGTAGGGTCATGGCTGTGACCGTGTAGTTAAGAAGCTTTGACAATGGTTTGTGAGGAGTTTGGAAAACTTTGGCAATGCTAGCTAGAGAAAACCTAGAATACCATAAACCGAGTTTGATGGGAAATTCTGGTCAGAGTTCAAAAGACCAGAATGGTGAAAGAAATGCAGATGATACAGGGGAGGCTTAGGAAGTTTCAGTTGGGAACAAGCTGTCCACTGGCAGTTGGGCTATCTGTGGCCATCTGTGTGATATTCTGGAAGAAAATTTGTCATCGTTTTCCCCCTGTCCTAAGACTTTGGGAGGGACTGAGATTAAGGGTGGTAGACCAGACTGCTGAAGGAAACTTCAAGGTAGCCTAAGAACATTCAGGCTATAGCATGGGTATTGCTTGCTGGTTCAGTCAGGTTTATAGTGAGAGCAAAAAGCTCACTTTGAAAGTTTTCAGTTCTGCCACAAAGAAAACACATGCAAAACTGTAGCAAAGAAGATCATGGTTGCTAAAACTATTAGCACCAAAAAGAAGCCAACTGCTCTACATAAGGACAGTAGGTAAGATGCCTTGAGAGCATGTGAGGAATCGGCAAGACCTTATCCTCTGTAGGTTCAAGGGTGCAAAAATGAAAGACTTTACTATGAGCAAAGAGACCAGGGCACCCTGCTCAAGAAAGACCATGTAGGGGTTTGGTTCCAGGGATTTGGTTCACAGTGCTCAACCATCCAGACACTCAGAGGCCTCTGTGGCCATGATCCAAGGGGGTCCAACTACTGTACAAGCTGACAGCAGAGCTTGGCACCATCCTCATGGTGCTTATTACTCAGCCCTGCAGAATGCAAGAGTTGTAGGGCCAAGGAGGATTCTACCCAGATTTCAGTGGAAGGCCTGGGAGGCCAAGAAACATGTCCCTGAGAAGGCAATGTATGAAGCTGTGAGAGTGAAACCAAAGTGCAATGGAGACTCAAGAAGTTGGAGAAACCAGGAATATCAAGAAAAGCTGTAGGCAGTGAGCAGAACTGCTCTGCCCCAAGAGAGGCCATGAGACCTGCAGCTGGCAAAGCTACAGGGTGGGGCTACCTAAGCCTTCTCTAGCTTGTATCTCATGAAAACTTGCCCCAGGTGCTATAGGGTTTAATGTTTTCCCTGTTGGGTTCTGGTCTTGTTTTGGACTCATTCTTTTCTATCCCCCTATTTCTTCCTTTTGGAATGAGAATGTGGCATTGTATGTTGGTAGAGTTTAATTTTCTTTCTAATCTTTATAGGGGCTCACTGCTAAGAGTTTGCCCTGAGTCTCAGAGTTGACTTTGGACTGGACTTTTCAGTAATGAATAAACTATCAAGACTTTGGCAACTCTTAAGAGTCCATTTTGCATAAAGAAATAGACATGAGTCTTTTAAAGGGCAAGGGTGGAATGTTAAGGTTTAGAACCAGAATGTCTCCCCCAAAGGCCTCCTGTGTCCAATGGATTTTTGGAAGGTCTTGGATCATGGTGATGCCATACTCATGGGTGGATTTATCTGTTGGTGAGCTCAGTGACTGAGTGTGCTGTTCAGAGGTTAGGCATGGTCAGGAGGCATGTTACTGGAAGCATGCCCTGGACCCAGCTCTTCCCTTCAGTCTCTGTTTCTTGGCAGCCATAATGTGAGCAGCCCCTTCTCCAATGTTGTTTCTGTACTTGAGCCTGAAAACTATGGACTGAAATTTCTGAAACTGTGAGCCAAAATAAACTTCTCCTCCTTTAAGTTGTGGATGTCAAGTATTGTGTCTCAGCAATGAGAAAGTAACCTAAACACTTCCTACACATTCTCTACCCTTATCAATTATTTCTTGGGATTGGATATTACTTCTTTAATGATTTATGGTTCAAAGCCTTACAAGAAAATTCATTTCATGAATATTAAAAATTATTAGGCTGCTCCCAGTGCCCAGGAGGAGGCTTCCAGGCCACCGTACCACCGCCACCACCCAGCGCAGAGGAGGTGAGCCAGTCCCAGTGCTCAGGAGGAGGCTTCTGGGCCGCCATACCACTGCCCCCCCCCCAGCACAGAAGAGGTGAGCCGCACGGGCACCAACAGTGGCCCCCCCCCCGAAATAAGTACACGTAAATGAGCCTCAAAAACCAGACTTTCAGATGACCTAAAGCAACCCCAAAGGGAAACGAGATGGAACAATCTGATACTCAACCACCTGGACTCCCTGAACTGGCAATAAAAGAGGATCTGGAAAAAATGAAATCAGAAATAATT